>JAODKM010000032.1:7745555-7757974 GCA_026780845.1 Petrocephalus sullivani | reverse complement strand
GCAGAAGTACAGGGAAAAAGCATGGGACTGCACTAGGAAATAAGATGTAGGCAGAAGTACAGGGAAAAAGCATGGGACTGCACTAGGAAATAAGATGTAGGCAGAAGTACAGGGAAACATTAGACAGCACTACGGAATAAGATGTAGGCAGAAGTACAGGAAAGAAGTATGGAAATAAGATGTAGATAAGAGTACTGAGAAATGCAAAGGGCCGGAAAGCCATGCTCTTCCCTAGAGATGACACCCTGAGAAGGCCAGGGTAATTAGGGAAGGGGAACAGAGCAGCTGCCAGGCACAGTGCTGCCTTGTTCTTGCTGCAACTTGCGTATTGTTCTCATGAACGACAAAGGCAGTTTCTTTCAGGAAATAGGAAATGAATGGGGCATTAATTATGAATATGGTAACTTAAAATAATGCAGGGTAAATGAAGGTATGCTGATGGTAGAACCTGAAGAGGTTGTAGGTACAATGGTCAAGTGTCCAGAAGGTTAAAGGTCATAATTCATTAGCCTGGAGGAGCTGCATTTAATCTCTTGTAGTTAACTTTCTACAAGAAATTTGGAAGTAATGGAGATCCCTTAGTGAGTAATATAAAATAAAATTGTTATTCTGAAGTCTGACGTTCCCAGGATAACTATTTACTGTTATAGGAGCTTCATAACTTCCTTTTAAAATGTACCTTTTAACTGCGCGGTCAACAGTAAAATCAGCTTGTACACCCAGCCTGCTTCCAACAGCGCCAAATTTTTACTATATATTCGGAATAAGTAAACCACAAAGAACAATAGCGACGCCAGTCAACATGTGAACATCAGCTATGTATTTACATTCATGCCGCAACGAAATAAGCGACGCCCTTGCTGCAGCTGTGATGGTCTCCTCTCGTTTGCTCCCGCCGTCACTCTTACATCTTTTTTTTTTATCTTTGACGCTGTTTTCTCCGGTGCTCTTCGCTGCTACTGGCGAGATAAGGCTTGCTCTCCGAGTTCGGGCTTAATGTAATCCCTCTTCTTCTCTGCAGAAAGACTGTGGCCATGCTCACCAAACACAGAGGCATAATGAGGGAAGAGCCAAGCAAGGGAGAGAGAGTCACGTGAGGCTGAAATTGGATTGCCTTGTATTTTATTTAGTCATACAATAAAATATTTACAAAGGCATGTGACTTGTGATGGGGGAAAAAGTGTGTCCTTGATTATCAGTGAGGAACTGGTGGTCTGGACAGCACAGATACTGCGATGCATGAAATCGGGGGACTCAGATAATTTCCTTTATTATGGTGGCCAATATTTGTCATCCACTAAAGTAACTATATGAACTTTTAACAAATGCGATGAAAAACAGAGGAATCTGAATGTGTTCAAGTGATTTAACTGGCAAAGTATCATACGTGTCACAAGTTCCTACCAAAGTTCCTACTAAATTTTCCATGTAATAATTTCTGGTTTTAGAAGTTACAGGTTCGCTTCCCCAAAGTTTTTGGAAGTTGCCACCTAGGTCAGAGAGACAATCCTCCACACATGTTGTATGTGTAATTTCTAAGAATGTTTCAAATTATTAAACATTTTCATAAAAATCTACAGCATTTCATTGGATTTTTAAAGGATTTACGTCATGAAAAAGCACGTGTAATATTTAACCAAGGTCGTTGGTTTGGTTTCAACAATGGTAACTTTGGCCAAATCAGACCCGCGCCCCCCCGCCCCCCCGTCCCCCTAAACACACATGGTGCTCCGACAACATCACCAGCATCCATACAAAAATCTACACCCTTGTATTAAACATAAAATTATAGAATATAATTTTTATAGAATATATACTATTTCTTCAACCAAAATAAAAGTAATATGGGTAGAGGGCAAAATAATTAGGGACTTATTCATATTTCATTATCCTTAAAATAATCATTTTAGTCAAAGTGACATTGGCAGGTCGTTGATTATACTGTCCTTTTGGAGACTTAGACTGTAAATCTGTCTTTATACATTTAAAGCATTTTGTTTTGTTTGTTTTTGTTTGTTTTGTTTTGTTTCTTTGTCAACTGAGAACATCCTGAACATAACTTACTGTTTTCTTAGTGTTTGCTGCTGGGCTGATGGCTAGGGGCTATACAAGTTAGGAAATCAGATGGGTGCCATGAGTGAAAACAACAGCCGGGCACATCTGCATATAATGTAGAAATTTTAAGGAAAAAAAATCAGTCAGATGTGTGTATCACATCAGCCTGTACCCCATTCCACCGAACACAATGAGACCCAAAATTGTTCATGAACAAGTAAATAAACTAATAGCAGTATAATGAAAAGCACTAGTAAAAGTAATATTTACAAACTTATAAATGGTGCTGAGCCTCCTAGTAATGAAGCAATAGGGTTTGAATTAAAACCTCGCTCCATAATGCCTTATCACCTGAAACAGTTGGTAATTTAAAACATGTAGCACTGAACTGAATCATTGTCCATTAAAAGTCTTGGCATCGGTTTGTGAGGTTCGGCTGGGTGTAAAGATATCAGCAGCACTCCTCTTTTATCATTTTTTTATTTAACTAAATATTTGCAAAGGAATGTGCCATGTAGCGGGGGAAAAACAAAACAAAAATTGCAGGGAATTTAGCTATTACTGAGTAATATAACGTCATATATTGATTTAAATGATTTCTTTATGGCATAAATAATCTTCTGCAGGATCACAAAGAGACTCTTTAAATTTATGTTGTAATGCTTTAAATAATCCGGTGTCAAAAATTGTAAGAATTTGTAGTTTGTTAGCATTTTTATGTATTTATTATTTTGAGTAACTGTGACTTTGCCTGTCTTTTTTTTATAAGAAATGTCAAGCCAGGGTTCACATATTTTTTAGGAAGCTTGCACTATGTCAATTTTAATTTTAATTAAATTTTGAAAATGTCCCATTGACCTTACTTTCATTCACACAGAGAGACAATCAGAAAAGGGGAGAAAAAAACAAGCTGGAATGGCATGATGAATACACTTCTCTCACTAAATTCCAAAGTGATAAATATAAACTGCCAAGACAGTCCAGAACAATGGATTGACTGAGCAATAATACAATTATGCAGGATATACCTAGATCATCAAGCTGCCTCCTCTAATTTGAGAAATTAAAGGGCCTCCAAAACCACTGAGCCACCAACATCTGTCTGTAAAAAAAACAAAGAGCCTTTCTAACAAAGGAATTTGCCCTTTGTTACTAAACTGCTTTCCCCTCTGGCTTGTAAGTCACTATGGCATAAGTGACTGTCTAATATTCATCGTCTTTATCTCTAAATTGCCCATAATACAGTATGATAATGTGTGCAACTGTCCGCTGAGACAGAGTGGCATCATGTGCAAGGTGTCCCCTGTCCCCGTGCTCCCGGTGCTGAAACGTCCTTACTTTTGGGGACATTTTTTCAGGTCCCCAATTGGATAACCTCAATTTTATAAAAATCTTTGAATACAATCAAAAAGACAAAAATGCCAAAAGTCTTGTATTCTGGCCGGTTACCTAAGGTTACGGTTGTGATTGGGATTAAGGTTTTTCCCATAGAAATGAATGGATGGTTTTAGATAGGTACATGGGTCTGGGTGTGTGTGTGTGTGTGTGTTCACCCTTTGTTGGACTGGCCTGCCATTTCCCATGACCCTGTCCAGGTTAGGCAGATAGAAGTTGGATATATTTTTACTAAATGCCCTGGGAATGCACCCAATAAATAAAATAATTAATACTAAACAAAAGAAAACGTTAAAGAACTACACAGAGAGCACGACAAATGCAGAGAAAAATATATACATATATGACTGGATGAATAAAAAAAAAAGAATAGGCTACTTTTAGTTTATATTAAGATGTTTAGACTTATTAGAACAAGGCACACATGGTGCGTCTAAATTAAATTAACAGCAGTGCAACAGCCCGCTACAAGCTGCCATTCGCACAACAGCTGCGATTCATTTTTAGTCGAGCGGCACATCCTATAAAAACCACACAACACCCAGTGCGCTCACTCCCAATCAATCTTTAAAAACGCTATCTCCCCCAGCACTCAAACCAGTTTAAAAAGTTAAAAAACAAGAACGAGTTCCAACATACACCAGGATTGTATGCATGCAAATTACCCTGGATGCGTGACCTGGGAAGTGCTCCATTAATTAAACAGTGGGAAAACATGTACCAGAACAAGAAGAGGCTGGGAAATGCCTTCTGTCTCGGGACAGAGAGTCAGGTGCCTCTGATTATTGGGGTTAATTTAGTTCACCTACCCCTTGTTCCCTGGCAAAAAAATTGGACATCTTCTACTTTGTTCTGCTCCCAGCATATACTGACTCCTCTCCAAAGACCCTGCCCTGGACCTTGACTACTCTAGAAAAAAAAAATCCAATAAACCTTTATTTTGCAGCCAAATCCCAGCGCTGCATTCTTCAGTTTGCCATCGCTGCCAAAGATACCATCTCACGAAATAAATGAGAATAACGTTTAAGCCGTATTACGTTATCACAGAGAAAAAAAAAAGAAAAACTGGGCCTCCCTGATCATCCATCCTTCATAAGCCGCAGGATCTCCTGTCTACTGGTCCCTGCTTCCTTTCCAAGCAGACCGCTGTGTCCTTCAGAGTCCAGCCAATTAAGTTTGCCAATATATTCTCACTCATCAAGCGGATGTCCAGAGCATGGTGAGGGGACATAACGGCTTTAACAAGAACACATTGCTCAGAACATAAATATAAAAAGCCGCATTCAACAATTTTCAACAGCTATAGTAAAGTAGTATCCAAGCATGTGGACTTCTGCTCTATAAAGAACTAGTGTCCTTTCCAGGATTTGCTCTTCTCTTATGCACTATGTCTGCCAAATTAGCCTCTAACTTATTGTAACTCTTTGATTACCAAGTAAAAAAAAAAGATTATTTATGTCCTATAAGCTTGACCACCCACATAAACCCAGGGCATATCCAAAGTGTCATATTAAAACTCTGCAGAATAAATTGGTCTGTAGTGTCAATGCAGTCAGTCCAAGGGTTTAATTGTAAGAAATCGTTAAATGTTAATGAAAGGCCACATCACTACAGTTTCTAAAGAGGAAGTGAAGCATAAGGGTTTTGGGGAAAAAAGCTTTACCACAATTTCTCATGCTTCAGCCATCCCTCTTTTTTTATCTACGAATCCTTCAGGGAAATGATGCTGTACGGGAAATCATTTTATACGATTTATCGGAATGGTAGATGCAGAATCAGATATTGCAATTTGGTTATACGGTATTGAATTTCAATCTGCATGTTGCACATGGGTTGGAGTAAGGCCGATTGTTTATGCATTTAAACTGAATATAACAAATATGTAGAATTCAACGTTCCCTACAGATGAAAAATTCCGACGTTGAGGGTGGAGGAAATGGAATGACAGGAAAATGAGAAATGGGTTAAAATCTGAGATAAGTGATGGGTGAGTCGTAGGAAGAAGTAAAAAACAAAAATAAGACAAAGGGGGATAACAGGGAATAATAGATAGCTAACTAGACAACTAGAATACGGGAGATAAGGGCAGGTTAGTGCAAATGCCTTTCTTGATTATTATTGCACATTTAACAACTGATCGCTTTCTGCATTTATTACTAGTTTTCCTTTGGTAACACCAAACTGAGTTAAATGTCTATCTCAGAGGCTCATCTATTTTTTTTGAGTATTATTATTATTATTATTGATAATAACAGCAATAATCCTATAATGGCATATCCTCAAATATTCCTGAAGTACATTCCAAATATCAGAGGAAAAATCTTTCATGTACCAGTCACCCGACATATTAAGGAAGCAACATATCTGACCGGTCAGACTTGATTCAGCTCTGTACCTCTGTGTTTATTTCCAATTGGATTACTATTGGGATCGTACTGCTGTCTCCATATGGTGCTCATCTCAGATTCCTTGAGTTTATTGGTTTGTGTTTTATTTGATTTGGGGATATCATCTGAGCCTGTATATATCTTAAAATAAACTGCATCAATAAATCAAGTTGTGGTGTGGCAGTGGCTTGAAGTGGCCACATTGTTTAACAAAATGGCAAAAATGTTATTTTGTCATTTTGTTAGTACTATAGTAATACTGTAAAGACTGTGTGTTATAATTCTGTGTTGTATTTATGAATTGTATTGATTTGCAGGTTTCAGTCTGAGAAATCCTGCACAACTATTAAAACAACGCAGAGTAATACTGAAGAATTGTGTAACAAATTAAAAATTTTTTTTTTGGGGGGGGGGATCGTAAAGGAGGTTTCCAGCAAACAGTAAGCAACAAAGATAAATTTGATAGGTACATAATCTAGATGTATACTGGTATAACATAACTGTCTACCTTATGACATTGGTATCTGTTTGATTCCTGGGCCTGTTGGCTATGTAGCCCCCCCACACTCTTTCCACCCTTTTGGGCTACTTAAGGCGACTCAGATATTCAGACTATGCCATTTATTGCCGTTCTCTTCGAGAAATGAACCAGCCCTATCAAAGTAAAAGAGTCACTGAGAAAGATACATGTTTTCAAGGAACAACTTGTTGATGGTGTTTCCATCTTAGAAGACCAAGTACTTCAATACAGTAAATAAATAATAATATGAGGGCAGAAAGCAGTACATTACATTGGGATAAAATCAAAGACATGCCCTCAAATCACAAAGGAGTCAAAAAGGCGATGCGTTCCCCATGAACTTGACTATCTGAGGTTCCAGTGTGAATAGCCATATTGCTCTGAAACATAAGACTGCTTTTTGAAATATGCTTTAGATCCTGGCACATGAAAAATTGATGTTATGTAAGAAATATGGACTATAAGGCTCCTTCCACTAAAACCTTGCTATTACCCATGGACTCTGAAGATTGTTGTCATTGTAACCGGAATGATAAACCTCCGTTAGGTCCATCTGCTTGTCATGAGAAATTGGGCACGACTAAAGGCCTTCCGCTTTCTTTTGTTTTTATTGTCTCTAACCCCCCCATGACAAATGAAAATCCTGCTGCCTTGACTTACTTGATGTTTTTTTCTTCCAGTTTTCTCATGTCCTCCACTCCTTTAAAAGTAACCTGTGTTCGGTTTGACTTCCCAGCGGGCCACAGATGAGCAACCCTAGCATCTCCCCTAGAGGCGTCTTCATGTTAGCCTTCATTCACCTCCGGTTGATACCATACTCTAAGCAGAGAAGACGTTTGTGATTCATGGCGAAGGCTTCCCAAACATTTGTTAAAAAAAACAACAAACTCTAAAGGACTCTTTGTGCCCATTAATATACAGAGCTGTAGATATAATCAGCAAA
Source organism: Petrocephalus sullivani (assembly GCA_026780845.1). Classification (NCBI taxonomy): domain Eukaryota; kingdom Metazoa; phylum Chordata; class Actinopteri; order Osteoglossiformes; family Mormyridae; genus Petrocephalus; species Petrocephalus sullivani. The sequence goes on along the minus strand of JAODKM010000032.1, from coordinate 7,750,674 downwards.
ATAAAACCAATGCCCAGCTTCTTCAGCCAATATTTACATTCCATCACAACTGATCGGTGCCACGTTTGCACTCATTGTCTCTCCATGATAATTCGCCATCACTCAACTCTCTCCATTGTGGTGCATATGAATGTCGACCAAACAAGGTTTAGTCTAAATTAAAGAAAATGTTTGTTCTTGACTGGTTACTTTAAAAGGTTTTTGTTTTGCTTTTTTTTTTTTTGCAGTTAGCAAAAGAAGTTCCCATGGTGTTACAGTCTTGAAAGCAGAGACGTCTCCCTGGATGAACAAGGCGAAAGAAGGCTTCGTTTTCTGCGCAAAAGCATGCCAACACGTTTTATCATACCCAAATATATGCGGCTGTAAATAATTAATCTTATGTGCTCCTCATTATTTCTGAGCTGTCTTCCTTCTGAACAATAAAACACTCTAGGCAGTGTTCCTACAGTTCTTTTTCTGCATGGTGCCAGCATCTTCATCACTATAGAGTTCAAATGAGCACTGACAGGTGGATGTAGATTAAAACAAATTGTAAATCTGAGACGGACTTCGCTGCAAACTCTCTCTCACATCATTACGGAATAGAAACCAAAATACTTTGATATACTCAATTAAACCGATTTTCTTTTTCTGGGGGCCTTAGCATTGTTAATATCCATATTAGCAGAGTAGCATTTTGCTCTTTTAAGCATCCTAAATGAATACAATTTAATTCGTGAAAAGGACAGTGTGATAACGAAAATGACAATGTGCTGCGTATTCTCACTGACCTCAAGATGACTTCTTCTGGATATTAAATGCTGAAATAGTTGCTTTGATCTTTTTAATAGTCATTTTTATGCATTTTACGCATATAGGCTGATTAGGTGATGGGAGCTTCTTATATAGTTCATGAATTAGTTTTTTGCCTACAATAAATTACCTATCCTTTTTTATTCATCGTTACTGACAATATGCTTCTTTTAAAAAAAATTAAAGCAAATGCTTGAAGCATAATTGTTTAAAAACACAAGTCAATTTTTGTTTTTTTGAATGCAGATGAACCTTTTAGTTGTTTACCACTCTTTCAGGATATATGCCAGAGAAAGAGATTTCCAAATCAAAATGAATAAAATAAAGATTATTGAATGCAAAATTCTGTTGTTCAGTAATAGTTTGATGAGATGACGTGTGACACGGCCTGTCAGTGTGCCCTGCAATGGGTTGGCGCCCCATCCTAGATTGTACCCTGCCTTGTGCCGACAAGCTACAAGGAGTTACAGAACATGGATAATGCATCGTTACATATCCTCTATAGTGTAATTTGAATATCTAAAAATATTTATAATATATAAATAAAAAAGTTATGGTTTTTAATTTATTAATATTTGTGCAAGTTTGGCCAACAGATACTCTGAGGTACATAATCATCGCCCAGAGAACCCCTGTGGAAATAGTTCTGAGGAGAAATAATCCAGTCCTTTATATTTATGTGACAGAGAGGATTAATATTTCTTAACACTGTCAATAACAGTGCAAGGGAATCTGGCAAGAGGGAACCAAATAACTCCGGCCACCTGTGCCTGACATACTCCCTGACCGCCCCTTACTCCCAAACCACTTCATTGATTGATGACACTGAAAGCTTCCCCTTTACTGTATTGACCAGACAAGATTAATGACTGACAGAGCCTCCATGTCTACTCGGTGAAGCCTCGCTGACTGCAAAGGTGTAGCCTCCAGCCACTGATAACGCATCACCTCATCCAAGACTAATGGCCAAATATAGGTTCTCTCAACCAAAATACCCATAGAAAATGAATAATAGGCCAAGCCAAGACAACAATGCCGTCCTCCATCTTAGCCACTGCTAAGCTTAATTTGTAACTTAAATCAAGTTAAACTTGAAGCTGGGCTTTCAGCTAGAACTGACTTTAGATCACAATGGTACTGAGATTGGCAGGTAACCATGACAGCTCAATTTGCATGGCATATTCTGGGTCATCTTCCCCAATTAGTTGTACATGCTTTTAATGAGCTTGTCATACCCTTTGCACTGATCTGTTCTGCTGTAGGATCTCAGTTACTCATTTTTGATGTACTAGGTATGTATACTTAAGAACTATCATCAGTTTCTACCTAGTTTGTTCCTTTAAACTTCTTTTCCTTCGAGAAAGTGTGACACATTGCCCCTATTAACATGATTAATGATGATTATACTATTTTACATAGTGATATAGTGTTTGTTATAAAATTGACGTTTAATTCACTAGATAAAATTCTGTGTTATATAATGATCAGAATATTGTTTGAAATTCTGTTTATTAATATTATTATCATCAAGATTTTATCTGTCACTCAATAAACATGTAGCTTCCCTGCTTGAAACTCTGTTGTTATTAAATTATCTGAATCTATGCTTGCAGAAAGCACAGCATGCAACCTACAGAGACCTAATCTTCTTGCCAACTAATACATAACAGTGGGACCCTTGGAGGAAACGGGCCTTGGTACTGAGGTGGCAGGTTCATTATGCACACCTGGGTGTTTTGGGCTGTTGCCAAAGGTCTGTGCACACAGCACAATAAAAAGGGAGCGGGACAGTCCTACTTTACACACAGAAATCTTTAGTTCTTATAGTCAGTGGGTACTGGTACGACGATATGAGAAATCTGTAAGTAGGAAACATGTCATGTAAAAGCACAAAAAACGAGGCTTGTTTTGCCATTTGTACAAATGGGAAAACAGGCACATCGGAATGTATTCGTTTTCACTTATCCCGCCTTTTTTAAGACACGGGGTCAGTCATTTTCCCAGCATCCTTGTAAATGATGGTAATGACAGGAAGATCTTATAGTGGCCCCAAGGCTGGAATGAATAGAAATGCATGTGCAAATACACTGTAAGCTTGTGTCAAAGGCTATTCAATCTCATTTGCTTTGTGCTATTAGTCATCGTGGATATGAATAAATGTGATTTGCACTATACTGCTTCAAACCAACCAGTACTCTTGAGAAAACATCTCCATTTCGTAGCGAGGACTACTATGACATTATCCAATGTAGCAGGGTAAACTAACCTGATCTTAGCCAGTATTTGCTTCCCACGTTGTATGAAGTTCAAATTAATCTAAGAAAAAATGCTATGCATTTACCAACACTGGGGATACAAAAACAACCCCTCCAAAAAAAGGGAAAAAAATATAAGAAGAAAAAATAAAAACAGACATTAATATGAAGCCAGAAGCAGACACAGCAATGGGCAGCCATGGCTATCAGGTCATCATAATTTAAATTTTGTCATTACCTTGTAATTCTATTATATTTTATTCTATTATATTGTATAGGAAAAAACTCACTCGGAGAGGTCCTGTTCGCAGCGTAGCTTACCATAAGCTTGAACATGAAGCAGGACTCGTACATTAAGCAGTTCAGGCCACAGACATTTGTGTCATTTGCCCTTCAATCTGTTTTTATCGTCTAATTTGCAATCCATTTGGACCGAACCAATTCTGGGTTATTTATAGAGCTGATTTAATATTGCGGTGGGCGCCACGGAAATTGATGCCACCCCTTAACTAAATCATGAGCATTGAATCCCTAGAAGACTATTAGGGAGCAAAAACAGCTGGTCCATGGTATGAGCTGGCCAGTATCAATCTTTAATGAATGCAGTGCAGAGCCGCTCCGCCAGGATAATTGGGTTTACCTCATATCATGGCGAAGGCTTGGAGACGTTCACAGACTGATGCCAGAGGGGCGTCTTCAGCACATGCATGGCAGTAGAACAGTGTGCTACATCAGTGCTTACTGCTCCCTAAGCAGAAAGCAAAAGGGATCATTGAGCAGTAATTGGGCCTGTAGAGCTAGGGGTAAAGCGAAATCCCTTTAGCTTTCAGCACTGCACTAACTGAGCCATCTTGCCTGTAACGTCCTGAGATGCTGGAGATAATAATGTAACCATTTCCACCAATACTGATTGTACGATCTGTATAATTACTACGACGTCAACAAGGTCAAGCACTATATAAGAACGATATACATCAGAATTGCACTGCTTTTTGAAGCATAGTGTGAGAACGTGATAGTGTCACGCCCACGCAGAGCAGGAATGGCCCACAAGCCGGCGTGTAGCAGAGCCACCCCTTGTAGGGGACCGGACTGAGGAGCACTGGGTTAGGGAGCACTTAAATGCAGGGGTAACGAACACCAGGCAGCAGTCAGCGATCAGCAAGAGGGCAGTACAGGTGTGGCTGTTATTGTGCCATGCCCGAGGGAAACCCAGGGTTCGAACATGCTGGGGGGGGCTGGACGTGACAGATCTCTTTTGAAGTCAGTAGTACATCTGTCAGATTGTTCTGGTCCGTGAGTATACACTGCAATGGGTTGGCACCCCGTCCCGGGTTGTTACCTGCCTTGTGCCTGTAACATCCAGGATCAGTGCCGTACCCCCCGCAACTCTGACTAGGACAAATGCTTTCAGAACATGGATGGATGGATATTATATATGAGGTATATGAGCAATGCAGCTCAGGAGAAGAATAATTTGAATGCCTTGAAATCCTCAGATTAAAAGATAAAGTCATCAAAGGTTAGCATGGGGGTGTGCTGAATAACTATTGCCCAAGTCTTTACTAAATTCCACACAATTACAAATCCTCTATTTAAATTCCGATACATGCACCCGCTGTCCTTTTCAACAGAATCTGCTTTTCGTTAATCACTTAAACATGCATGTCGTACATTGCCTTTCCAGAATGTATTTGATTCAGAAAGTTCAACTTTAGCACAAACACAAGTCCAATTCATATCCAAGTCATGACCAGTACCAAAGAGTATTAAATCCCTGTGCACATTCCTATATCGTATGATTTACAATGTTTCTATAAGAGATATAGGCTACATAATTTATAAGAATAAATAATTAATTTTATTAGCTATAGATTGTAATTTGGGCTATTGTGAAATTAATTTTCCTGGCTACTTTTCAGTTTTCTTTACCGAGATTTATCCATTTTACAAAATCTCGCATACTACAGTCATCCGTCGATGCTTGACATTTCATTTCAGACATAAAGTGTATTACTAAAACGTCATTTTATCATTAATTTAAATTACGAAAACACCTTCTTCCGACAGAA
>JAODKM010000032.1:7704307-7743058 GCA_026780845.1 Petrocephalus sullivani | reverse complement strand
ATTCAACCCCATGTATAGTTAATTTTTGTAATACATTAGAATATTGTTTGTATATTGTTTATTTTATATATTACATAGTATATGTATAATATTTACCGTTTGTATATTGAGTTCTTTGTACTTTTAGAGCCATTTGTGATTTTGGTACTGTAATATTTGTATTATTTGTTATTGGTATTTAATTTAATTTGTAATTATTTTCTTACTGTCCGGGAGCAACTGTATCCACATAATTTCCTCAGGGATCAATAAAGTATTTTGAATCTGAATCTGAATGAATTAACAGCTCACTGACATGAATAAAATGACAGCTTATTAGTTTGATGCTGTTCACTTATATTCTTAGTAGTATATCAGATAAAATTGTGCATAAGGACTGGTTCATATGCTTTAGTGCCGGACCATCTACATTCTTGAATGTTTGTACTGAAATTCACCGACCAGCACCAGACAACACTGTGCTGTAATACTAGGGCTGGGGTGGCACTGTTGAGCAAAGCACATCTTAAGTCAATTTTACGAAATTTCCATCGATGTGGAAATTCTGACAGATATGGATATTTTAACTAATATTGTCAACCCCGATAACTGGCCGACCTCTGAGCCTCTTCTACAGACGGTAAAACTTGTAAAGCTTGTCAGAGCAGATTAGCGACATTAAATATCTTTTTAATTCTGTGGAAAACAAGATCTATATGCAAGCCAGACTTAATAATGAATTATAAACATGTTACAGGCTGGTACTTTCAGACATCTTATAAATGATGAATGAGCCAATGAAATCCCTCATCAATCTTTGGTCCAATCTCCTTTCTGACTTTGTACTACTGTTCCCCTGGCCAATGAACGATCGAGGGGCATTTACATCACATCCATCTGCATTGTTACAATTTTTGAGTGGTTTGCACCTATGCACACTGCCCCCCCCCCCCCCCCCCCCAGAATAGTCTCCACACCGGACTTCTGTGATGAAAATTTCATCACCATAGCTTGTTTGATTGAGCGTCCACGTCCACAGTAAGTATGAACCAGCATTAAGGCTGTTAAGAAAATGTCTTGCCTAATCTTCATAATCTCAAAGGTAATACATTCATAAATGGTAATTAATGATACTGAGCATAGGACCTCTAACCTCCAGAGTGCTTTTAAGAGTAACATAAAATAACCTGAAATGAATCAGGCCAAGATCCATGTGTGGAACAACCCATATCCATTTATCGAATAGGTGCCAAAATATACTCCGGAACTCGTTAACCAAAATGTCAGGCAGAAATCAATACTGAACCGGGAGAGAACCAAAACAAAATCACAATCAGTTGGGGAAATGCAATTAGAATATGAATGGCTATGAAAACTAGGTAAACAGTTGGTACAGAGAAAAACTTGCAATACTCCAAACTGAGCCACAGGACTGGAATGGTATTTATGTCATTATGTAGAATGTAGGTGTGATCATTTAATGGGTAAAAAGATGAAGAGGAAGAGTAAGTGTGGAATGGGTTCTGGATACAGAGGTGAATTAGCTACAGGGCATGACATTAATGTCTTCCTCCAATGGTGGCATAAGACAGCAAGCACCTCTATCGGGGCTGATGGCTGCTTCTCAGTGGGGTGGTGTGATTAGTGATCAGGGATATCACTCACTAGAACCCATATTCCTCCAAGTCTATCAGGTATTGGGTTGTAATGGATAGGCTTGAGTAGAGAGACATTGAACAAGCGTTGCTAACTTTGGCTGGCGTGAGATTTTCAGTGCATACTCATTTACATGTACCTAACAGTTTTATTATCTTGTAAATAGTGTGTAGGGTTTGCAAACTACATTAACACTTTTCATGTAGCTAATTTTAGGTTTATAATGGAATAAAATTGATTTGCCGTAAGATTTCTTGAGTGAGCATAAGAGTCAGAAAGTGTGAGTGTCACACCAGACGCGTGAGAGTTGGAAACCCTGTGGAACACGTGTGATATCCAATACCAGGGTAGCAACTGGAGATGGTTAGGTTAGTTATGCTGACCTGGATGGTACTGGGAAAAAAGACCATGTTGGTGATTGGCAGATTGTTTTCTGTGCCCAAGTTGCCCTTTGCTGATGGATGTGGACTGTCTTCCAGCTGTATCTTCTCCTCCAGAACCATTCATTTAATGCAGACATGTCTGTGGGTTCTGTCACCCATAGGTATAGTCAAGACTGATAGCCAGAAACATATTGAGAAGGTGTCATTTGTAACAAGTTGTGCACAACTGAATTCTTGCATATTCCACTCAGGGAATATACTAACTCCATTCTGACTGGTTGGTAGAGCAGCATGACTGCCGAGAGCAACCTACCTCCTCAGTAAGTCACTCAGCCTGTCCATTTCCTGGGGATGGAAGTCTAACATTCACTCCAAGGTATGTGCAAAGGCCTGAAATACCCTAGAGGCAAGCTATAGACCCCAGTCTGACGCAATGTGTAATGCTTTCCAAAAAAGACCTGATTCAAGCGAATTTCAGCCAGCTGTATAGCTGCTGGAAAGGCCGTGAATGAGATGAGGTGGCACATCTTTGAAAATCGATCAACGATGACCAGGACTGTTGTTTTTCCATTTAAGGGAGGTAGATCTGTTATAAAGTCCAAGTCAATATAAGACTATGGCCTGTGGGGAATGGATAGTAGTTCTAACTCACCAGCTGAGACTGTCTTGTGTCTTAGATTCTAGGCGCATGGGGCAGTCGTCCCACACGTCGTCTTATGTCGATGATGGCAGATTCTCCAGATGACCATCTGGTGGGTTCTTGTTATTGCTGGAGGGCCAGTACTCAGGGAGCTATGGATCCACTGGAGCAGGTAAGTTCGGATGGGGCCAGGACATGCTGTTTATTCAGGAGCGTCTCCAGAGGCTGGATTCCCGTAGATGGTTAACTGGGAGGATTCTGATCACAGCAATGACTGTGTCAGGGTGCAGCCTGGTCATGGCCAAGTTTATCAACCCTAAAAAATAGCTGCAGCAGTTAAGTGTCTAAGTCTCAGAGTCAGTCACTAGCAGGCTTTATCGTTCCTCAGCCACTCATTCTCTGGGGACCTAATACATAACCCAGACAGGAGTTTGTGAACCTATGAAATTCACATTCCTCAGCTTCAGCAAAAAGATGATTTTTCTTCAAGCATGGTAGGACTGCTTGAACATGGCTATAATGTTCAGCCAGGCTTGAGGAACAAACCAATATGTCATCAATAAGCACAATGACAAACTTGTCAATCATGTCATGAAATACCTTGTTCACAAAGGACTAGAACACATACCGTTGGCCAAGCTGTACAGCATAGAGAAATTTACATAGTGCCCCCTAGTGGCAATTTCGTTTTCCATTCTTCACCCTTGTGTATGCAAACCAGATTATATGTGGGCCGAAGGTCAAGCTTAGCGAAAACAGTATCCTTCCGAACATATTCTAATTATATAGGGATAAGGAGCACAGATGATATTTTTGTGGCATCATTCAAGCATGGACATTATAGGCGAATCACCCCCAGCACCTCTTCAATGTACCAATCTAAGGCTTTATTCTTGGGACGGAATAAGGGATAAACCTTACTTTGCAGAAGGTGTAAATTAATCTTCTTAACAACCACATCCTAGAACCGATGTTCCTCCAGAGGTAAGGAATTAACAGAGACTGCATCAGGACTTTCGACTGAAGCAGTTCAACAAGGTCTCTCTATGCAATGAGTGCAAACACCATGATGCTTGTATTTCTGTACGCTACAACTGAGCTTGGGTTCTGTAAACAGAATTAGCTAAAGGTTAGATAACAGAGAAACTTGCAGAACCTCACACTGAATCTCTGGTCTAGTGTTTAGAATATTTAACAGGAAATACTCTGTAGGCATGATCAGTTAACAGGTGATGAAATTTCTAGGTGCCTGGATCTGGAAGCTGATTGGTTGAAGGGTATTGCATAAACATAAGTGGCAAAGGTATGATTTAGTGCTATCATGTGTTTTTTCATGTGTTACCTATTACAAAATGATAACTAAATGCATGCTAATTACCATCTCATTAACACAAACAATTCATTAGTTCCAGGTTTTTATAATTCATCACTACCAATGCATGCTCATACACCTGCTCCCCAGTTTATGATGGGGTTACATTCCGATAAACCTATCATAAGGCGAAAACATTGTATGGCGAAAGTGCATTTTAATACAGTACACCTAACTTAACAAATATCCTAACCTAATCTAGCCTACCATAATTAAGCCTAGAACATTTACATTAGCCTACAGTTGGGCAAAATCATTAACACAAAGCCTATTTTATAATGAATATCCCATGTAATAAATATACGATGGGTATTTCCATCGTAAGATCGAAATGTCGTAACTTGGGGATCAGCTGTACAATGACAGACTAACATCAGTTAATGTATTTCATGTTCACAGGGTTTACATTGTACCAGCCTTGCACCAGATCTATTTGTTTTTTTTTTTTTATTTTATTTTGCTCTGGATTTATTCATCATTTGTTTTATTTATTATTTACTGACAAATACTGACATATACGTCAAAAAAAAAAGAATAGCAGGATATTTAGAGCAACCCCTAACGAAACTGCCTCTCCAAGGTTTCTGACCTTGTAGGGGGAAAAAGGGAACGCAAAAATAACCGCAATTAATGTATTTATTAGAAATGAAACATTACGTGTGGGACTTTAAGTTGACTTTGAAAGAAATAATGAGGAATCTAATTATCAGTCAATGTGCAGTGAGCAAATACGGAGGCATGGCACTAAATTGTTTACAAACATTTAACATATGCTTTGTAAATGAAAACGGAAAATGGGTTTGCTGGGAGATGCAATTAAGAAGCTTTTAAAACTTTCGGTCCCCTACTTATAACTCACCCCCCTCCAAGCCACTTCCTTTGCTAAAATATTGCCCATATCCGAGAATTAAGGGCGCCCACTTTAAAAGGGTAAGAGGTCAAATGTTAACTGCTGCTCTCTTGTCTGGAAGGAACATGACAAGTCTTTAAAAACCCTAGTTGCCAAAAGCAAATCAAAGGGCTCAAACAATGTGTTTCGAACCTCTGGCCCCTCCATCATCTTAATTGCAGGAATAGCAATCAATTTGTCAAATACCAAAGAGAGGCCTAGGCCTGACAATATTAAAGGCTGTAGGCCTGACAATATTAAAGGCTGTAGGCCACAATATTAAACCATGCTTGATCCAGCAAAGAAGAGATTTGAAGTTAACTGTAGATATAATAAATATCTACTAGGGCTTAGGATATCATATTTGGTATTTATTTTTCACATGCGGCTTCTTGTTACATGCATCTTAAAGGGGGTAAACATTATTTTTGGAAAGACATTTAAGTCCATCGTAACTTAATGCAATGTTATAGCTTAACTGCAAATTGGCACTATATAACAGAAGATAAAAGATTTTTTGCTGAAACTAATATAATGTAAAAAAAAATGCCACCTTTATAAAAATGACAGTTTTTAAAATGTATTTATATATGCTTTAAAATAAAATTAAATGTGCAAAATACTGGAATCTGAGTGCTCGCCGGATGGTGGCAAAGCAGAGGATCTGAGAAATCCATTGGCCAATGTACCAATCCACGTCTTCATTCTCAGGATGGAGTATGGGATGGACCTTACACTGGAGGTAAGGAATTCACAGAGACTGCAGCGGGATTTTCGACTGAAGCGGCAGTGAGCGCAAACTCCACGATGTTTATATTTTGAGCTAGGGGTTGGTAAACACAATTAGTTATTATTGTAGAATCTGAGTGCCCTGCGGCGGGTCGCTGCCCTATCCCGAGTTATTCCCTGCCTTTCACGCATAACTTCTGGGATAGACTCTGGAAGCCAGCGACCCTGCATAGGACATGGAAAATGAACATGGCAAATGAATGGGTGAGTGAAGGAACTCAGGAAGCATCATTTCTCAGGCCACTTTTTATATTTATTGCATGGGATGGTGGATCACTTAGCTTTGTTATCATTATTCTAATGTATAAAATCGGAATTAGCTAATAAAACAAATACTCTTGTTTTATACTTTTATTGATTTTTTTTCTGATGACCCCTTCATAGACAGCAGTAACTACAATGTGATCTTTTATTACTCCTCTGACCTCATTCTGACTTTTGGGTGTCATTATTCACAGGAAAGGAGGATAGTTTTGGGGGGGGGGGAGGGGTTGGGGTTGGGGTTGGGGACAGTCTGCACAGTGATCATCTATAACTCAGCTCAGCTTCAGATATTTCTTCTGAAGAGACAGAGTTGAGACCATTACCCTGAAAACGTTATAACCCATATGCTATTTTTAAATCTTTCCTCTCCACAGCCTTTTGTAATTTAAGACTGTCCTGGTCAGACTAGGAGCGGGGAAGACGCATTCATCACCAAGGGAAGACATTGGAGTCCAATAGTGCAGAGGAAAGAGGAGTTTGGGAAGACGGCAGTGATGTTGGGATCCAGCAGGAGAGCCCGTGTTTCCTTGTTAGTGTTGATCCAGAAACCATTGCTCACCAACAAGAAAACATCTGTTCCAGGCCTCATTAATCGTTTCAGATGAAATGTGTTTAACAACTGCAGTTGATTATTTACCAAAGTGGTAATCAGAGACAGCAATCACTATAGTGAATCATCCAGGCAAACATCTTCTCAAAAGAGAGATATTTCTGCTAATTTCTGATAGCCTTTTTCACATACTTTGAAAATTAAACCCTTATACAAATATTTGTGACACAGAATGAGATTTAGCAGAATCCTAACACAGTTTTGCTGTTAAAAGCACTCACTAATCTCAGTTTATTAGGTGTTTCACGTTTCATAACTAATGAAATAAAAAATGTTGACAGCCAGCATTTTAGACCTTGTGTTGAACTCAATACAGGTTCTCTGACTAGAACATGTAAAAATTTAACTCATATAACCTGGATCGCCTCACATCAGTGCCAAGATTAAATGTTTCTTTAAATTTCATGGCACATACAGTGCAGTATGTTGATTACCTAACCTACATATGTAAAGTCAAGCCTTAAACACTGTTCCAACACATCTTTAAATGTGTTCCACCATATATAACAGTCAGTTACAACAAAACTATGTATCGGCAGTTTTTCCGCGGCTCGAAAAAAAAGAATCAAAATGTGTTTTAAAACTTACAGATCTTTTAATTGTACATTTTGGTGTTTAAATGTAGATTCCAATTTGGAATTGAACTAATTTAACAGGATTTCTCCAGCAATAAATAGAAAGACTTGCTAAGGGACTAGAAAAATGTAATGATGCAATGAGTGTTGACATCTCCCAAATCTGCACTCTGAATGATGTCGTATGAATACTGGATGTCACTCGTTCCCTAATTTAAACCCAATACATATCATAAATTTAGCTAGAACTCAGTCATTCAGAATGTGAGTTCTCGTACAGTCTAGCCGTAGCTCCTTAACCGTGCTTATGTTAAGTTTTATTTTTTTATTTAGCTAGTTTTTTTTTTTTTGACAATTGTAAAAATGTTATTATGAGGCAAAGCGAAGCAGTCAAAATGCCCAGAAAGGGAGTTAGAGGAGAAGAAGCAGGAGAAGCGGTGAGATTCGGAGCTGGTGACACATAAGAAGGTGGAATGGGAGAGAAGGTGCCCCGTTCGCCTCTATTCAGCCCCTCTACTTCGTTCAATTAGAGCAAGGGTCCCGGCCTGCTGGGCTGACTCCATGGTGTTAACTTAATGCACCGTGAAAAAATCATTATGCTGTGCTACAGATGGGGCCGGTCATGCAGGGGGGTCCTTGTGCTCCCATCAGAAAAACCTCTTTAGACGCGGCCCTAATAAACTGTACCGAGACTGCGGTACTGACAGCGGCAACCTGTTCCACTGCAGGGTAAGCGGGGAGGGATCCTGCACACACACACACACACACACACACACACACATTTATATAATGTGTGTGTGTGTGTGTGTGGCAAGACATGGACATGGGAGACGTGGGAAAGAAAGGGGATTTATGTATTTTTTGTCAGTTTTTCATAGTGAGTTTATCTGCCTGGGGCAGTGGTGGCATAATGGTTTGGGATGTGACTATGTAATGAAAAGGCTGCTGGTCCGAGTCCCTAACCTGCAAGTACCACTGAGGCCCTCAAGCACTGCTCCCTGTGTGCTGTAATAGCTTCCCACTGCTATGTTGCATGGGTTAAATGCAGGGGATACATTTTGTTATTGTGTGATGTGGTGTGTCAACAGTGACAATTAACCACCTATCACTTACCTATCATAATGAATAGAAACATAAATGTGTTAATAACTCCTCCAACCAGTAGGGGGCAGCAGTCCCTCTAATATTGAGCGGGGGACACTGAGGTCATCGTTCCATGGCTGAGTCATGAACCTGGAAGTTTGTTCAGTCAGCCAGCTAGTTAATCACTCGCTCCCCGCAAACCTGCTCACGATTAAGTGGCTGAAAAATGGATGGATTGATTGATTGCTGCTCACTGCTGTCGCCTTTTGAGAGTTCTTTAACAAACCTCGTTTTCCTCTCTCCTTTTTAATCACGTTTGAGTGATTTTGCATATTAATTTTTCTTCCTTTTCTTGGTTTGCTCTGAAGATATGTTTTGGTTTGGGCTTAGTTTAATCACCAGTGGATTTATACCTCATTTATAAGTCCTGGTCTTGTTTGGGGGAAGACAGCCATTTTAGGCAGAACAACAGACAGAGAAATAAGGAGGTGTGACATGAAAGTGGACGGAACATCAGAGAAGGCACATAAGAAGGAAACATTTTTGATTATCTTTTTCTTAGAACTTCCACTTACTCTTTGCTGTTCAAAGTCAAAAGCATTTTCTTACTGCTGGGAATAAAAACAAAGAACAAAGTAAATCATAAGGAATGCGTGTGTACATTAGTTGTCACGTGGAGGATTATCGACTTTCTAAAAATAACTAGAATCTTCTTGATCAAAGTAATAGGGTGCACCGTAAGGACCGCGGGTTATTGCAGCGCTAACCTCACAGTGCCCTTAGTCTTGGCTAGCTTAAGAAATATATACACGTTTTACAGCTCAATAAAACTATTAGCCAGTCAAATACGCTTGTCTCTCCGTACCTTTCAAGCTAGAAAAAGAAATATTTTGGTGTATAATTAGGAACATACCAGTAAGTAATGGATTAAAGTATGGAGTTGCATAGTAACATTGGAATTTATAATGTCTGGTGCTTTTAATGAATACTTTATGTCGATGCTATGCATTTGTCTGAACTTATGATAAAGAAGCTGCGGTTTCTAGGTTCTAGGGAGCTGCCTACTATTCCATCTCAAGTTTTTCTCACAATATTAATGTAATTTATTATGAGCTTACATGGCAATCTATAAGGGGATACTGTATATTGCTAAGTAAGATGAATACGGCTAAAGCAAAGTAATTGTTAAAAAAGCACTGGATATTAAATAAACTGAAAAATCTTAAAATTATATGTGTATGCATTAATGTATGTATGTATTGATATCTTAACATTGCATTTAACATATGCAGGTACTATAATGTGTGACTTTACCATCCCAACGTTTACTTGCAGAGTAATAAATCTATATATTAAAATAGGCTTCTCAGTCAGTTCTGTGCCAACGTACCCCAACAGCAAAAGAGGTGTTAGATTTTGTCTCGATTTAATTTTATAAACATTATACAATGTCAGAAGCTGGTTGTATATTTTCACAGTCACATACACCAATATGTCTATAATCCAGGGTATTCTAACGTAGAATATGCAATTGTAATACTGTATATATCCACAAAAATGTTCGCCTAGCCACTACTCCTTAAACAGCAGTAACACAGGATGCAATGAATTTTGAATGATGCTCTACCACAAAACCACAGTGGGCCTGAATGACCTTTATACTGATACTTAACTTTAATTATGCACCCTGGTTGTTGTTTTTAATTGTACTTTACCTTTACTGTACTGCAGCTGTAGATTTTAATTCATCGATATATTTTTTTATAATTCAGGGGTCAGGGCGTGTCTCAGCAATAAAAGTTACAATGGTAATCAGATGTATAATATGTGATTTAAATGCTTGGCAAATTGAAAGTTTGCCGCCTCTTCAGCATATAATGTGGCTTAATTATAAAACAGTGTTTGCCTCCACAAATACACTGGAGAATCTCTGTTACACAATGTATAAAAAGTGAATGTTTCCGTTAAGTTAATGACAGCCCATGTACTTATCCTTTGCAAAACAAATCCAGAAGAAGCATTTTATCATTCAAGTCAATTTCAAGAAATGTTAGAATATGGACAAGATTTGCCTTATTTCTGTTACTTTATGATCAGCCTTTATGCATGAATGTATCTGGTCACTCCTCACGGCACATATAGATTATCATCTAATTATGGATTAGCACATTTCAGAATATAGTGACTTACTTATGTAGCACTTGTAAGGACTCAATGAAAATTCAGAACCAACATTATAAGTTGATGTTCTGAACATACATAGTGGAACTTCCAATGAATTTCCCTTTAAAACCACAGAAAATCATTTGCGACACTTAATCATGGATTTTTTTTCTCATAATAAGAAATTACCACCATGGGCTTTAAATATTTCACTCCTATGGTTGGTACACTGGGAGATGAAAACAGGTTCTCTCCTGAAATCTACCTTTAGTAGGACACTGATGAGGAAAAACTGGAGTAATCAAATCCTTCAGTTGCCAACTCACATCCATCCATGGTCTAAGCCGTGTGTCTTTTATGTACGGCTCTGAAGCCAGTGATGAATACGGAATGGCTGGGACTATTAATTAATAATTCCGCTCACAGATTAATGACAGGCCGCTAAAACATCACTGATGATTCAGTTGGGAGCTCTGTACTCCAGCCTAAGCGCAAGTCTCTGAAATTAATTCTCAGTTTGTAAACTTGCCTTTCACCTCCCGCTGACTCCAATTGCATGCCATTTTTTTTTTATCCGGTTTTTACTTATTTATGTTGTTGCCTTCTTTCACAGTGCTGAGGTGGAAATATAGCAGTTATTTCTACAGCACAGCAGGATTTCATTGGGAAAAAAAAAACTGCAATAAAATCGTAATAAAAGATTGTGATTCCTCTGTTTTTTTTCTTCTTGTCTCTTTCATTTCCCCCATAAACAGGGACGGCGTTATAGGAAATGCGCGTTATATTAACCCTGAGTCATGCGGCGTATTAACAGAAGATAAAATACAACGTACTGTATAGTGAAAATATAAATGAAAAGATATAAAGAAAAAAGCACACACAGAAGCAATATAAATCAGTGAATTTTATTTAAGTAAGATCAATAATATAAGTCAAAATAATAAAAGAAATCAGAAGTATGATAAAAGATCCTGAATTTTACCCTCAACAGAATTCATCCTGATTCTGTGATTACATGTCAAAGCATATGGTATGTTTAATAGATGACAGAGCATTTTCTGCAGCGGTGAGGAGAGGGCGACAATATAGAATTTCTTATGGCCTCTAGCAGAGGTGGGTAATCCAGGTCCAAAGAGTAAAAATCTAGACTAGCGTTTTGTTTTAACCAACTAGTTGAAACAAAATCCGAGTCTGGATTTTTACTCTTTGGACCTGCGCGACCCACCTCTGGTCTCTTCCCATTCAGCGTTGCATGGGCAAAAAAAATGTGTGTAACTTTACATCTAGGTACAAAGCAGCAGCCCTAGCTGTGCTTTTAATGTACGGCAATTTACGCAACTTCTGTACTGATTTACGCAGCAACGCAGGTGACTGCTCAGCCTTCATCAGTATGATGACAAATGTATTCCGGAGAGACATTTGCATGGAACATGTTCAGATATCTTACACTGGCCATAAAAAAGATCATTGTTTCTATATAGCAATACATTTAAATGACAGATCTAATCATTTTACTGTATTATGGTGGCTGACCGGAGTGCTTTTTCTCCCGTTTTAAGACTATAGCTACTGTAGCATATAAAATTACACTTTAACATTTATAGGAAATTCATTAAAAGACTTCTGTGATTCAAATCCAGGGTCTTCTGTTTACTAGGCAGGCACTAAAAAACTAAAAAAAAGCCACGGCACTATAGGAATGGAGTAAGACATCAAACATATAATACAGCAAAAACATAAGTGATTAACAACGTGCCAGTGAGTCCACTCTCGGCCACATTTAGTCATTGACAGGTGCTGATACCGTAGGATCGACCTGCCTGCCGTTATGGGCTTGTTGTACGAAACTTAAAATTATACTGGATTATAGGGGCTGCTACACCAGACCCTATGATTTACCTCCCTACATCAGGCATGAATCATAATGACTCCCACTGACATGATTAAACTTGACCGGGGAATGTGTTCCACACCAAGCTGGTTTTCAGCATTAGGCTCGTGGTGCCCATAAGGGCTTGTTTTAAATCACTGGGATGGTTCTCTTACCTGAATGTATCCCTTTTGTTTTAAACTGACAATGAGCTGTTTATCGCTCACTGTGAGATGTCCGCTTTCCAGTAACAGATGCTGTTTGGACAGGTGTATGCCCCTTTTGGCTTTTTTATAGTCTCAGTGGGGATTGCTATGTAGATTTCCCCAGTCTTTATATATCAAAGGCATTCTTATTTTTGTTAAAGAGCCATTTTAGTGGTCATTGTTTTACCTTTTTCATTTACATGTTTGCCCAGCGAGGTTGAGAACCAGAAAACCATTCACCAAACACACGCTAAGTCAATATATTCGTTTCACATCGTGAAGCATGCAAATATAATCTCTCTTTTTCATTCTGAGGAGCTTTCCAGTGGCCACTCTCAGCATTACATCTGCATGCCTAGGCAACAAAGAGCTGATTTTATTCTTTGGGGAATTATTTATTTATTTGACCTTTGTTCTGGTCATGCTGATGACACATTGACCACAAGGCTTCCAGAGCCTCACCTACAGCTGACTCACAGAAACTCATTCAGTGCTAGGAAATGGATTCTATTGTGATATTCTAGAAAGAAATGTGGGGCCTAGAGGCTAGAATTGTACCAGAATAGCAGTAGGAATAAGATAACAGCTATGGGTGCTGGCTGGTAGTATATATACGTAAAAGAGCAATACAGAAGAATAATCCCTTCGGAACTGAACAGGAGCTAAAATTTTATATGTATTTATATGTAGGTTTTATATGTTTGTGTGTGCGCACTCCCAGTTTTCTATGGTACAGTGGTATGTGGTGCTTAACTGTTCTTTTCAGCTGGAACTTTACTTTTTCCATCTGACCTCCTCAGCCAGTTTAGCAGAACCCTCCCCGAGAAGAACAGAGATCAGTGTTGCAAACCTGTCGCCCAGAGTGCCAGAAATCCCCCTGGAATGTTAATCTTGTTAATCTTCTAGCCAACCTGGTACAAATGTCTGCATTAAATGGACCCCAACCCCCCCTCCCCCCCCAACATTTCAAAAGTCATAAGGAAAGTCTAGCAGAAAGGGATACACTGTACTTCTTTAATCATACCAGCACTGTAGAAATGGACAGGACAGCCTACTTGACGATGCCCACCCAGAGGATTATCATGCTGAAAGTATCATAGGAGCAAAAAAGATGGAGTATCATAAGGATTTTGCAAACAGTTTTTTTTCCTCAATCTCTCCCCATTGCTGCTTCCTGTTTAAAAGAAAAACAGGAGGATGAGGTTTTTAACTTTTTGACCTTCAGACAAGATTTAATCTGTTCCACCGCCAAATTCAACAAAAGACCCTCAGAAAAGAGAAAAAATAAATCAGGACAGACTATCAGAAGGAGACAGAGAGGTAGGGATCTAATGAAAGAACTAACTCATGTGCAACATTTATTATTTCAAAACATCTATCTGCTGTAAGAAGGAATTTTAAAACACAGTAATGAATTTAATTATGAAATGCAGTAGCTGTGGGCAGCATGGTGGCTCAGTAGATATCTTGCTCTTCATACCTCCAGGCTTGAGGGAGCAAATCTTGTCCCTGCTCTGGGTGTGTGTGGAATTTCTATATTCTCGCAGTATGATGTAGCTTTCCTTGTACAATCCAAACTCATGCAATTAGGCTAAGTGTGTGTGTGTGTGTGTGTGTGTGGGGGGGGGGGGTTGCATAGATCACATTTGGGACCAAAATGTCCCCAAAGTGTGGTAAAAACTGAAATTTCCCTACTTTTGGGGTCAATTTTTCAGGTCTCCATTTGGATAAGCTCAATTTTATAAAAGTCCGTGCATGGAATCAAAAAAGTAAAAATGTTTTGTATTTTGGTTGGCTACTCATGGTTAAGGTTACGGCTAGGATGGGGTTAAGGGTGTTGTGATTGGGATTATGGATTTTTCCCATAGAAATGAATGGAAGGTCCCCATTTAGATAGGTACGCGAGTGTGTGTGTGTACAGGTATTGCTATACTTCTGAGGACCAAAGGACCTCACAAGTGTAGGAAATGCTCAAAAAACGTGAAAAAAATAAGGGTTTATGAATAATGTTTTAATTCTATGTAATGTCAGTTCTTCTGTTTTGCTTATAACATTCTTGTTAAATTCTATATTTATATTCTACTGTTTCTGAGTTATTCCTTTTTGTATGCATATAATTACCATTTAAGAACTACAAAGTAGGTCAGGTATTACACTGCTAATGTGTTAAGGTGTTTATGAAGAGTTTTAGAAGGAGTTAATAAACGGTATAGAAACCAATATGTAATTCCAGCCAATGATCAGTGATGCAATTCACTTTGAGTATCGGTAGGTACAGTATTATATCAAATTCTCTTTCAATGATTCACTTCTGATTCATACTGGCTTTAACAATATATGCTGTCTCCATATATGTTAGCTTAAAATTCCTGGAGCAGCCTAAAACAACCAGGGATGCACGGAAAGATGAGATGCATCTTTTGAACTTTCCATACCAAAGACCTAAAATATAGTCCATGCTAGTCAATAATGTATATTAAAATCACATCAAAAAGAACAACATTCTGAAAGATAAAAGCAAATGGCTCACAGCTACTATGTTTAGCTATGCATTTTCAGTTAACAAAAAGTATGTATTTCATATAATCATTACCTTATGATAGTGGAGGGGTTTGTGTGGTCATAGGTGATGTTGTTGGGTTGCTCCAGGTAAAGTCTTCCAAAGCAAATTGCACCTAGGTGAGTGGTCAGATAGTGTGATTTGAAAAAACCCCACAATGATAAAAGATCATGTAACCTCACCCAGCTTAGGGAAACTGGGACCCCGCCCTAGACCCAGGCCTGGGGGGACCTTGTACATGAGTACCTGATGGTCGAGCCTCTATCCATGTAGCCAGACTGGGCAAAGATGGAATGAGTTACATTGGTTCACCCTCCTGTTGGCCCACCACCTGCAGGAGGACCATGTTAGACCATATGAATTGGGAAGCAATCAAAGGCAAGTGCCTCTGCAGATTAATCTTCGGCTACTGAAACTGCCTTTAAGAACATGGAACATAACCTCTCTGGTAGAAATGAAGCCTAGTGTGGTAGGTTCAAGCATCAAAGTATACAAGCTTCTTGGAGACTTCGGGTGGAGGGGTGGAAGGTGCCCCCACTGGGGACTCCATTGTTCTACTGGAGGACTTTATGCTCATGTGAGTAATGACAATGGAACCTGGAGGGGTGTGCCTGATCAGAACCCCAGTGGTACCCTCTTATTGGACTTTTTTACGAATCACAAAATTCACACAATCACCATGTTCAAGAATATGTGCACCTGGCACCAAGATACCCTATGCCATAGATCAATGATCGAATTTGTAGTTGTATCATCAGACCTGTGACTAAGTCTTGGACACTCGGAGGAGCCCATTGGGCGGTGAGTGGGATAAGATGTTGTGGGAATATCCTGGACAGTACTGGGATACTGCTTCAGGAGTATGGGGCCCCAGCTTTGTTGATCACTGCCAGGGCTGCCCTTCAAGGTGCAATCAAGAGATAGAGGTGGGCCAGATTCTTTATCTTTGGATTGTGACGAAAGAATATGATCATGGATATAAGTGGCGTAAATAAGCTCTCTTATTATTAAAGCTGAATGGCATCTATCTAGTGGTGCATAATCCAGGTCCAAAGAGTAAAAATCTAGACCATGATTTTGTTTCAACCAAGTAGTTGAGCACTATGGGTGTGTTTGACTTCATGCAGCCACATAAAGCGCTGGCTTAAAGCGATGCATTCTGGTCATTTCTGATTGGCCAAAACCTAATCATCATGCATTGCGTCAAGACCAAAATGTATCGCTTTAAGCCAGCGCTGTAAACAGCTGCATGAAGTTGAACACACCCTGTGACAGACTCTTAATACTCAGCTGGTTGGTTGAAACAAAATCCTGGTATGGATTTTTACTCTTTGGACCTGAATTATCCACCTCTGGCCATATGTCACGGTATCACAGTCATGTGGTACGGCCATGTATGATGCTATTTTTAAAATGGTGTGATACCAAATGACGTAAAGCCTTTTATGAACGCTAAGGCATAGAACAACAAAGAATGACAGGAGCACAAAAGATGGGGAAAATCTATCCAGAGGAAGTCTACTTCAGTTACCCACCGAGATAAAGCCCAAATCCACCTTAAACCAATTTGTAAGGCCCACCTGCATCAACCCTCATCTTTGTTCTTTATTTTGCAGAGACACTAAATGAGGAATGTTGGTCATTTTCCCAAAGAAAGAGGAGGAATCATAATAACAGCTTGTCCCAGACTTTCTATACAAAAAAATAGTTTGTCTGACACCGTGACGTAAAGTTACCCTCTATAATCAAACAGCTACTATATCTTTTTCACCCACCCAGCCCCCACTCTGTCATAACCAAGAGACAGAAACCCTTCTTGCGGTATATGCTTCATGTACTCGTGCCAAGACCCTGAAGGGGTGCATTACTGCCATTTTTCATCTGAAATTTTTACATTTTAAATCATTTCACACTGAAACAGTACCCCTGTGCCAGTTTTTAGGTTGTCAGATGCCTTGTTTGAAGCTCTGACTCCTAAAAGAGAATTTATAACAGAATATGTGAGGGTAATTCTATTTTATGTGGTTTTCATGTAATGATTTACAGACTGTAATTGGTAAATGACATGTATTTATTTCAACAACACATATAGTAAACATTCTTATTGCTGCTTTTTATGGGTGATGATGGGAAACGAATCCTAGCTACACCTAGGCTTTGCTGAAATAGTGGGTACTGTAAAGGATGGCTACGTCAAGTCTTAAAATATTTGCAGTACCGAATATTATGGTCAGCTATGGAGAGCACGGTCAACTAAGCAACCCGGTAGTACAGCATGTATTACCCCTTCCAACCTCTAGTACAGCCATCATGCCTCATCAAATTCAGGCAACTTAGACTTCTATGAAAGGATTAGACCACTACGAAAGATTTGAAATCCCCCTCGAAAGGAATTATGAAAGACAAGATACTTTGGATAGCCATTGTCATATACTGAATAATAGATATATACAGTTCATAAATGTACACCGCAAGGGGAACAGATGAATGCATATTGTTTAATAACCCATCAACCATCCACCTCCATGAATGCAGGTCTGAAGCCCCAGGGTCTGGCTTTGCAGAGTTTGCATGCTGTCCTTGTGGTCATGTGGCCGTTGCCTTGGGATGCAAATACATGCCCCTTGGGTATATATTAGCTGCTGATTAGTCAGTGCATGTATTCATGCTCTGCAAAGAGCATATGCAGGTGTCCTGGCGTCCTATGCCCTTCACGTCCTAAGACAGATACAGAATCATAGGGTATTTCTGCATACTTGACCATTCTTGTGCTCTCGCATGCCCGTTTTACGTCATCTTCCATTATCGAAGTCCAGTTCCAATACTAAGAATAAAAGTACAAAGGATGATACAGGGATTTTATGCTGGTCTCGACCCATTCCAAATATCAAGGATGCATAGGTTGCATCCTCACTAACAACAACAATCCCATGATTCACTGCATCCCAAGTTTGTTCTGGAAAGGAAAGATAGCAAGACCACTCAATCTATGTACGATCTATGCATTCTTGGTACTCAGAGACACCCATGATCAATGGCCATTTAATAAAATGTAATTCTTTAATTCTATAAATGCTAACCTGAACAGGAATTAGAGCTACATTAGTGGGATGAATTCTGATATTAACCAACAGCTGAGACTCAGGTATTAGTTGCTATGCTCCATGTTATATATATATATACACACACACACACACACAAATTTATATATATATACATACACACATGCATGTTCTCCTGTGTCTTCCTGAGGTATCATTTGGGTACTCTGGTCCTCCCCCACCCCTGTCCAAAAACATGCTGAGGTTAACTGGAATTACCAAATGGTCCGGAGGTGTGAGGGTGCCCTGTGATGGGTTGGCGCCCCATCTGGCGCCCCATCTGGCGCCCTTGTAACCCTGAATAGCATAAGCGGTTACAGGAAATGGGTGGGTAGTATTTGAGGAAAATAAGACCTTTTGTGTTGTTCCTACTGTGCTGCACAGGTTCCTGCTGAGTACTCTGGTTCTTTTCCACAATCCAAGGACATGCATTTAGGCTATTTGGTGTCACATGTAAGTGTATGTGGTTGTGTGTGTCTGTGTCTGTGTGCGTGTGTGTGTGCCCTAGATTAGATGGAATAACCCCAGCCTTGTATCTATAGCTGTCTGGGTTTGAGGATCCCATGACTCACTGAAAACAGAATATGTTGTAAGATGGATGTACAGGATATTTTTGTTGGAGTTATGGATGTGCTGCTGTATGTCAGTTGAACTGAAATGCAAAGTATGCATTTGACCAAGTACAATGTGCTTTGTATTTTCCATTCAGAAGGAAAGGGTCTCAGAGGTACTCAACCTTTGTGTATTTGTATTATTTATAAGTTGGAAAGTTGTGTAGTTACTATACCAGTGGTGGCACCAGTAATGGACAGTTCCAAATCACAATCTATACCCTCACCCCCTTACCACCCATTGATAAAAAAAACACCTCCCCAGGTAAGCAAAATATACCATTGCAACTTAAAAGACCACTTACAGTATGCAAGTTAATTATGCAGTAATTAACTTGGTTATGTGTCCTAACCGCCATGGTTCTCAAATGGGAATTTTTGTACTAATCTCTGGGAAAGAATTTAAATATAACGTTAATTATGAATCTTTGTATTTGAGTTTCTTTGTATAAATGTTCTACGAATACATAAATCCAGATACTTCACAGATAAAGAAAAGTAATTACAAGACCATTCCAAAGCATAATTATATCGACTTTGAGACAACAAAAAACTGAATAGCTAATCTGCTTGAATGTATGATATTTGGATACACTTGGGGAGGCTGATTTGACTCATTTGACAAAATACAGGATAATTAGAGTGCACACAGATTTTCTCTCTCCTGGGAGCATTTGAGTGCCACAAAAATCCACTCCTACTAATCAGATAACAAGCTTCAATTAAACAATTAATGGATAGGAGATGCCCTGTAAAGGCAGTGTCTTGCATTTATGTAATTCTACTGGTGGAAAGAGCAGAAGCTATTGAATGAGTGTAGACCCTAACCATTTAAAGCAGATGAGTTAGAGGACATGTGTATGTTTACTTTGTGGTGAAAAAGCAATGAAATTATATTTGTACTTCAAGTGTAGATTCCACTTACTGAACGTTATGCACGTCTCTGTCATTTTGTATAAAATAACTTAATGCATGCAACTGAATGATCAGGAACCGTAAAACAAACCTAAATAAGTTCTCCTTTGCAGTTACAGCACTGGCAATTTAAAACATCAGAGTGATGGCGAAGGTTGTCCACGGCGACGGTGTGACTGGAGATGTCAAAATAAAAGGAAATTTAGTTTAAGATGACGGGAATGTAAATTCTGAGTGCCACAATACAGAACGAAATGAAATGATCAAAAGAGCAAAGAAATGGAGGGAATCAAGCACATTACCTCTCCTTTCTGTACAGGCCTGGATGACAAAGTCATAAAATCAGGATCCTGGTTAAACCTACTGCAAGCAGCAGTGAAGACGTTATTACACCAGACCTGTTACCTGCGGAGGAGAAAATGCATGATAATGCTCCTCTTAAAATGAGCTAACAGCACTTTCCAGGCAATAATAAGGCATTGTATAAATTTAACCTGTCATTCATTGCCCATCTGTGTTCAACTATCAGGTAAACGGATTAAATAACGGACTGGAAGCTAAAACAAAAACATGAGATTCTGAAAGCGAGGAATATAATATAAATGTGTGTTTATACATACACACAAATACACACAAACCATGTACAGTATACCTATCTTTATGGGGACACTCCATTCATTCCAATGGGCATAACCCTGATCCCAACTATGACACCCATAACCTCTACCAAGCCCTCTTACCCATAATTAACCAAACAAAATATGAGACTTATGGTATTTTTAGTTTTTTGATTGCAGACACAGATTTTTATAAAATTTGAGGTTATCCTTATGGGGACCAAAAAAATGTCCCCACAAGGTAGAAAATAACAGGTTTTTATCATACTGTGGGGACATTGTGTCCCAACAACCTAATATAAACATGACCACACATACACACACACACACACACACATATATATATATATATATAGTCTTCTTGGAGAATTCATTTAAATTTTTAGCAGATGCTTTCATCCCAAGCAACATGTGTATCTGACAAAGCAGGGTCAGTCAATCCCAGCAGCATATGCACTGGAACCACTTAGCCAACCCTGGGATTTGATCTGGTGACAGGCAGTGTCCAAACACACTGAGCCGCAAACCAAACTATATGTTTTAGCAGCTTTTACTCAGCACGACGTTTTACTTGATGAATTATGCACAACAATGGAGACTAACGTCCTGTAGTCGGCTGCATAGAAACAAGAAGTGTGATGGACTGTTTCTCTAGATCGGTATCACCTCGCCAGAGAGAGCAGGAAAAAAGCAGCCAGGTATTACGGCGGCCTTTAGAAGTCACCAAGATGAGATAAGATTTGCTGTGTTTACCATGTAATGGTAGAACTCTTCTAGGTCAACACAGTCTGATTAATGCCCAGATTGAAACAATGATTGTGTGATGGATGGTTCATCTGTGACACCTCACAACAGTGAGGAGCAGGAACTCTGAACCGAAGCAGCCAATATCCTACGTCAAAATGTGCAGGACATGTAAACAAGATACTTAAATCAATCTTTTAGTGTTTTGACAAATATAAACAAGGCGAAAATTCACTGTGCATTCCTGGATTCCTTAGGCCCCTACAATAATCAATATTACAGAGCTGTAAAATTTTTAGATTTTTTTCCTTTTATCATGAGTTAATGTACTGATGTATGTAAAAATAAAGATCTGCTGTTTTGGAGGCTGGATATTCGTCTGTGCTGTTTTAAATATTTAAATGAAATTTAAATTTATGAACTGGTTACTCTCAGTGAGCCAGCCAGCAAAGGACAAACAGGGGAACATCCTGGTTGTGATGTGTGTCCTTTGCTGTACATATGTAATCACATTAAGTAATGATTTATTTATTTTGATCCTTCTTAAAAATTATAATTGATCGCATTTTTTTTTTATATTATTAATTTAAGCGACTACTGAAGTACTAGGACAAAGGGCTAGGTGAAACAAAAAATTGAATATTTTTTCTGTGTAAAGCTGTATTTTTTTTCCTTAGAATATTTCGTTATATTGCTAAAGGTATGTTTTACAGCTGCATTATTTATGCAGTGTTTTGAAGTAAAAAAACAAAGACCGTAACCTCATGTTCCACTGAGGCACAAGGGGAATATTATATCTGAGACTGCAGATTGAGATGTAAGATCAGTATCTGTAAGATGGAGCAGTTGGGATCTTTGTAACATTGTGGGACCTTTCCCAGATCAGAGAGACTTTTCCGATCGAACGGGAGTTCAGAAATAGGAAAATTCTGCAGTTATGATTCATCTTTGTACTTCATTCAGGAGAAACAGGAGACAATGAATAGTTTTTTTTTTATTTTGCCGTTTTCTGTTTGAGATGACAGGGTGGTGCACTGTTTAACACTAGTACCTCCCGCCTGCAAGACCTGGGTTCTGGTCTCCACCATGGCTCCGGGTGTGGAGTTTGCATGATCTCCTGAATTGTTGGGGGGGGATCTCTTCTCCCCCCCCCCCAACACCCCCCGCGAGTTTCCTGTATGTGCAAATGTGCTCTGTAATGGGTCCGTAGTCCATCCTGGGTTGTTCCCTGCTTTGTGCCTGCCCCCTTGGGAACCCCACAACCCTCACCAGGACAAGTGAGTACAGATAATTGATGGATGTTTTCTACTATTAATTGTAAAACAAAATGGACATGGCACAAGTTGCAGTCACAACAACTTGGACAACTTTGCACGTATATGAATTAGTTGTGCAGCTTTAAATCATGCTTAATGAAAAGATTTTTTTTGTGGTGACATGCATAAAAATCTGCTTCCGCAGATGTGTCAAAACTGCTAATAAGAGACATACCTTAAATGTACCTTCGCAATTATGTTCCATTCACTTTGTTCACTGAAAAGATAAATGCGATACTTAAAAAGCAGCACAGGTGCACAGAAATTAATTTCTATTTAAAAAGACTGAAGTATATGCCAGTGTAGTTTCTGACAAAGTTTGATTAAAGAAACCAAATTTGAATTATAAAGAAAAAGCTCCAAACATATAGATATATGCATATGTTTTTTTCAGTTCAGGGATTATTTGCATTTTAATCCTTTGCAGTTTACTGCCTGGGACAGGTACACTCATTCTGTATTCCTATACCATATTCCAGAGGCACATAAGGTTAGCACAGGCATATTGCCAAATATTTTAAGGACACATGCAAATTATTGAATTGGAATGGAGGAAAGACGGCTGTAGATACTGAGGAAACTGCTGGATTTTATTAGTTCGGCTGGAGCAGGCAGAAGGTGGCCTGTTTAATTTTTACCTAGTATCATCACTTTTACACTGACATGTTCTAGTTCCTAAACAATGACATGTTTTTTATGCCAAAATAAGCATTGCTGTTATTTGACAAGATGGCCATGTGTCTCTCCCATCACATACTACATGAAAGGTGGAGGCCATTTAGGTGGCAAGTTTGGGCTGGAACGACCGTGATGGGCCACACTTTGGCAATGAACCATAAACAGTAATATGGAAATATATATTTACTTTTGGAATTCTTGATAATGGCTCCCTTTTCAGAGATTTTTCTGTCCTCACAAAAATTCATTGTCTGGTGATTTGTGCCTGTTCACAGAACATTACCCTCCATGTGGAAAAAAGTTTTTTTTTTAAAACTAAACGTTTCTTTAAGAATGATAAAATGCTCTCATTCTTTCATATAGTTATTAAATGATTGCTCATGGATATGACAAACTAAAGCTGAAATCAAGTTTATGGTAAATGCACTTCAGGGAACTGCTATAAAGGCTCATTTTCAAATTACTGTAGGGTTCCTCAGTCAAGATGTATTGTGCACTGATAACTGAACAGTGATTGTCTACAAAGAGTATAAATAGCATTCAGGGTCCGGTACATTCATTCCTTGGACTCAGCCAAATAATATGTATGTAATAATATATTCCATAGCCTTAGCATAAAGGACCACTAAAGTACATTCTGCATCAGTAAAAACCACAAAGCTTGAGGACAACAGCTCATCCCTTCCTGCTTCAGACCGACTGAAGCGTCACAAGTGAACTCTTTGACCTCTACAATTTGCATTTGATTGCCCTTTTGATATGCATAGCTTTCCAGTTAATTTCAGTAAATAGAACAGAATCTATAGAATTTGAATGTTTAAATTATAGTAAAATCTGGAATACCGCATAAAAAAATATTTATTAAAAAAGGTCATATGGCTCCCATATGAAGTGCAAGATGAGTATCGGTGTTCTTCCTGCTTACCTGCGGCCACCAAGCTAATAAACAATAGATGCATCCGTCCAATAATGTTTATTTTTTCTTCCCAATTTATCTCCCTAAGTGTCATTCTGATCATTTAAGGCACATTTACAGACTTCAGAAATATTAACTATTGTTTTATACTTAAATCTAAAAATATATTGTTGTTAAAATTATTAGTGAAGCTGTTTAAAAAAAAAAACATCATTTTTCTACAAAAGATGGATCATCTTGTTTGATTTGGCCTTTGCACTGCAACTCATGCTTACCTCACCAGTCTGGTCTGTTGGTAATTAATGACACATAACCATGTCAGCAGGATTTGCTATCAGTAAACATAAACACGTCACTACGCAGCCTGTACTGGCCTGCCTGAACAGACTGCTGGAGCCTGGCTGACTTCTGATCTCTCTCGCCAAAGGGCATATCGCATGAAATGCAAGTGTTAAAACACGTGCAAGAGTACCAGATAAAACAGCATAATCAAAAAGACCTACGATTTCAAACTCAAACATATTATGCATCCAAATTCTTTTTGTTGGTTTATTTGTTTTTGGATGTGTGCTCCTAAATATGTGAATTTTCAGTTTCTCAGAATGTGTTCTAGATATACAAATCCGTCAAAATATATGTGTGAATGTCAGAGGAATGAGAATATCTAAAAACTGATTGCTTTGTATATATGTTTTGGTTTTTCAGCTTCATTGTGATACTCCAGTCAGTCTGAAACAGGGGGGCACTGTTTTTCTGAAACGGTGAACGGATGGATCGTATTTGGTAGTATATTTTAGAAATACCTTTTTTTTAGCAGGTTTAGAGAATTGGATACATGTCTAGTGAACCTACTGAAAATAAATGGTAACTACTTAGCTAGAAGTTCAGTTTGGTTCACGTTTGACAGATGCCTACAACCCGAACCATTAATTTTGTGGAAGGAGGTCAAGAAAGATGGGCACGATCATTAGATGTGGGGAGAATCTACAGTCCCTGGGAACTAAGGTCATGTAGTAAGAAAGGGTCAGTAGTCAAGGTTGATAAGCAGTTCCTTAGCGGCCTCCAGGGAAACGGCAGCGAGAGAAGTTACCAGCCTTAGAAAAGGCCCTAGATTGTCTCAGGGTACCTCAGATGAGGGAGTTTCATCCAAACAGAATTATGTGGAGATACAACAAATGGCTTTCTATTCAATTCTCTCATTTTTGTCTATGTTTTGTTTAGTTATTGTTTGCTACTGTCTGCCTGTTTCATCGTTCGTAATGCTTTTTTACCGAGTGTCATTCAGCCAACAGGGGTAGTGGGCTTTTGATGTTGTAAGATGGTGTTTTGCTCTGTTAAAGATTTTATTTGTGCTTTCTTCAGTTGCACTTGGATTGCAGAATTGCTTCTTCCTCGTACCACCATGATGGCTGTTTTCAATATTTGATGTTGTTGATGTTTATAGCCTCAAGTGTAGGCCAATCGAAAAAGTTGGGACATGTAAACGATGTGCTGGGGGAATATCACATTAAAACAGGGTTACTGACATAATAAAGTCTGAATGACCACAAAACTACCTAGTCTAAACAACCTAACTCTTTAAGACCTCAGTTTCCCCTCTGCATGCTACACACAGTTTGGGTGATCACAATATTTCAGAATGCTTGACATTAAATTTTCACCACATTCTTATACAATGACATTTTGTTCATATGGAGCAGTTTTGCTGTAGAATGCTGGCCGTTGCAACATAACACGGATTACCATAGCTTGACACCAAACAGCCATACTTGTTCCTAGACTTTATGTTTTATTTATTTTCTCTTGATCCACCGTCAAGTTGGGACTTATATGTCAAGACCTAGAGATGGTAAACACTCGGACTAGTTTTTCATCCCAATAAATGAATGGTCTACACATGCTTGATACATCAGCCTTACCGCCAGGCTTTCAAACTAACACTGTCGCATGTACCATATAACATTCTGAAAGGTGATCTTGCTCTTTAGTTGTAGAACAAATGCATTGGTGGTGATAAAAAAATAGTACTAGTGTAGAGTAGCAATTATCTGTGATCACAATCATTTGACCTGTACAGCTTTTTCAAGGTATTGACAATTGCACTGCATCCATCGATGCACCCTCTACATTTTATTTTATTTTTTCTATTACTGTGCGTATTGTTGTTTCTATCATTGTGTATTTCAGCTAATGGATGCCTACATTTCCTTAAAGTATCATCCATCCATCCATCTGTATGGCATTTCTGTACATTGACCTGTTGCATTAGCAAAAGCTTCTTTGACAATCGATTGACCTCTGACTAGCTAGATCCAAACACAAACTATTTTAGTCAAAAGAATTTCACCCAAGGGACATATGATTAAATAATTCATTTCACGTTATCATCTATTCATATTGGTTACTTGATTTAAACATTTTAGGCAAACATCGCAATTCGTGGTTAACATTTAAAAATAATTGCTCCCTAAATACATTTCCATGTTTGCTAATTGGTTGGCCGGCATGGCTGATGGGTGAGGGGGAGCGAGTGGTATTGCAACAATGAAACAACCTAGATAAAATTCTGTCAACAGCTCAACATCTAAATTTGAAAAATTGGTCAAATTAGTCACTGATAATTCATTATTCCTAATAATTGTAATAAATGTTCTTCTATTAAAGACCATTAGCATTTGTATAAATCTCCAGCATGGTCACCATGTCAGGCAGTGAAAATGCTTATGAGGACGCATACTTAAATACTTGTGTTGTACCTAAAACTCACAACACAACAAACTCCAACGACAATCATGTTTTGGAAGTAAAAGTACTCTAAAAACAATCTAAAAGGGCAGTCTTTTGGACCAGGTGGGAAAAGAAAAAGATCGGAACAAAATTTCACGTAAGTGGGACCCCTTGTTTTAACTGTTAAACTGTTAGTTTCGACCATTATGTTTGCAATATACCAGGAAGACAATCTGAGAATTGTTTCAAATAGGCTTGTTCTGTGTTAGCTCTCAGTAAGGCGGACTGCTGCATGGGCGCTGCGGAGAGACGGAGAGCACGGATTTGCATTCCGCTTCTGGGGCTGTCTGTCAGAGTGTCGCGGTGTGTTTGTGTTTGTTTAAGCCCTGCTCTGGTGCCATGTGATGTATCACACTGTCACTGCTGCACGGAAGTCCCCTGTCAGCTTCCTCTCCCCTTTCCACCTCACATTCCTCTGTCTCTCTTCAGTCAGCAGCCCCTACTTCAGTCCTCTCCTGCTCGTCCTCCAGGTGTGAAACTCCACTTTAGCAGTGTCATGTTCTTTCCTTTTGGACAGACAGCTGAGACAATCCTTAGGCTATACAAAAATAAAAGAAAAAGGAAAAAAATACCTCCCAGTCTCACCTCAAAGCCTAGCAACTAGTATTCAGTTTATTCGAAACGTTAATGCTATTCTGCAATAAACCTGCCAAACTCACAGAATAATCTGAGAATTAGCATTACTGTAAGTCTGTGGTTCAGCAAGCTTGGACTCTGGTTTTGATCGGAAGGTTTCTGGTTCAAATCTCATGGCTGGCCGAGTGGTTAGGCCCTTGAGCTTGGCCCTTGATTCAACGTGCTCCTGGTCCCGACTGACTCTTCTTTCAGAATTAAGTTGGTTTCGATAAATGTGTCTGCTAGATATGCATCCATCCATTTTCTGAGATATCCAGGGTCAGGTCACAGGGCAGCAGTCCAAGCAGGGTCTGCTAAATATATAAATGTCCTATACGTTGCTTGTAATGAACATATTCCAAATACAATATTCTTACTGTAACCAAGGCAAATATAGTTTTCATCCAAGCATTTCTCCTGAAGCCTCTCCTAAATACATTATCCACTGTATCTCCAGTATGTCATTAGATTACATTCTGTCAAAGATAGGCTTGAAAATACAGTTTTAACTGTGTATAATGCTGCATATAGAAAAAGCTAAAACTAATCAGGCTTCCCACAGTCAAAATATGAGAACAATTTCCTTAACGTTAAACAGATTAAGGGGTTGATGCTAATCTATAATAGCAGATCCATATGATGGAAAGCCAAACAAACAGACTTGCAATATAAACGGCAGCCTGTCAGAAGCTTAAGAGAGCCATATAGTGACGAGTGGGCACCATGCCAGCTTAGCTGTAGTTTTCAGATTATGCCCATCGTGTTGGTTTAAGTTCCCATTTAACAATTTAGTTCCCATTCAGTTTTTCTTGAGTTACATCTTCATAGCTATTCTGTTCCTGGGGCTTTTCATTTTCAAATCCAGGCCAAATTATTCTGGATGAGGGCTCACTGGTATGGGATGCTGTACCGCTAAGTGACAGTAGTGGTCAAAGTGGGGATGTTTTAATTTAAGCTTAGAGGGACGGTGCAGGGTGATTGAAGGTTCAAAATCTTATAGCTTGATTCACTTTCATCCATTTATCGCCTAAAGATCCACAGTGACTGTGGAACATACAGAACAGAAGGAAGCAGCTTGTAAGAAATGTTATTTCACCACATACATTACGCACATTGAATTCTCAAATAAAATCATACATTATCTTAAAATGTAGATTTTATTACACTTGTCTGGGCAAGTATGTCCCTATACATTAAATTATTCTTGACTTCTAGTAAACAACATGCTTACAGAGAGATGTTGGAAGACAGTACGATTTTGTTTCTTTATAGTCTTGCATTGCATAAATGCATTCTTTGAGTAACAAGTTAAAATTCAGTCAAAAGATCATAATTTCCTTATCGTTAAAAAGATTAAGGGGTTGATGCTATCTATATTAGCGGATCCATATGATGGAAAGCCAAACAAAGTTACATGTAATTCACGCTGTTTCTATTGAATTCATAGGAATAATTTCTTTTCTATCGATACCTGTCTTCTCTTCTGCTAATCCTATCTGTACAGAGGCAAAACAACAGGTCAGTGATAAGGCTGTATACTAAATTGTATAAAAAAGTTACACCACCATCTTACCTCTGAGACCTTATCCAATCCTGCATGCTAACAAGGTCGTTACAGAGCTCAATATCAGGTCATCTAACTGTACCCTGTGTGAAAGGCTGGAAATGAAAACCTTTGTGTAGTGTAAGGAGAGCATTCCTTGATAGTCAGGTCTGTGTAGCCTTTCATCAAGAAAGAATTTAAAACTGAACTGAAGGCCCCGATGTTCATAATCTTCAATGGGCTTCTTAACCAGGAAGTTCGCACAGTTCGCTAAGCTTATTTAGCGGATAGATCACTTAATTTGCCAATAAACCGGCTCAACGATAAGAAGATTGATGGATGAATTATTTATTTTATTTAATTTACACAACTCTCAGGAAAAAAGCTCTACCAAACTGGGCATAACACACACACACACACACATTTGTTTTCCTCGTAACTGTTACCATTTCTTTGTTCAAAAGCCTGTTGGAGGCAATACCTATAAACAGACTAATAACATTACATTATATTAAATTACATTCTTTTAAAATAAAGTATTTATCAACATTTAACTACATTTCTGTCACAAATTAGATGGTTTAATTGGATCACAAATTGATCATGACATGTAAAGAAAGACATATAAACCTCCGTTACAACATGGATATTTTGAATGCAAAATATTAACCAAATTTATACAAAGATTAATATGATTATATGAAGATGAATGACAGCAGCTGAAAATTAATATTGGAAGAATAACAGTGGTAGCTTAATACTCGGTTTTGATACCATAAGCCTTTGTGCATTAACTTTATTCTGAAGCTAAACTAGACTAAATAATTCAAAACGGCAATAAAGCAAAATACGTAATTCTTATATTTATTTTGCATGTCTCATTTTGCAAATTTCCTAGAGAATATTTATAATATCTACTATAATATTTATGGGTTCTTTTTCTAGACTCTCTGTGCTTGTATATTTTTAGGCTACTCGTGTGTGCGAATGTGTCTGTGTAAGAGAGACAGAGAGAGGAAGATGAATTTCCAGTTGTACTGCCTAAAGCAATACACTTCCCAAGAGAGGAAGCCGCTCCTACTGAGCCAGCCCGTTAAAGGTAAAAGACCTGTTCTGTCCCAGAAAGTCTGCATACAGAAAGAATGAGACAAGCTAGTACAGTGCACAGGTTCGAGCCATTCAATGCATAAATACTGGCATGCCGCTTTGTATTATACTAAAGGAATTTGGGAAAAATGACATACAGAATAAAGCACACAATGAAACAACCACCAATCCTCTACAAAAGAAAGAATAAATACATCAAAAACCAAAAGAAAGGCTGCATTTCAAGCTTATCTTTCCTAGGCAAATTTGTAAAATAAGACTAGCCAGTAAAAATGATAAGGACAGTATTAGCATTGCTATATGTTCGTTAACGTATAGCATACCTGACTTGGCCATTCAGTTATGCCCCTTCCAAGTCTGCAAGATGTGTTTCTACCTCATTTATGCTGCAAGCACTGCACTATACACTTTGTTGTTATACGTTTGTTTGTTTGTAGCATGGTTATTTTCTTGTTTTGTTTTGTTTGTTTGTTTGTTTATAGAAATGCAGGTGAATAACAAAACTTCCTCACTGGTGAGATATCACCTAGAGCATCTGATTTTCAAATGCATGTTTTGTTACAATTTTAGGAAATGAACACTACCATTGCTCAGAGGACATCATTACGGAAGGCGAGAGGGTTGACATAAGCATAGTGAGTGCATGACTGAAATATACTTACACAAACATGTACATTATTCCAAATAATTGAAACTAATACTTAAGCCAAAAAACAAAAATAAATTGTAGTGGATTATGGACATACATCAAATATTTCCACTTATTGAAATGGCTTATTGATTTCAATAAGGCTAGCTACAATAGCATAGGTTAACATAGGTTAACCCACAAAGCTTACATTTTGTAAATTCCCTTTTTTGTAAATTTTGTAATTTTTTTTACAAAATTCCATTTTGTAAATAATATATATATATATATATATATATATTATGCCTCATATGCAGTATTATCTATCAGTCACTTTCGTCATTAGTGATCAGTATATCCATAAGAAGCTGCACATGTATCTGATTTGTTTTACTGTCTGCTGACTTATTAATTGCATTTTTTAATACAATAACCCGAATCATGTCCCCATTCTGAGACTGAGAACCATATCGGTGACCACTGTCTATTTACAGTACGCAATTACAGAAACAGAATATATGCATTATTTTGTATGGCACTGAAATAATATAACTAAAAATGAATGATACTGTTGTAGATAAGGATTAGGTGCAGGTCAAAATATAGGAGGTCATTCTAATGTTAAGAATTGTAACCGTAACATTGTGTAAATATTTTGGGCCATGTTACAGAGTCAGCCAGTACGTTTGCAAGAAACGGTCTAACTATGGCATGATTTGGGCAATATGACAGATAATGATAATGCCATGCAGTGATTCATCCTGCTCATTACCTCGTTTGTCTCATACACTCCTTTATTTGTCTTTTTGTACAGGCATCAAAAACGTTAAAGATGCTTAGAAGAAATGATACCAGGATTTTTGTGAACATTTCAACTTCGAAACTTTTGAAGTCTTCTGACCTTAATTGCCATGTCAGCAATATCCTGTAGATTAGTGTTTTTTTTCCCTTTATAATGAGTTTTCATCCTGCTGTCTATTCCGTCTCATTAAAGAAATCAATTTATGTTCAGCAGAATTCTACACTGTCATTTTATTTACCTGAGAGTCACTGGACCATGGTTACGGTAAACGTACTGCGACTGCATCTCAAACACTAGGTGCTGCTTGTAACAGATGGCCAGTTCTAGCCGAGCAGTGAACTGCTAAGCAGTCAGGTCACTCAAAAAGTGCTATTTGATGGGAGAAGCACTGAGATAAATCTACAAAACCTGCACCAACTGTGAAGCAGCAAAACTCTTAGAGAGGTAGATAAGTTCTCCTTCTATCCATCAATTTTCAGGTTATATCATCTAGAAGTGGTATACATTACCAAACAAATCCAATGTCCAAAAAGATTAATACTACTACTAGCAGATGTGTGGGAATAAATTTTAAACATTTAAATATACAACATACTTACACACTAAATGTACAGATTATAAATATATAATCAATATTTTTTACCTAGGTCGGCCATATGGAATCCTCTCTCTTTGACAGGGCTAAATTTGACTCCAAAAACACTCACATTAATTAAATCCTAATTAAATGTACTCTGCATGTCTTAGTGCACTGTCATTCTATGGCTCTGCTGCCATTTTTATATATTTAAAAAATCTAAAAATGAACTGTACGTTCCAAACAATTAGGGTTTTTTTTTCTTTTTGTGTCACATTAATGTCAGAGTTAACCTCTCATTTTCTTTCCAAATAGATGTAATATACACTTTCGTTTGGACTCCTTTATGTGGCAAAGAAATGTCTTATTTATGCAATTTGTGTCTAATTTTATAAATTAATTACTGTACATTTCATATGCCTTGGAATGACATCTCATCAACATTTACATCACCTTATGTTAAATATTTAGTAGAACAGGCTCAGGATCAACATTACCCAGAGTAGGAAAATAAGGACATTTGTTTAATAAGACTGGGCAGGAAGGTAGGGAATAGGTCATTGCCATCTTAGAGGACTTGTATGTTAACAAGCGACACGGTTGACTAGCGGTATTCTGTGTGTCCTCCTCTCAGAGCCATGAACCAGCAAGACAAACACTAACAGTAACCAACAGAATGGCTCAAATTTGCAAAATCTGCACTCTTACACTGACACACAGCTTGCGTGAAATCGTCCCCTTTGAGAATCCGTGCCTGGAAATGTCACTCCTGCCATAGGGCCCATGTCATTACTCAGCAGGAAGGACCTGTCTTTCATTAAGGGTCACTCCTTCAAGGGGATGGCATCCCTCTTCCTCTCACTCTCTGCCACCTACCACCTCCTCCTCCTGTTGCTATGACTACTACCTTGCGAGAGTTGGGATTCAGAATGTGCTTCAGTTCAAAGAATCCCTGTCACCACTTCTTCATTCTGTCATTCATTTCTATTCTCTTGCTCCCCTTGTCCTTAATCAACGTATCAGTGTAAAAAGAACAAAATGAAAATAGAAACTAGGTTGTGATATTTATTAATTGTGTAATCACTATGAAGCCAGGCACCAAATGCATAAAGTTTCCAATTATTTTAAATATCAATCATCACAAAATTTGTGGGGGGTTGTTCATCCAT
This sequence comes from Petrocephalus sullivani, assembly GCA_026780845.1. Lineage (NCBI taxonomy): Eukaryota > Metazoa > Chordata > Actinopteri > Osteoglossiformes > Mormyridae > Petrocephalus > Petrocephalus sullivani. The sequence continues at coordinate 7,709,893 of JAODKM010000032.1, read as the reverse complement.
CCATCCATCCATTTCCCTACAACACTTGTCCTATTCAGGGTCGGGGGGGTCCAGAGCTCATCCCGGAGGCTATGGGCACGAGGCAGGGAACAGCCCAGGATGGGGTGCCAACCTGGGGGGGATTGTATATAATGTATTGATTTAATTAATTCTTATCAAGAACGAAATTGAAAATTCCTTTATCCAGGTATATATGACAGACAAAGAGTGAAAACAACTGCCATCTGAGAAATGTTTGTAAATGTAGGACTTAAAAATGCGTTTTACAAGAGATTTCAGCTAAACGAAATGGTAGGCATTGGCTGGTCATGATACATTTCATTACATTTCAGTGATAGATAAAACACAAAGTTAAGAGAGAAAACATAAAACTATGGAGGAAAAAAAAAGAGAGACTTTTTAAGATGGAATCAAAACAGGAAAAAGGAACAGCATATATGCTCAAAGTAGATCAAAGTGGAGATGAGAAGGATTGGGAGAGGGGGAAGGATGGGAACGGAGAGACAGAATACATCTGTGACACAGCGAGGAAGAGTGATCAAAGGGAAGACGAGGAAAAGCAAAGGCAACAGGGAGAAGTAATGAGAGGCTGCCTTAGACTCCAGTGGGGAAGTAGCTGTTTGTCTCAAACTTGGACCAATTGCTGATAATGGGAACTGATACAGCAGCATTGTGTCCACTCATATCCTCCCACCGCATCCATTTCCATCAAGTTCAAAGCTTTTATCGGGCTTATATGGGTCCATCACCTTACATCTCGGCCTTCTCGGGAAAAACGGGAACAGTACATTATGACGGTAGGCCAGCGATTTACCTTAAGAGCAAACACAAGTGAGGAACATACGAAAAGCCAAAACAAGAGTCTATAAGCGACGAGACGGGGCCCTTGAGAACATATTTACAACTGACAGCACTTAGTATACAGTAGTGTTTCATTTTTTATCATTTGATCATTTAAAATAATTTTACTCGTACCCTCAAGTGGATGGTTTTGTTCCATGACTACCTGGGTTTGAGGCCAAGCATGTGTAAATTATGTATAACTTATATTTGAAGCCGTAGAATGTGTGTGCATGTGTGCGCGTGTATAAATGATTTTTCCCTTGCTGCATTGCTTTATAATCATTATGAAGTCCTTTTAATATAACTGTTCTACCATTACCTGACTTCTTATTAACATGATTATCATTATGCACAACATATAAATATTGAAATATTTATGGGTAAACAAGTCCATAGAACAGGCCACTCTGTAACAGGGGAAAAACAACCAGTAAATGCATTTTTCAAATATGTGAAGAATACTTATTTCTAGAGAAGATGCAGAAATACCCCGCATATGAAAGTTTCTAAAAAAAGGGGCATGGAAGGTGATGCAAGTGACTACTTGAAAACATAAATAATAGGGAACTGTCAGTGGTTTCTTTATGAATGATGTACACATATTTGGAATGTGGCTATTAAAACAACTTGGAGAAGAGGAACAAGTCTGATGAGCTGGGATATCACACTTGTGTCAGGTCTATTCATTGTGGCTGAATGAATGAACCACCGATGAAGATGAGCTTAGGTGGATACGGGGCATCAAACAAGTGGAGCAGGCGAGGTGGTGAGGAAAGGAAGAGCAGCTGGGCAGTAGGATAAATAAAACGATTGGAAGACGGGGACGGGAGGAATTTGGACGATGAGAGGACAGGTGATACCTGAGAATGTTGGGGCGACAGATTGATGGATAACATGCAGCTGGACTGAGTAAAAACAGAAAGCAGATTGCGCACATCTCTGGAAGGTATCACATTCAGTAGTAGCGATGAAGGCGTATATACACCTTTTACCACACCTATTTCTTTTAATTAAATTTCAATAAAATTTTATTTGTATAGCGCATTTTCACAAGCTTACACTGTCTCAGAGTACTTTACATGATCTCTGCCCAAAGCCCCCAGTGAGTGAGCCAGTGGTAGCAGTGGCAAGGAAACACTCCCAAGTAGGAAGAGACCTCGGGGGGGGGACCAGACTCAAAAGGGGGCCCATCCTCCAAGGCTGGCAGAGGAAGGCAAATTAACAAAGTCTTAATTCATACAATTTTTACAAAGAGACATAACTTGTGGAACTAATTATCACTAGATCTGAGGAGCAAGTATAAGAAGTGTAACATGGCACAGGAGAAATCGGCGGGAGTGTTCTATAACATGTAATCGCTCAATTGATCCAATTTGGTGAAGGTTACCTTTCTCTTAAGTCAATAGATTTGATGCTGAAGTGGCATTTTTATAAACATGGCTGCCATCAAGCAATAGGAGTTCAGCAGTCATTTTGCAGCATTGACAAGAGTCAAATCAGGACCAAGCCTGGCTGAGGTTCTCTGTGTGAGGCCTGTACATGAGTATTGGCTTGCTAATACCAATAATAATTTGCTTATCTTAATTTTTAGCAAAAGGGGTTTCAGATCTCACAGTACCCCTGCCATAACCCCAATAAGTGCCAAAAATGCACTGTTTCATAAACATTTACAACAGTATTAATAGGTATTATTCGGTAGGTTGGATGCCTTTCGCTTATTCAAAACTACATAACCATTTAATCTAGAATTATTCAATAAGGGTGAAGGATACAAAATAGGCAATCAATACATATTTTACATGTGCTATCTATATTATATGATATGACACAGTCTTGTTTGCTTTGCTTGAGCTGATGGTCCAACATGCATAGAAAATGAATTTAGAAATATTAGAGAATTTTTGTCGATTATTGAGTATATCAAAATGATCAATTAATATTTATCACAGCCCTACTATTCTAAATGGTTTTGATTTTCTGGGCAATTCCTTGATTGAATCTAAACCTATTCTGAATTGGGGGTATTTATATAAGTAATTACAATTTTTACAGTCAATGTTTCTTTCATTACCTGGCCGAGTACAACTGCATATATTTCCCTTGCTGGATGATTGATTGCACATAGCTTTGTTCCGAAATTGCCTGGAATTTACGGATAAATCCAGTCTGTTCTGAGCCTATCAAATGAGACATGAACGTTTCAGCTCTTTTAGCAGTAACTGAAGCATAGAGTTGCAGTTCTCATTCATAAATCATATTGGCTAAAATGAACCGCAGTCAAAGCTTCAGTTTTTGTCCTTTCAGGATATCAGGAGCTATGTACTGTTTTAAAGTCCAATTAAAGGAAAAAATTATATCACGTCTTTACAAAATGCCTTAAACCCCTAAAACCCCTTGTGTGATTTCATTGTTTTCAGATTTGAAAATGTTTCCCCCAATTCTCCCTTGTACTTCCTGAAGTAAAGTTGTGCTTTCCTTTCATTACTGGCTAGACAATTGTTCCCTGGGAAGAATTAGCAATTATTGCATTGCACATATCTGAAAAGCTTTAATTTCTTCTTGCACATACTACAACTAAGTTCATATAATTAAGAAGGTGCTTTTATTCAAAGTGACGTACAATAGAGATGGGTAAATCAGGTAATCCCTGACCAATTGGGGATTGAGGGCCCTGTTCAGGTGGCTAATGGTAAAATCACTGTCACCCCTAAGATTTGAACCCTTGGCCTTGCCTCTTCGACGGCTTAATCACACAACACCATCTCAAATTTTCTGAACTGTTCTTTGTTCATGTGTATAATTATCACTGTTACGATCACATATCAAATATGAAGGGGACAGGACCGGGCACAAGGACAAACCAAAAAGGCATTTATTTAAAGAAAATAGGAACTGAGCAAAGAGACAGACCACATGGGGCACAACTAGCAAAAAGAGCAGACAGCAGGTGATGTCAATGACTAGACTCGAGACCACAGGACTGGGAAGAGTTCTTATACTAGACTAACGAGGAGGTAAATGAGGGGCAGCTGGAATGATTCACATGAGAAACAAGCAGCAAGACAAATGAGGGACAGGCGTGGCTCGTTAGAAGCAGGAAAGCAGGGTGTGACTGTTATGCATGCATGTAATCATTATTAATGTGTTGTGATGTCAGATTCTGTTAAATGGTTTCATATGTTCTTGATTTAATCATTTGCTACTCCAAATATGAATTGGAACAATCGGTTTAAAAATTCCTCAGTTATATAAAAATCGAACATTTACAAAATTAGCAGCAGTGTATTGATTAAACTTTTGAGTTTTTACTTGGAGCAATATCAACTTGAGAATGGCTTCAAATTGCAATAAAATCTATGCCAAAATTCAAAGTTCCCAGTGCCTCAGTTTCTATTACAAAAAAACTCTCAAAGACGAATCATTCCCAGGAAGGACATTGCATTAATTAACAGCACATCTCTATGGCACAGTTTTACTTTCACCAAATATCTCTGCCTATGTCTTTGAATATTCAAAATTAATAGCACTTCCAATTCATATTACAAGATGTCTCCTATGATCTGACTTAAATAAGCTGTCAAATGCATTGTTTTAGCAAAATCTTTCCAGATTCTCTTGTACTCCTGGCAATCCATATTTTCTGTGAAGAAATGTTATCTAAAATCTTTTGTGTTTTATTGTGAATATAACATGGATGTAATTTAAATTGGATTCCCCAGCCTGATAATGCTCAAATATATAACCTGTCTAACAAGACTACATAAATGGATAACACAATAATTACTTGCAATCTTTACAAAATATTATATAAAAAAAGACAAAACGATAATGCATTTAAATTCTGAATTTGTCAATATATCACTTGATTTTTAGAAGACGATTCAGAACATATCAGAAATTTAGACATACATTTTTGCGTGATGCCTTTTAACAGAGAATCAGTCTGTTACAGTCATCAGTTAAGCAAAGAAAATACAATTTAACTAAGTTTTACACAAAATGTTCGTACTTTTCCAAGAGCTTGTTATGAAACCCTAAGTCTCCAAATTAGAATTAGTCAACAAAAGCAAGGGATAGAGTTAGAAAGGATATGGCTTTTACCTACGGCCAAAAGTTCACGTAGGGAGGTGGGGCTATCTGCACTTGTTTGGGGGGCCTGTAGGTTTGCTCGAGCTGTGCACACCAGACGCACCGGACGCGTATAAAATAGTGACGCTTGGGGAAAGTGGCCCTTTTTTGTGTTTCTTGTATTAACACCCCAAACCCATCACATGGGACTGCTGAGTAACCCAAAGTCACCAATTTAGGGTTAGCCAGTAAAATCGAAGTTTGGCAGCTGCGCTCTCTTTACCGGGGAAGCCACAATATAGCTGGTTTTGATAACCTTTTTCAGCCTATGTCCTAAATTAGGGTTAGACAACAAAAACTAGGGTTAAGGTTAGAAAAGTTATGGCTTATACAGATGTCAAAGGGCATTCGTATGATAGTTGTGGTTCCCCTTAAGCAAGAAAACCAAAGTTTAACTGGATTTGATTATATTTGAGCATGTAACAAGGACTGGTTGTGTAACACTAAATCCCCAAATTATCCATCCATCCATCCATTATCTCCCGCTTATCCGGAGTCGGGTCGCGGGGGCAGCAGTCTAAGCAGGGAGGCCCAGACCTCCCTCTCCCCGGCCACTTCATCCAGCTCTTCTGGGGGGATCCCGAGGCGTTCCCAGGCCAGCCGAGAGACATAGTC
>JAODKM010000032.1:7668698-7704207 GCA_026780845.1 Petrocephalus sullivani | reverse complement strand
ACATATGGACACCCTTATGTTTGAACATGGTGTTCATTATGGACAATCCATGACGAGCACAGAAGTCCAATAACAAAGCACCGCTCGGGTTCAGATCCGGGGGGCCGTTCCTCCCAATCACGCCACTGCAGGTCTCACTGTCATTGCCCACGTGAGCACTGAAGTCCCCCAGCAGAACAAGAGAGTCCCCGGGAGGAGTGCTCGTCCCCAAATAAAAAAAAAAAAAACAGTTAATAACAGTTATGGTTAGAAAGGAGTTTATATATGTCCAAAGGTGTTTTTATATTAGTTCTGCACCCATATATCCAAGGAAACCACAATATAACTGGGTTTCATGGCATTTTTCAGACTGTTGAGTAATACTAAGTCCCCACAACTAAAACCTAGGGTTAGGGTTAGAAAAGTTTTGCCTTATGCAGACATCCAAATGTGTTTTATGATAATTCTGGGCCCCCTGATGCAGGGAAACCAAAATTTTGCTGGGTTGATAACATTTTTCATACTTTCCAAGTCTCCTAATTTAAAGCTAGGCAGCAAAACCTAGGGTTAGGGTTAAAGAGGTTATGGTTTCTATAAATGTCCAAATGTGTTTTTATGATGGTTCTGGTCTTCATAATCTCATAACTTCAGTTACTTGCAATTTTAAATATCGTTTTTTTCCCCCCTTTCTTTCGTTTTTTTTTATCACAGCTGAGAACATTAACTCAGAGACATTTAGATGAAAACAATTGTTGTGTAAAATGAAAACTAGGGAAGCTATAGTTACATGTTGTGCCCTCCCTTTATAAAAGTGAGTCTGTAACGTTCTCAGTAGAATTTTCCCATTAATTACTTGGATTTAACTGGTGCTTCAAAAAGTCAGTCATGTTTTATTCATGGTTGGGACCTGTTTTGGAATAGAGCAACTGTTGGCACGATGTTGACATCTTCGTAGGCAGGTATCTCTCAATGTGTCTTTAGGAATATGAGGAAGTAAATATTTATCTCACTTTGTCAAGGTGTAAAGACACATTTTCTATAATGTGATGTGTCCCTAAGTTTTTATTTTCTATTGTTTTAATATGGCTCTACTTCCCAGTCTGAAAATGTCCTTTGTTTTCTATTTGTGACAAACTGGATGGCTTTACCCATGTGATCATACACATGTGCAATATACCCATGCTGTTACTGTGCCATTGTGAAACAAGACCTGTACAGCTTAGTCATTGTGCTAGTTAAATTGCTGTCTTAATATTTCCTTGGTATATTCTGTGAATATTTATTTGCCAGCTATTCATTTTCCTGAACCAGCTTAAGTGATTCATTTTCTTTCTTTATTGCAACTTTAGACTATCCTGTTCCACTGTTTTTCTTCCAGGTTTTCGTTATAATTGCAATGTTTCCCTTGGGCGTGGCTCCAAATCAGCCACACCTGAGCTCTGTTAGTCCTACCTCTCGTTCTGGCCCTCATGTTAACTCACCCCAGCTGCCTCTTGTTGTGATCCCTATAAATGCCTTCCAGTCCTGGGCTCTCCAGTCCAGTCATCGATGTCATGGTGTTCACCCTACCTGTTCCCAGAGCCTTCCTCTGTTAACTGGTTTCCCTGTTTTTAGATCCCCCGTGCTCCTTTTGATTTGAACCCTTTGTAATAAAACCTAGTTTTTGTTTGTCCCAACTCACATAATATGTGAAACTGTAATCTTTTTTTACTCAGCAAGTAGAAGTGTATGATGTTTTCAGCAATTCCACCAACAATTTGCACCATGCCTTATCATTTCGTAATGAGAAACTAATCACTCTGTACATTTGACTACCCATGGAACTCAAAAAGAACTCAAAGAGTCATGTAAATAAGTGTAAATGACACCACTGCGTGACACTGAAAAATTCCACAAAAATTTCTGCCAGTCCAAAGGGGAGATCATGCTTACTGTGGCAGCTACGTCCTGTTTTCTCGTGTTGGTTTGACCACATGCTTCCAGCCATGTTTTTCAGTACATGTGCCGATACTACATCCACTTCACACTATAGAGATAATTTGTTCGGATTTTGATAATTCATATTTTTTAAAGGTGTAATCAGTGTAGAATGTTTTGAAACAAAATTGAAACTGCATATCTGTGTACTACAGATCAGAGATATGAATATGATTGGATATGGATATGCAATGGATATGATTTATTTATCAACAAGCATTAAACATGTGCAGGGCTAACACCAAACCCTAATCCCATATTTATTTTGCATATAATGTGACGTGAATTGCCCTATCAGCTTTACATATTGGTTAGACTTGGCTAATCAATATTATATTACTACTTATTCTGAAAGTATAAAAAGGCATAACATGGAATACAATTTCTGCTTTATTGTAAGAAAGAATGATTTTATGTTATTCCATGGAAAATAACATTTTTAGTATTTGTCTGGCTGATTGATATGCTTTATTTCATTGGACACAGCTCCTGAAAACAAGCAAAATAAGCAAATAGCAAAGAAATGTAAGCTTTTAATATCACACTCATGAAATGATAAGTATATGTGTGGGGTACATTCATAAACAGAGGCATTGCTATGTAATTATATGTGCACTTTGGAGCATTTATACATGTTAAATTATCGCTGGAAGCTTAAAAGATATTTAAGCACAGTTTCACATCTGGCACTTTATTCCAATGGTTGCTGGAAAACAAATCCAGCTAAAATGGGATAAGTGTGAAACATTTCAGATTAATTACTTCTGTGACATGTGTCACCTACAAATTATGTTTATACACTAAATTCAAGACCTCTTCCTGTACCATTATAACATAATCAAATGTAGGGCATTGTGATATTTCTCCAGAGTTTCTCTGAGGAAATTTCTGTGAGCGGTTCTGCGTGTAAAAATAAACAAGATTAAGAAATAAATACACTCTCAATAAACTTAAAACTGGAGTCGTAGCATAAATATTCTGGTTTTATGCTTAAAAAACCTACAAAGCAAGATGTCGAGTAAGCAAGATTGTGTAAAAATAATAGTAAAAAAAATGCTTTTACGCTTGCAGCGTGTTTCTTTGAAAAGTATGGATAGAAAATGAGACAACTAGTTTTCATTTTTATTTCGTTTAAAAGATGAAGTTGATGGATGACAGTGTGGTCTTAGCATAGTGCATGGCACTTGTGTGTTTTAACATTACATTATGAGTGAATATCTCTATGAATATGTTGTCATGCTATATGGTTTAGCTAATGCAGTCTTCCATTTTTTCAATTATTTATGAACAAGGCTTTTTGCAAAATGATTGATAGGCTTATTGTCTATTGAAATATACTCCCTGGATCAAACCGAGCATGGTAAACATGTGCAAAGTTTTGTAAATGCCATGCAAAAATGTGAATTTCAGGCCCACCATTTATACATTGGAATATGACCGCATAATAATGGATGTGTAAAAGGTTAGTGCTATTTGTGATCAGCCGAAACCCAAGACAGTATAGGACAGGGGTTTGCAAAGTCCAGATCTGGACCAAACCACGAGTTAATTTAAACTCGATAATGGACATTATAAATTAATATGGTTAACATAAAAAGGCTTAAAGTGGTTTGAAGAACAAAGAATATTATGTAGAACCACCAAACTTTACACATACATAACACATTATAACCCCCAAGCAATCACAGAGAGTAGAAACTAACAGCGAACGTTAAACCAGTATTTACATTAAGTTCCCATTATTGATGAATATTGATGTCTAATACCGAAAGTTATTGTTAATTCATAAAAGTTCATGAAATGCCGTTTTATTGTTGAAAATTGTTCCAGCCCTCTGACTTTGAGCAAAAATTTGATTTCGACCTTTGATCCAAAGGTTTGAAAATATCCTATATAAATATAGGACATGCAGCATTTTTTGGGGATTTTGATCCATTTGATCCATTTTTATCAGCATCTTCAACGTCATCTCCATAGCAACCCCACTTAGGGGCATGAAAGTAAATGTAAATGCTCTGCCAGCGAAACCCAGGCATACTGTTCACAGAGGAGGTAGATGCTTCAGAAGTAGACATAGGGACCATCCTTTCCCAGCACCAGGGGAACACATGTTAAACTTCACCCCATGGAATTACTGTATGATGAAACAGAAATGTACTAATGATAAATGTGGCATTATAGAAGCACTGGTTAGAGGGAGCTGTTCACCCCTTCATAGTTCTCACTGACCACAAAAACCTTGAGCAAATAAAAGGAGGAAATGGTTAAAACCTAGACAGGCCAGGCAGGCACTATTCTCACTGTCTCACTGTCACTTATCATCTGCATTCCAAGAAGGCCAAGGCCAATTCTCTATTTATTCACTTTGAAGCTCCAGAGAAGGACCCAAGCTCTATCAAGATACAAGATGCCTTAAAAGGTGAACCCAGTCTCCTGGAAGCACTGCCTAACAAACAGTTCATGCCGGCACAAATTTTTCCTGTTCTGCTCAAGTGGGTTCATGCTTCCCTTGGATCTGGTCTTACTAATATCACCAGGATCCTTGATCCTCTCTTGCGGAAATTCAGGTGGTCGTTTAGAGCAGGTGATGTCAAGTATTATATCCTGTGCTGCCTTGTTTGTGCCCAGGTAATGATTCCTAGATAACTGCCCTTAGACCTCCATCCTAAGGCAACTTGGCATCTTGGTTATTGGAGATCAGGGGTAGGGAACCTGATCCATGGAGAGCCGGTGCGGGTTTTTGGGATGACCTCTCAATCAGCTAATAATACAGCATTGGTTGTCAGCTCCTGTCCTGGGGACCCAGTCTTATTGGCTGATTCAAAAGTCATCCCAAAAGCCTGCACCCACACCGGCTCTCCATGGATCACGTTCCCTACCCCTGTTGTAGCTCATGTTTCGAAGATGTATCCCCTTGTCCAATTTCCAGGTCTCTTGTTGGCTGTTGTGCTGGAGAAATACCTTTTCAGCCAAATTTTATTTATTTTTTTAGTCGCATATTGGGGCAGACGGTTTACATCCTGGGTACGGCAAGCCTTCTGTTCATAGGGTGAGTACAAGCTTATTGTCAGGTTACCACCTGCACGACAAGTCAACCAAGGGAATCGGCCACTATCTCTGCTAATACTGTGCAACCAACCAGTCTGAGTGAACTTGGTTTATTGCCTGGGTGGAATAAGCCACCATTGATCCATAAGCCATTAATCCAGTACAAATATAAAAGAGGCTCCCCAATCTCCACCAATACTGCACATCACTATACCATGTAGGTCAGCATATTTGGCTATATATGCAAAATATCAAGTTCTGTCTCAGCAAAACAAAAGTTTTGCAGATAACGTACAACATGACTAGTTTTTCCAGACACATTATGACTATGGAGCGATGGCATCATTTAGTTATTTAGGCCTGAAACAGTATATTTCATTGGCACAAGTAACACCATGGTCTTCTTGTGACAGCTGCATGGCCCTTGCCTTTAGGACAGACGATGGGATGGAATCGGGTTTGCTTGATTTAACTCATGCTTTTCTCATGTCAGTCTCTGACACCTATAGAGCAGCTGAACAAGCTGGATGCCATCATGCCTATCGTATCAGAGCCATGGCATTCAAACTGGGTGTAGAAGTTGTTCAGATTATCAGAGGTGTCTGAATGCACAGTTGGTGAGGTTCTGTAATCCGTTATCATGTGTAGTCCTTTTTAGATGCAATGTAGGTCATAGCCACCAAAGTCAGTTTTCAACTTATGCTTCTGCTGTTTTTTTAGCAGATTTAATAGGCCTCCACAGGATATATTTGGCATTTTTATACCAGTCCATGTATTTGGAAATGAAAGCTGCAATCTGCTTCCTCAGCTCTTGGTGAAAACAGCAATGTTAATCCAGGGTGTCCGGTAGGGATAGGAGCAGACAGATGAGAAGGAAGGAACAGAGTTTATGCAGAATCGGACCATCACTGTCCATCACTGAAAGCAGACCAGTCAGTCACGTCGAAGCAATCTTGAAATTTGGATTTGTGTTTGTGTGTCCAGCATTGTGCTTCACTAAATGCCAGCTGGGTATGCTTCTGTTCTTCCTGGTAGGCTGGAAGGAGAAGCACCAGTCAGTAGTCAGACTTGGGTGGCCTTGTAGGCAAATTTGATCGTGGTGTAGTTTAGAGTCTGATCACCCCTGGTGCAGCTGATGTCATGCTGGTGGTATTTGGGGAAGACTCTCCAGGGTGCAGTTGTTCGATTTCCCAGCTATGATGGAGGTAGCTTCTGGGTGCAGACTCTGATTTACGAATGGCAGAGCACAGCTAGTCTGGCATAGCCGGGCCCTCCAGCAGAATGGACGCAACAGTGAGCAGGTAGAGCGGCTGGCATTTGATCGTATCATGTGCACCAACACTAGTGAACAGGACTGGGAAATTGCTTCCATATTGGTGTACCGGTTGTTGTTGTTAAAATAGCACTGTCTGGAGTGTTTGGGCCCAGCCGGGTCTCAGTGAAGCAGAACACACTATTGATGGTCCCTTTGAGAGCTGATACCGCTGTGTAGTTTGTCCAGTGTGATTTTCAAGGACTGGAGGTTAGGCAGCAGGATATTGGGGATGGGAGGCGAGGTTCGGCGCTATGGCAGCCTAGTTAGCGTAACACTTTGCACCCCTCCCCCGTCAGGTCTGCTGATGGTTCCTATTGGACGGTCTGTCTGAAGCATTGTAAAAAATAACGTTTAGTAATTCAGAAACATAAAGGTGTGCTGGGACATTATGTCTGCTATTCTACAGAGTGTGGTCGTCAAACAGAATAAAACAACACATGACATGCAAAAACACACAAAATGACAGAGGAGATTATAGCATGCTGCAATTAAATGGCGCCATGTTGGATTTCTGATGTCACCAATATATTCCACAAAATCAGTATCGGCATCTATCAATCTTCTAACCGCTGATGCAATTGAAGTTTGTGGGGAAGAGAGTGTGGGGATATAGTAACAAGACTAACACCTTCAGATGGAAATGCCATCATGCATATTGGATCTGAGTCATGACATTCAAAAGTTGTTCAACTTGTTGGGGGTGTTCTGTAATCTGTTACCGCATGTAGTCCTTCCCACATGTGATGTAGGTCACAGCACCAAGGTCAGTTTTCAAAAAATGTTTGTACTGTTTTTTTTAATAATCCTCTGTAGCATACATCTGGAAGTTTTGTACTGGTCCCTGTCTTTAGAAATGAAACTGTATGCTCCTTCAGCCCCAGGTGAAAACAGTACTGTTAATCCAGGGCTTCTGGTTGGGATTGGTGCAGATAATGTAGAAAGAAACACACAGTTTTATTCAGAATCCGTAGTCCATCAGTAGTCAGAATGTTTGAAGACAGACCTGTCAGTCAAATCAAAGCAGTTTTGAAATGTGGAGTTATGTTTGTGTGTCCAGCACAGTGCTTCAGTTTTATCTGCCCTGTCAGCTATTACATTTCTTAGTTTTTTTGCTTGTCTGAATCCATTTTTGAATACAAGATTTGTCCAGCTGTTTGCTCTTTGATGCTGATAATGGATATGGGCAGACACCTCAAACACCATGGTACGATAACAACGGCTGACTTGCTCTCAGCGGGCGTGTGGAGGGTGAGAAGAGAAGATCGATCATTAAAGGCTCATCAAGCTTTGTTAGATTATAAACAAGTAAATCAAACAAACAAAAAATAATCCAGAGGCAGTACCATTCATTTGGTACTAATACACTTGATTTTGTTGGCAAGCACTGAGTACACATAGGGGTTAGGGGAGGTTGTGGATGAGATGAGATACACCTGCAGCTAGACAAACTAGAGCAGGATATAAATCAGGGCATCTTGGCCTTCTCTGTATATGCTGGTTTTATTTTAGTGAGATTGGGTCAGGTTTGATAGTATGATGAAATTACCTAGCTTTCTGAACTTGGTTGTTTGTTTTATACACTGCCTGGCCAAAAAAAAGTCACCATCTGAATTTAAATCAGCAAGTACTTAAGAGCCAATGATTGGATCGTTATTACAGCTCAGCAACATTATGCAACAATAATGTGAAGTCAGCTGAGTACCTGAATCTACTGAATGGCCAGGTTATCCCATCAATGGACTTTTTCTTCCCTAATGGCATGGGCATATTCCAGGATGAGAATGCCAAGATTCATCGGGCTTGATTTGTGAAAGAGTGGTTCAGGGAGCATGAGGAATCATTTTCACACATGAATTGGCCACCACAGAGTCTTGACCTTAACCCCTTTGAAAGTCTTTGAGATGTGCTGAAGAAGACTTTATGGATTGGTTCAACTCACCTATCATCAATACAAGACCTTGACGAGAAATGAATGCAATCTGGAACGAAAAAAATATTGAGATGTTGCACAATGACGTGGAAATGATGCAATTACAAATGTATACCATAACCAAACCCAAAGGTGGGTTGACTTTTTTTGTTGCCAGGAAGTGTATTTAAGGACAGATTTAATTTATTTTGTTATCCCTAGTCTATGATTCTTTAAATTTTCTCGGCAGTTGAATAACCATTGGGTTGTACTGCTAGTTTAATTTGTGTCTATCTGGGCTTTTTTCAGTCTCTTAATTACACCTTCTCTTGTCATTCCGAGCCACAAAGCCAAGGAGCTTTGTTAACTGAAACTGGTGTTTCTCAACCCAGTTCTTGGGGACCTCCAGACAGATGTTTTTTCTCCCTCCCAGATCCCTGTCAGGAGCAAAAACACGGACCGTCTGGAGTCTCTGACAGCTGGTTCAGAAACACTGACATAAAGAACCTACCATTGCTATTGAATATTAGGGCATTGCTGTTTGTATTATGCTTCTAAAGAGATACCAGTGAGTATCTGACGGTTACGTTTGTTGATCTGTTGCATCTAATAGCAGTTACCTAAAGTAGTATTCCCCAACCTGGTCCTCGGCAGCCACAGGTGGTCCACGATTCTGCTCCCTCCCAGCTCCCTGCCAGATAGTCCACATTTTTGCTCCAGGTAGGGATCTGGAGGCAAGCAAAAACCATGGGTCTCAGAGGACCGGATTGGGAAACACTGACCTAAAGTATAGATAACAAACTAGTTAAGGCTAATTTATCAGAGACTAGTGGTAATCAACACTGACACTCAGGAGAGGTCTGAACATCAAGGTTGAGAACCATGCCAGAGTTTTAGGGAATGCCAGAGTTTGTACTGGCAGCAGATGTTTTATGTTAATCCTTGTTCGTGGTGCCGTGTTGTGAGAGTTACAGGTTGAAAACGGCATGCTGAGTCGCTCATGGCAGCAGGTATGTGCTGGTAGGTGCCTAAATGCCTACTCCAGCATCTAAAAATCTGACCAGAAATAAGTACTTTCTCATATAGGTTTCCTAGGGCAATAAGTGTTATGTTTAACAGCATTCTTTTGTAATATTTCCCTATTCAAGCAGGCTTTCTACACCTCTTCCCATTTAATAATGTAGTAGATTGTATAGTTCTACCTTGGGACATTTTGAAATTCCATATACACAAAGCTGCTATAGATGGGGATGTTAATGCATGCATCATAACTATCAACTGGCTTAGTGTAGCAGAAAGGAGTCTCACAAGAAAAGATTCAAAGCCTTTGCATTGCACATTATTTGCAATACAAATGTCTGTTATTTGAACAAGGTATTGCTTAGTTAATTAGCTGGTCCATCAAAATAAATCTTACCCTTTAATGAATGTACTCAAAAGGAATCAGTTTACATAGTGACCTTAATTTGTAATAATTACATAATCAGTCCATGGACATTTCTGTTACTCTGTCTTTCTGACATCATCATTTGTGTTTAACATGAACAAAGCTCAGAAGAATACAAAGGATTCTGATTTGTGACACTTTTATATTGAATGAAAGCAGAAGGCATCTCTAATGTAACATATAATTTTAAAACATTCAGTTTCACTTATTCTCATATCCAAACAGGAGCGCGTATGCCATCCGATCTCATAAAAATCATCTGCTGCTCTGTCACTATAATGTCTAGCATCCAACAATATTAGTTCCATTTCATTATATTTGTGTTAAGGTCCAGTTTTTTTTTACACAATAGCTAATTTTCTTAGAATTTCACAATCAAATTTTTACTATATTAGCGTTCAATTATACTTACAAATCTGTCATATGACTTCATCCATCTTCTAACCGCTTATCCAAAGCAGAAGGGCTTGATACCAGTACACCACAAGAAAAATAAACACTCACACAAAACTGACTGTAAGTTACAATTACATCGATTTACATTATTGGAGAATGCAGTGTATGTTCGAGTGCTTATGCTTCTGTATATGATTATGTGTGTGCATTCGTTCAGGCCAGGGTCGGGGCATACACAGTAATACAAAGGAACTTATTACACAATTAATTTCCCAGAGGGAAATCTTTAGCCTGTTCAATTTGTTTAACCACTGCAATTGCTAAAAGTGTCTAATTCCGCATTCATTGTTTTCCTTTGTGTTTTCCCTTCTTTATTGCCTTATTGTACTGTCTCCCTGCAGAACCACATGATTTGTGCATTTCCAGCCTGTAAATTCTGCAAAGTTATGGAAATGTTGTTTCGCCTATTTAGTCTTCCTGCCAACTCAGTTGCACCCAAACTGCATAATATTTACACTTATTTGCAAAAGTAAAAATCTTTTTTGGATGATGAGGATGTCAGACTCAGGCATTCAGAGGCAATGTTCAGTAAACAAGCCTTCATTGTAATTTCACACCACTGAGAGAAGCATTCAGCAACACAGAATTTATATTCAATTCAGTATTTTAGAATGTGATGCATATTTTTGAATGGGCATTCTATCAGGCTACCCAATTTCTTCCCTTGGGGGTTTACTGACACAAGAGGCCTCCTTTACTTGACCTTTGGTCTCACTCAGGTACAGTATGTCTTGCTTCTTTTTTGTGGAATTCTTATGCATATTTTAATTGGCAACATTTATAACAAACAGAAAAGAATGATAAATAGCATAAGCATAGAATAAAAATATTTCAACTGGTATTTAATAATTTTCCAAATATTCCACTCTTAAAAATAAGGTCTGGTTAGGCTACTTACTAGAAGTGGCCAGTCTGTTATGTTATCATAAAAACTGTCAACAGATAGGTGCTTGCATTTTGAAAGCCTGGGAAAATTATGCTGATAAGAATTTATTTACAAATAAAAAGTTGCACAGGTTTTAATATTAACATAAATTAATATTAATTAATTAATATTACCTATTAACCCATTAATATAGAACGGTTAATACGCTGCTGGAACCTCTGTGGTTACATGAAAAGTAATCGAACCCCACGTAACCCCTCTGGACAATGGTATAAAATAAAATATTGGGGACAGGGGCTTATTGGAAAGTCACTGGTTCAGATGCTCGCTTGGCAGAGTTTCACCACTCTGACACGACCCCTCAAACCCTCAGCTGGAAGGACTGATTGACCCTGCATTACCAACCGTATGTTGCTTTTGATAAAACTGCATGCTGAATTAAAAAAAGTGTTTATTTACAAAATATTCACGTTTACTTTGTGCCAGGCAAAATGGATATCCATCCATCATCCATCCATCCATCCATCCATCTAATTGCCTCGATGGATAGTAGTAGTAGTAGAAGTAGAATCATCAGTAACAACGGCAACGAAAATAATAATAATAATATTGGTGTTGGGGGACCCATGTGTTTGAAAAACCAGCCACTAGAAGTCTGTTCTCCTTTTGCTTCTAAAAAAAGTAGCAGCCGAAATGGATGCTGTGGGGTTTCTTGCGGCTATACAGCAAACACACAGCAAATCTGGCCATTGTCCCCTTACACCTCATTAGCAATCCCACTGCTTACCCATTCAGACATGTGTTATTCACTCCATTATTCCACATTTCAATTCTGTTTGCCAATACTCTCAGAGTCCTGAAATGCTCTTTTGGCTCCTTGTCTATAAAATTGGTTTTCAAACTAGTTCCAAAAAAAGAATGTTGTGCATATTAGGGTAAAGTATTTACCTTTATTATTTGTCATGAATGTCATAGTCATAACATTACCATTTCCCTGACATCTCACGGTAGTAGCTATTCTGATCCATGCTGCTTAAGCGTAACAATCAGTTGAGATCATCTGAGCCTCAGCATCACTTAAAAAATGGTATTAACGCATTAACGGTATATTTAACGGTATTAAGGCATTAACGATATATTTGGTCAATATCTGATTTATGTGGTTTAAATTTTATTATCATTTACTATATCATTTTATTAGTACAATTTTGTTTTGAATATTGTAATGTTACTCTTCCATTATAAGAAATGTTTGTTTTTTGTTTTTTTTGTTTTTTTTTTACAAAATGAAAAGCTTGTATTTATAACCGGATCTGTATTTATTGCAAATTGAGAGAGCAGTACTGTTTATTGTTTCTGCCTATTGTGTCATTGTTATATTTATTGTTGTTTTTTATAAAAAGGGAGATGGGCGCCAGCTTCTGTCTGGTGTTTCCATGTACTGCCATGTTAAAATATCAAAGGTTTATGTCTGCTTTGAAGGTTTCCACTGAAAAGAGACACCTGCGTTTTCTCATAATCATTATTGAACATTTCCTACGCTTAACTCGTAATGAATAAGCAAAACATTTGCTTTAACGGGTCTGTTCTCAACACAGAAAAAGACATGCCACACACGCGCGCCAGAAACACCGACACAGTGAGAGACAATATGCAACAGTTCAGAGATATCATAAAAAAAAATGATTTATTGTGTACGTGACTGCATTTTAATATAACACAAATATGGAGGTAGAAGGAAAATACCAAAGGGATTAGAGATGTTCTTTTAAATGTACCAAATATCTTTTTTTTCACAGATCACACAAGGATGATGCATTCCTAACCAGTCTGATGGTGGCAGGTTTGTAGGATAATTGACTGATTGATACATTGGTCAGGAGATAGGAGACAGTCCTGTTTGCACACCAAAGTGAATCCCCAAGGAAGGTTGCTTGGAAGACATTGTTGTTCGAGAAACTTAGAAAATAGAATATATATGGTATGCAACATCAATCATTTATTCATAAAAATAGATAGATAGATACTTTATTTATCCCAGGGGAAATTTAGGATGCAAATGAGCAGAGTACAGTACAGTACAGTAGACTTCAGTGGCGTAGAGAAGAGATTAGTGGTATGGTAGGTGCTTCCACGTTGAAGAAGGCTATAAATGTAATGGTAGGTGCTATAAAAGATGATATAAAATTGTAATCATATATTCGTTGAATCCTTTATAGGGCTTCCAGCAGCATCTAATTTTAGCTGACATTGAGTTCAGGCATTTATAATATGCATCCATCCAGTGTTTTAAGAAGGTTATGGATGAGACCAAGGTATGGTACATGCCGTATAATTTCACTATGTATTGCCAAGTCTAATTTGCAAGTGAAACAGCTTCCGTTAAGGTGTATTATGCAAGAGCAAGGACAAAATTTTAAGTGTCAAGAGGGCATAGCAGATGGCTTGGTGTAACTATTTTTTTTAGTTATTTAATTGCATTGGAGTGTTAGTAGCCTAAAATAGAAAATATATTTGTAAGTGCTGAAGTGGTGCAATAACAAAAACTTTGTCCTGAAAATCACTGAAAGGGCGATTGTTCTGGAATTCATGGTCCACAGCAAGATTCACGTGGCCATCACCAGTGATGGTTCACCTGTGGAACCTGTGAGTGATTTGAGGTTCCTCGGCCACCGAATGGACAGAGAACACCGGATCAGTCCCTACAAAAGCCTGTCAGCACCATCACATCCCGAGACAGCTAAGAAGCTGGAGGATGACTTGCCAAAACCATATCAACTTCTACTGCAATATCTCTGAAAATGCCCTCACCAATGGTACTAGACTATGGCATGGCATCAGAGGCGTCAATTTCAGATCCAGAAAGTAAAAATCCAGGATTTTCTTTCAACCAATCAGCTGAGCATAAAGAGTCACAGTCACAGAGTACTCAACTAGTTGGTTGAAACAAAATCCTGGTCTGGATTTTTACTTTCTGGACCTGAAATTGACACCTCTAGCTACAGCTCAGGTTGTGAGGTTGGGCCAGTAAATCATAGAGACCGGACTACCATCCATTAACTGGATATATAGCTACCATTGTCGAAGCAAAAGTGAGAAGTTTATTACAAGACACAAATCATCTGGCCAAGAGCCTTCCTTCCTCCGGTGGCCTGCTAGCTAATTGTTCAGCATCAGGATGCTGACTACTAGATTCAATAACAGTCTCTTCTCCAAGCTATCCACATTAGCAATGGCTAAATCTGGACTATTGTATTGTTACTTGCTCCTATTATTATCTAATGGTTGTATGTCATGGTCTAGTGGGTGGCTCCATGGCATTGCACCTGAAGGGTTGGGTTTGAAATCCAACACCGCTCTGTGTGCGTGACTTCGTATGTTTTTTTTGCTTTGCATTGTCTGGGTTTCTGGAGTTACCCCATTTTATCCAAATGATCGAAGTGCCCAACTTTTGGCATTCTAAATGCCCCTGTTTGATAACTGACAATAAAGCACGATGTTT
This sequence comes from Petrocephalus sullivani, assembly GCA_026780845.1. Classification (NCBI taxonomy): domain Eukaryota; kingdom Metazoa; phylum Chordata; class Actinopteri; order Osteoglossiformes; family Mormyridae; genus Petrocephalus; species Petrocephalus sullivani. The sequence continues at coordinate 7,689,688 of JAODKM010000032.1, read as the reverse complement.
AAAAGTACCCCCCCCCCCCACCAAAGTCAGTAAAATGTACCAAGACCCCTAAGCCACACCCTACCCCACCCCCATTTGGAGCAGCTGCCCCCTCGTAAGGTCTGTGCAGCGTTACCCGAGTCCCTGCAGCCTTGTACTGAATATGCCATCGTAAGATGGATGGATAACACTTTTGATGATATTCTGATGAAAAGAAGCCATTACTTATGCATTCTATATTGATTTTTAAAACCGCAATTATATCTCAGGCTATTCTTAATCATTTAAAGATTTCTGTTCTCTAGTGATGACATTAATAACTTGTAACAAGTCGTTGACATCATGCAAATTATTCCCCTTGCTGGAGCAGCTGTCCAGCCCTTGGGATTGCATGCATGCCCCTGCCCTCTAAAGCAGCCTGTATTGCATGAAGTGTAGTGCCAAGATCGGCGTGCATAAAGCTGTTAAAATATATTTAGAATTACAGTACAGAAAACATATACTTTTAAAGTTGTTAAAATAAGCCTGTGCCTCACAGCTCCTCCTGGATATATTAACTGCCACGTAATCTGGGTGCACTCCCAAATAGAGGCTGCTTATTGCTAAATCGTATGTTAAAATTTTTTTGCTTTACTTCAAGCAAAACCCAATAAAATAAAAAGGCAGTGAAATGACAGTTTTTGTTTCATATCTTTTTTTTTTTACTAAAAAGAGTGCATGCTGGATATGTTAATAATTCATAAAAAATGTTTTGATTATGTTGTGTTTTGTCAGTAAGTAGCAATTCTAGGATTGCGGGTCAGAATGCACCACCTGCTGCATGTTTGGGGTTTACCATGTGTCCTCCTTGATGTCTTAGCTGTCTCCTTGCCCACTGTATGCTTGTGACGTACTGTCTGCTTCGTTTGAACCTTACTTTGGACAAAACCATCTGATAAATAAACAAGGCCACCCTACAACTCAGATTTGAGCTGTGAATTATTTTAAAAACAGAGCAAAAATGTAGTTATGTTATTTAGTCGGGATGTCAGATGAGTGACTCTTCCATAATTCAGCTCACAAATGTGAACAAGATCTTAAAAATTTACATTTGCATCGTAAGTATTCTTTTATTCTGCGGGAAGTTACGGTTGCGGCTATTCTTTGAATGTGTTGCATGTAACTGATACCTGAGAAGACTTTGAGTATAAGAAGCTTATCTTTCAGAATTTAAACTAGGGTGGGTCCAGAAAAAAACATTAGCATACACTCCTTCTAAGCAACACGGAGAAGGCCTAGGAAGAAGAGGTTATTTAGGGTGGGAACATTTACAGTACATTTGCATTTAGTCTGCATATCTGAAAACTATTTTTATGTTTTAATTTATGCCTACAGCCGTTCATTTAAACTCTGAGCTAATAAGTTAGAGAGGTAGTAAGAAGCGAGGAAGACAGGCCCATTGATAAATCCAGCCCATTGATTGTCATCAGGGGTTTGGCGAAATGAAAATATTTTTGGAAAATGTGACACAATCCTGACCTTGCAACTCAGATGGCAGATGGTGAAGTGGAGAGAGACAGGGGATCAGACAGAAATGGGGTGAGCGACTCGGAAATTATCCGGCCCTGGGTTGAGAATTCCACAGCACGACAAGGAGTTAACATTTCAGCTATGAAATCACTCCAATTCCCCTGGCTCTGTGGTGGGTGTGGGGCGGGGCTTGGATGCTCCCTCTGGAGATGGCTTACTGAGATAATAATGGTGACCTGTTAGAAGAACCATCGCCATAGAGTGGGTTGAGTTAAAGAACGAGGAGGGAGGACCAGGTAGCATACTTTTACGATAAAACATTTCCGTGTTTTTAATACCAAAATACTAGATCAGCCTTATGGAACGCAATGTGTTTGTTTATATGTAACGTGAGTATGAGTAAGTGTGAATAATACTTGTGTTAACATCCTGTCATGGGGGTTGATTCATTTGTGAGTGTCTGAGACCTACTCAAGACTAGACATAACAAGATCCAAAGGGACTTTTCCACCCATTGTTATGTAATGTTATGTATTTTTCCCATTGTTTTGGTGATAATAGAACACTTACATTACCTTCACCACAAAACTCTCCAATCCAGAAAAACTTAAAATAAACTTCCAGGAAAGAGGGGATTCTTAATACTTTACAATGCTACTGATGTATGGTTAGCCTTTATACACACTGTTCAACTTGATTAGTCAAAATTAAAGTATTAATGCAATGCTACAGCTTTTAAACACATAATAGTATTTCCCTATCATAATAATATTTAGATGTAAAATAACATATAAAAAGCATAAACCATGACTAGAGCATGATTTGTTACAGATACTAGTTACATAACATAAAGAGATTTATTTAGATAATGTAACTTTTTATATATAATGGAGACTAATAGCAGAAAATGAGTTTTTGTACCTTAATTCTATCACTGAAAATATTTATATAATATGTGCTATCAAAGATTGGTGTTAAAATAAATATTAATTATCGTGTATTTTCTGATTCATTTACATTTCTCATCATGTTCTCGCTAAAGTCATTATAATGGTCTGAAAGGCAGACTGTTTTGAGTGTTTCTTTCATTAGTATGCGTGTGTCTCAGTGTCTCTGCTTTTAATATCTATTTATAGAGATCCACAGCTTTTTAAGATATAATACCTATAGCGTTTTCTGTCTGTGTTTCTTTCTAAAAACCCACCAGCCTAGCCTTTTGAATCCCACTCTTCCTACACTGTCAAATGTACTATATTTCTATTGTGTTATTTATGCTTTGACAGTCGGTATTTTAAAACCGGGCTTTAGTTTAACATGGTGTGTATATATGTGTATGATCGTGTATGTGGCGACTTATGCTTGCTGTAATTATCTGGCCTTTTATGCCGTTTTAAAAATAAGCCTGAATTGCACTTCTGTTACGTTCCATTCATTTATGGTTCCTTCTGTCACCCTCCTCCTCCAGGAAGATTGACATGCATAGCTCATCTCTGTACATGCCTTGCATTGTCCTCTGAATCACCCTGTCACAAAGACTGTCACAGTGCTGCTGCATTCACAGAGAAGCCCTTTTTATACCTAATCAAATTAGTCTATACACATTTTGCCTCATTTTCTTGTACCCAATATCCTAACCCTTAAAAAAGAAAAGTATGATAACAGGAAAAAAAGCTTATTTCTAACAATTTTAGCTTCTTGCTTATGTGCATGTGACATTAATGGGTGATGAAACCGCAATTTTTCGAGATCCTTCTCCACTCGTTTTCCTACAAAGAAATCCATGAATAACCCGCTGTGAAAACTTTTCAAAGACTTTTTTTTCCGCTCTGGTGCTTTGTTTTGTAATATTTTTCCTCTCTTGTGGTGTTTTCAGGTCAGTGGCAAGGAATAAAGGTGAGGCGAGCCTTATAATAAGTCGCCACTTTGTTGCACATTTAACCACTCGTTCCCCGTCCAGTCGCATAGCTGCAAACGATGAGCGCTTTTAGCTAGCTATTCACAGCCTCCGCTCGCGTGTTCTTTATCAGTCTGCCGCCTTTTATTAGGCTGCCTCACGTTTTGTTTTGCCCTTGAAGGGGAAGCAAGCCGGGATGGAAGAGACACCTGCCAATGTTCTTCCTCGAAATGACAGACTAGTGATGTCAGAGGGAGCCAATTTTATATGTCGTACAAATTAGGTGCCAGCTGATTCTTTTTCTTCTAATAGCAGCTCTTTTGTCAAGTTATTTTCTTCAATAAATTCCCCATTCATTAGGAATTTTAATAGTTGGACTAGCTATTTAGGTGTGACTGCCATGTGAGCATCAATTTTTAATTTTGTATTTACATACAAATCTCACATTTAAAGTTGAATGGGTAATGTTATTTTTCCATATCAACTGAAATAATAATAATATTGATATCCATCCATCTATCATTCATCCATGTTTATTCTTCCATTTTCCATTTACTTGCCATGGCTAGGGTTTCAGAGCCTATTCCAGGCTGCACAGGACACAAGGCTTGGGTGCACCCTGGGTGGGAACTAGCCCATTACAGGGAATATTCAGTACATGCACAGACTCATGCACTACGGGCAATTCAGAGATGCCAAACTTCCAGACTGTGTCTTTGGATCGTGGGAGGAAATCCGAGAAGCCAGGAAAAAGGCAAGTGACACGGAGAGATCATGCATACGCCTAATATTTATATATTGTATTGAGATTTTTCCTTATAAAAGGACGTGATGGAATGGTCGGCCTTTATATATGTACCAATGCATTTTGACCACCTCCACGTGAAACAGATAATGTGGACTATATCGTAAAAAATGGTGCATATCAAGGACTATATTTTTATATATAGGGATATATTGCACGGTAAGCCAACAGTCAGTACTTGTAGTTGACATGTTGAATACATGGGCATGAGTAAAAACCTGAGTGACTTTGATAAGGGCAAATTTATTACGGCCAGATGATTGGGTCAGTGCATCTCCGGAACTGCAAGGCTTGTGGGGTGCTCATGGTCAACTATGGTGAGTACCTGCTGAGAGCGGTCAGAGATGGGAAAATCCACAAACTGCTGAAAGAATGTTGGGTGGCCAAGACACATCAATGCGATGTGAACATAAGTTGTCCCATATGGTACAAAGCAATGGAAGGACTATTGCGGCAGAAATAGTCACAGGAGTAATTTGTAATCACACACAGTGCTTCGAAACAAGCTGTGTTTTGGGCTGCGTAGCCACAGGCCAGTCAGAATGCCCATGCTAACCCCTGTCTACTGTCAGAAGTGTCTACAATGGGCACGTGTGTTGGAATTGGACCTTATAGATATCGAAGAAGGTCGACTTGACCAGTGAATCCCATTTTCTGTTGCATCCTGTGGATGGCCGGGCATGTGTCAAGGATCTGTAGCATGCATTGGATCAACAAGCCCAATCTGGAGCTATGTAGACCCATACACAGCTGCAGTTTGTGCCACAATAGCCCTTCCATTACTTGGTACCATCCTGGATAACTTCTGGTAACTTCACATCAACAGATCACCAGACATAGCAGCCCAACACCCCGCATTGTGGATTGTGTCTTTTTTTCCCTTCTCGGTCCACTCGCAGTAGGCACTCATTTGAAGATACGAGTCCCACAAACCTTGCAATTTCAAGGATTCTCTGTCCCAGTAGCCATTTTCAAAGTCAATCAGGTGTTTACCCCTGCCAACTTCTTCTGCATACAACCCATCAACTATGAGTACTGAAGGTAGGCTTACTATTTTAATATATCTACTAATTAATATATCAAAATGCCTTTTCCACATGATATTGAGTGTTATTCACACCACATGGGGGTCGTTACTGTGTTCTGGCTCGTCGGTGTATACCGATATAATATATACAGAACAATAATTCATTCATTATTCTCGGTAGGTTACATAACATAAAGTTACAGTGGCTCACACCATGCAATATATGCCAGTAAAGGTATAAGCTGCAGTTAAAATTGTATATATAATTTTGCCATTATGTTAGAAATTAACTACTTAATTGACCAATAACTCCTAGATATGGAAGTATTCCTGTTGTCTTGGTTTTCTGTTTTCACTGTGCAGGCTCTCCTATGCATTTTTTTTCATGAACCAACATTTCCCCTGTTGGCAGCCATTGCCAATTAGCTCATTTTGGAGTCTGGAGTGTAAATAGTGTTTTCAGTCACCCATGTATGTAAAGAGGTAAGCCCAGACCGGCCCACCGCTAAACCCCACTGTGTTTGTTTGATAATTATGTCGAGCCTCCTTGTCACAGGGCAAACTTGACCAATTAGCCAAATGCGACAGAAAAGAATAAATTAGAGCAGAAAAGATGAGGAAAGTGAAACAGTGGAGGGAGTGTGGGTGGAAGGGCGTCTTAGGGGAATAAGAAAGAAAGAGGCAGCAGACAGAATGGATTTTGGGGGAAGCGGATGAGTGGGTTTTCTTTTTTCAAGCTGCATTGATCCTCTTTTGAAGCGAAGTGTCAAACACATCACAGAGGTACACTGAAGGGTTTTCATAAGCATATGCAAAAACCACACTGTCAAAGAGTTATATTATGATTCAGTGTGTTAGTTATAATAATAATTCATTTGTAAATGACGGGATGTTAAAACAAAATTGGTTGCATTTTCTTTGGTTTTTGCATTGTTTAAATTGCATTATTTATTTACTGTGCAATAGAAGTATGTGGATGTATTTATTTACATGCCAAGTTACTATGCTGATCGGTTTAATTTGTTGCATTGTTTTTTATGGATTTTGTCATTTATTATATATGCTTAGACTCAGTTGAGCATGTTCATCACGTGGAACGTGTTCTCATTTGAGTTTGGTGTGGGGGTGTTCCTCGTCCAAAGTAAAATTTATTCAGAAAATACTACAAGGCTTAATCCTCTCCTGAGAGTGTTCCAAGTGCATCAACCAGGAAGTTCCTCCAATATGCTCTGTAGCCAGGTACCGCAACAGATTTGGTAAAGATTCCGTTTAAACTGAGAGGCAGAAAGAGTCTCAAAATGGAAAGAAGCGAAGAATAATGTGTCATTTTACTTATAAAAAAGCAATTCTAGAAGAAAAAATATTGAAAATATTTGATTTGGCATATAACATATAGATGGTAAGGAAGCTCACATTTAGTTTGTCGTTTTAAATTAATAGAGTACCCGTCTAACATGAGCACACACCTACCAGGAAGGGTCAGATGAGCAAAAACAGCCCCCGGACTGTGTTAAAAAGGGAGATGGGGTGCCACACATAAACCCTGTATGGGTGGAGGAGACAGTGAGGGAACAGCAGCCAGCAAGCGCACAGTGTATGTGCTGGGAGAGTGTCCTAGGTGGCCACCTCATGAAGCTGGCTGAGGAAATGCCAGCAGTATTCAAAGCTGTCATCAAGGCAAAGGGTGGCTAGTTAGATTAATCGAATATACAATATAACTCTGATTTGCCTAACCACTTTGTAATTCCATTCCATGCATGTTATTTCATACTTTTGAAATTTTCAATATTATTTTGAAAATCGAATCCACTGCTTATCTTCTAATAATATAAGTATTGCTTTATTTCTGTGTAAATGTTTAAGCTGATTTAAATATAAATGTCAAATATGAAAAGTACTATTCTGGTTATGATAATAGCATGAAGTAGTACATTAAATCAGTGCACTTACTAATATACAGAAAGTCCCGTGACTGTAATCCTATAGCAGCAACAGAAATCCTCACTCTTCTTTCATGCAACACTAGAACAACAAACTTTTGCTTATGTTATGTAGATACTGAAAAAGACCTTTCTGTAGGCATCCACATGAATATGATTTTAAAGGCATTTTCTATGTATTAAAATGTAAACCCTTTTTTCATTAAAAAAACAGCTGATTTGCAATTTAATCATAAGTACAGGTGAAGAGAAAAACTCTCAATACTAGTTCTGTCAGTCAAAATGGAAGTAGAACAGAGAATTGTAAATGGTATTGGTTGTCTTGACAAAAGGCACTTATCCAAATTAAGGCTTTTAAACCGGACAAATAAGATCACAGTCTTTAAGTACATTAAATAGAGCATCCTTGTCTCATTGTTGTCTAATTGGTAGTGCTCATTATCCAAAGAACCACAGCACAAGTTTAGCTAAACAGAATGTTTAAAATGGAAAATCAACACCATGTGTAACTGCATTCTCTGTAAATCGAGAGAAAAAGGCCTTTTAAAATGAAGTGAATTGGATGATTGGTTTGGTTTTTCCTTCCATGTTAAGGTATTCTTGATATTTATTGTAAATACAAACTCAGTAAATTTAGTAACCTCTAAAGTTGTATATTTATAACAAGAAGTATTGGGATTTATATGAGTTTATTAGTGGTGTTTTCGCTGCCTTATATACATGTCATGGAACTTTTAAAGTTATAAAATAATCAAATTAATTCTCTTAAGCAGTGAAGTAGCAGTATACTCCTTTTTAGGATTTAAAGATGAAATATCTTTTATAATTTGACATGCTTACTTTGAAAGGTGTGTTTCTATTATTTAACAGAATCCTAGAAAACATAATACAGTATAATAAAAAATTTAAATGGGAAAAAGTAACCAGAATCAATATCCGGATTAAAACATTTCTGCATCAAAAAAAGCTTAGTGTTTTGATATTTAAACCTAACCAGTTTGACTTTCATGCTCCAAACATCTCTTCTACTTCTGCTGATAACAGATAATAAATGGTTGATTGACGGCACTTGAGAACAGTTTGTATAGTGAGCCTAAACTCAGGTGAATAGTGGTGTAAGTGTGTGGTCTTCTTGGCTGTGTGCCACATGCCTCCATGTAAAATAGAACACTCTCCACAGTGCTACAATAAAACCCAGTCTATGCTTCGTCCAGAACACAGGCCTCAGTGCAGTTAAACCTGGCTTTTTCGCATGAAGAAATACATGCAACATGGAAAAGGCATATTAGCCTGCATCTATGATTTTAAACATTTTTTTAGCTGTAATAATGTAGCAATACACTCTTACTTGATGCATTATTTAACAAGAAACTAAGTGTCAGTTAAGTACTGATCCCATGTTCATTTATCATTAATTAGTCATAATGGTTCATATACTTCAAGCAGTTTACTTGTGCCCCCTCAAGTAAAGTGTTAGCGAGGTTTGTCAAGCCAAATGATACCTTAAACTATAAAATAAAGCAAGATGATATGTATGTTACTGTATAATTTGACAAAATATTATCACAATTTATTTCCCAGTCACAGTGCAGTCATAAAATGTCATCTGTATTCCTTCATTTGATTGTGAGAAATCCAGTACTATAGGTTTTCCATTAAATATATTCTTTATCTCACACAAGAAAATTAACACTGCCTGGTGTAAAATTTAGTAAATACACTATATAGACAAAAGTATTGGGCCCACATGTTAATCACTGAATTCAGGTGTTTCATTCAGACCTATTGCTAAAGGTCTATAAAGTAAAGCATGTAGCCATGCAGTCTGGTTTACAAACATTTAAGAATCAGTTGTTCTGAAGAGCTGAGTGAATTCAAGTGTTGTACTGTCACAGGATGCCACCTTTGCAATAACTCAGTTTGTGAAATTTATTCCCTGCTAGATATTCCACGGTCAACTGTAAGTGGTATTATTGCAAAGTGGAAGCATTTAGGAACAACAAAACTCAGCCATGGAGTGGCAGACCACATCAAATAACAGAGCGGGGTTGCTGAGTGCTGAGATGCATAGTGTGCAAAAGTCGCTCTGCTGACTCAATAACTGCAGAGTCCCAAACTTCCTCTGGCATTAACCCCGGCACAAAAACTGTGGTCTGGAAACTTCATGGACTGGGCTTCCATGGCTGAGCTGCTGCATGCAAGCCTCACATCACCAAGCGCAATGCTAAGCATCGGATGGAGTGGTGTAAAGCACACTGCCACAGGACTCTGGAGCAGTGGAAACGTGTTCTGTGTAGTGACGAATTACACTTCTGTCTGGCAGTCTGATGGATGAGTCTGGGTTTGGCGGATACCAGGAGAACATTACTTGCCTGACTGCATTGTGCCAACTGTAAAGTTTGGTGGAGGATGGGTAACGGTATGGGATCGTTTTTCAGTGATTGGGTTACGCCTCTTAGTTCCAGTGAAGGGAACTCTTAATGCTTCAGCAAACCAAGACATTTTGGACAGGTCTATGCTTCCAACTTTGTGGGATCAGTTTGGAAAAGGCCCTTTTTCTGTTCCAGCATGACTGTACCCCAGTGCACAAACCAGAGTCCATAAAGACACAGTTGGGTGAATTTGGTGTGGAAGAACTTGGCTGACTTACGCAGAGCCCTGACCTCACTGAACACCTTTGGAATGAACTAGAAAGGAGATTGTGAGCCAGGCCTGACCTCACAAATGTTCTTCTGGATGAATGAGCAAAAATTCCCACAGATACACTCCAAAATCTTGTGGAAAGCCTTCCCAGAAGAGTGGCAGCTGTTATAGCTGCAAAGGGGGGACCAGCTCCATATTGATGCCTATGGATTTAGACTGGGATGTCATGATGGAAATTAAAATAAGACTCAGACACTAAATTTATAGACATATTTCTTAAATAATTTAATTGCAAAAGGATCTTTTAAAAATATTTCTACAAGAATGCGTCTTTTTCGCTTGTGTGTGTCTTCAACATTAAATACATTTCAATGTTTTCAAAGAGAAAAAAAATTGCATCTCTAAATGTTCTTAATCCTTTACTATACAGGTACAGTACTCAACGTTCTTCCTGTCTGGCATCGTGTTTGATAAGGGACTAGAAAATAAACATTTTCAGTGTATTCATTACAATATTTCTTTCAGTGACAGGAAAAAAACAATGTAAAAGTAATTATGTCAAAATAATGGGATGCCACATTATGGGACAAACGGATATTTTGGAGAGAAACCAGCCTATAATCAGAATCTTGCCACAGGAGGGAAATTTGATATCAGTTCATAACACCAGCACCTCTATCTGCAATCCACAAACTCCTTCATCAGTTTTGCAGGCACCTAAGAAAGTGACTTTCGATCTGTCCAGCCCCCAGTTACACAAAGCAAAGTTTCAAAAGGCTATGTAGCCATTGGATGAAAGACTAGAAAGCATTTCTCAACCTTTTGTATAAACAGAAAAAAGTAGCAAGATGTACAATTTTTTAAACATTTTATAATTTTCCAGAAAATTGTTTATTCGACTTATTTTAAAGCCTGATGTAACTTTCTTATTCCTCATAAAAGATTAAACAAATTTTTTTAAGTTTTTTTTTTTGTTTTTGCATTCATTTTTGAGGTCTACCAAACCATAAAAAATAAACTAATAATAAGTTTACAACAAACTGGCAGATTCTGCTCTCTGTAGCTTAGAAATAGAATTCCGCACTTCATTTTTAGTTGGCAAATCATTCACATCACTTTTGTGTCGTAGCACAAATGTAGCTATGTTGGAAAAATAAGGAATATTTGCCTTACACTTTTAGGATCTGCATCTCATACCGACCATAAAATGTTTTGTTTTTGACCACCCTGACCTGGATGAAGTTCCATGATTTGGGATAGTGGGGGATGACATTTTTGTGTAATTTTTCCTCATATCAAATACTAATTTTGTTGAAAAAGGAGAATGGTTGTTTGATTGCCTAAAATTTGTGTAATTGGTTTTTGCCCTATGATCACTGTTTAATTAGTGTTAAATTAGAATACCTTTTTATGTGGGGTTTTTAAAACAGTTTTTCTTTTTCTTCAAAATATATAAGAACATCCTTAAGTTATATAACTCTTTATAATTCTTCTATAAAAATCACATCAGAATAAACCGGTCACTGCTCATTCTATTGTAGATGTTCCCCCCACACCAAAAAAGTCTAAGGGTGGCTGAGCACAGGTTGGGGAACGTACAAGAGAAAGTACATCATCTTTCTCTCCATTGTATTGTCTTCAAAATTTGATATTATACCTTTTTAAAAATATATATATCATATATTTCAGTAAAAACAGATACTAGATGCTGTAAAATCATAGCTGTTATTGTCTGACCTTCACTGTGCTGCATTTCGCATTCATGATGTTAATGTTTTGGTTTTATTTAAATTTGTAAGTAAACAATGTTCATTTAATCTAACTTATAATTACAGGGTGCAATTTCAGTGGGTTAGTAAGCCCTTTTATGTGATTCAAGTAATGGTATGATGGTTTATCTAAATTGAGAAATGAAGACTCAAATTAGTTAGGGAGTGCAAAGATTTTGCATAATGTGGTTAAAGCTCCACAGAAAGATACGAAATTTAGGGAGTGTGAAGAAAGTTAGGCATGAAAAATATATACTTCTGAAACCTGGAAGAGAGTACTATAATAACACAGAATATCATCAGTGTCTATTAATCCAAACAATTCGGGATGCTGTTGAACAGCTACACCGCCCGAGTCTCAGCCATAGTATGCTGTCACTCCATCCATTCACCTCTGTGTGCTGTACTGAAGTCCACGTGATGCAGCCATTTTCTTTTTTTTGCTCCATCTTTCATGTTTGAGGCTAAACCTGTAAGCACCAGACAGGTTGCCTACTGCTCTAATCGGCCCAAGACAGAAGGAAACCGGACGATTGCAACTGGGCAAAAAAAATAAGACTGATAACCGCGGGGCGGCAATCTGTCTCTGGTTGTAAATATATTCCTGCAAGTGCTGAATTCCTTGCTGCGTTAATCACTCTGACAAGCTCGGGCCAGAGGCTAGCTGATGAGTCAAAAACTGCGCTTGGCCGCTCTAGCTACTGCGAGGCCGAGGGGTGTTGGCCTCTGCAAAAGCGCTCGAGCTCCGTAGCTTCGCGGGGTGCTACTCTGCTGCTACACAGACTCCCATTATTGAGGACCTGGACCTACAAAGGCATATCAGCAGTTGTCAAATGGCAAGCTACTTCTGCTTTCTGTAACATCAAGTCACATCCCAAACCCTCCCCCAAACTTGTCTTGCTACCTTCTCAGCTCTTGAGCATTGACCCAATCAAAAATTTCCTCCACTTCACACATCAATGGGATCTCATAAAAAAAAAAAACAGTTCAGCTTTTTTATAGATCTGTTTTAGTTGCATGTTATTTATCTATTTTGTTACAAAGTGTGAACAGGCTGTTTTGAACAGAAACAAATATATGAAAAAAAATTACGGTAATTTCTTCTGTTTACTGAAAAGGGAAGAAGTGAATGCACTGGTAATACAATAGAACAAAGAAATGAATTTTGTAAATCCTTGTAATTGTATAAAACTGTATGTCCATTTAAAATCAGTCCATAAACAATGTGTATACACTTAAGACCCTGCTTGACTTTGGATCCGATAAGCATGTTAATAATGGTCCAATAACAATTACGGAAATGTCTTCCTTGTCACGATTGTATTCATGCGGGTATTTAGTCTGAATGCTTATATGAAGTTGTATTGCACAGTATTTCTCTGCAAACACTTACACTCTCACGTAAGAATGACAGAGGGGCCTGGTCGACATATCAGTGACGCACCATCCTCAACTCCCACAAGCGTACCCAATCCCGGTGGAGGAACCGTGACCTCATGAAACACACTGAAGCGACAGGCCGCCTTAGAGGAAAACTCTCCCAGGAACATGAAGGAGAAACGTTGGTAAACAAATAAGCAAACTGCATGTATATTACTAAGAAAACAGCCCACAAGGTTGCAAACCAAAGTATCAAAACCGACCTTAAATTTGTCTTCACGGATTTTTCCGCCCCGTGGGAAGTCCAGCTAACATGCCCTCTTGCAATGACTGAGCAAACATGTCCATTTGCACACTCCCTCTTCTGTTGCTCGGGCACATCACCTATAAATATAGCATCTTCAATATGAAGATGGGAATACGCACAAAAAAATCTGCTACTAATGGAGAGTCTTTTGGTTTCTGTTCTTGCCTTGCAAACCGTTATACTCAGGGGAGCGCACCTCACCTGCTCCTTTTTTATTCTTTCTTCGAATTGCATTTAGTGTGATCCATAGGTGGTCTCTGTCTGATGGATTGGGAAAGCCGGGGGGGGGGGGGGGGGGGGGGGTCTCGACAAAGCTCACAGCACAGAGACTCTGGGCATCCACAGCCACGGGCGGCATCACGGTGGACATGCGTGCATCACGCTCCGGCGGACAGCGTGCACATATGCGGCACGTGGGCCGCAGGGCCCTCGGAGGACACTGTGCGCAGCCAGGCGCCAGCGCTGGCGGACGGGCGGCCCCCAGATTTGCGCAACCAGCCTTTCAAAACATTCCTAAGCTGACTCAACCTGAGCTGCGAAGCCGGGGGGGGGGGGGGGGGGGGGGGCACAAAAACAGAAACCGCGCAAAACAGAAAGTAAAGGAATGCACAGAGCCGAAGAAGCAGCAGTGCAGAGAGACCAGCCAATGGGAGAGGGGCACACAGCGTGCCGGTCACATGACGAGCAAATGGGAGAGGGGCACACAGCGTGCCGGTCACATGACCAGCAAATGGGAGAGGGGCACACAGCGCGCCGGTCACATGACCAGCCAATGGGAGAGGGGCACACAGCGTGCCGGTCACATGACATCGCTTGTACAGGAAGCGTTGTAAACAACACCCCACCCCACCCCACTAAGGGGGTGCCGTTCCCCCTGTCCACACTGGGTGATGTGTAGAGAGGGGATGGGGTCTCAGCCAGGCCCCCCATCGCAGGCAGAGGGAGCCAGCCCAGCCCCTCGCAGCCACGGCGTGACAAAGCAGCACGTTTCCCAGTAGCACGGGTGTCAGAGACGCAGGGGGAGACTGGGTCAGTCGCACACAGGAAGCAAACTGCCCGCTGACAGCACAGTGACATAAGCCCTACCCATACACACCTGTCCCACTTTCCACAGCGGCCTCGGGCCAATTCAAAGACAAATCAACAATGTCAAAGTCCGCAGCGCCTGGCCTTTTTTTCCGTGCAGCGAGACGTTAAGAACGAGCCACCTGGCCGTTTATGGTCTCAGGAGGTTCCGCCAGGTCACCAATGCCCTCACACCCCAAACGCGCCATGTGCTGACTGCCCCACATCTGCCAGCTGACCCCATTTCAAATGTCGACTGCACGGAGGAGCTGACTGGTAGGATGCCCCCCGGGGTCAGCTGCCCCTCGCCACAGGCCGCAGCCCTCATCTCACACCCACAGGCTGGCCTTAGAGGCTGCAAGTCTCATTTGCTGTATCCTCTCACAATGCAGCCACCCCATAATAAGCACAGCACAAGGATACACACACACACACACACACACACACACACACACACACACACACACACACACAACACAGCTCTGCGCATCAACCTACTGCAAACCGATTCAGCTGAGACAAAGATGGGTTATGACGACAGTGCCATTTGTGCAATTCCATCCATGCAGCATCTCTGCAGCAGGTCAGGATTGCAGAGATTTGCACAGATCAATGAACATTTCCTTTTAAAGCAGAAGCATGTTCTGGAATATTCTGTCTAAACGGAAGCTGAATCCTGATCTATTGGACCCGGTACTTCCTCCAAACCCTCCCAGGAACTGCACAACTAAAGAATCAAAATGACACTCGGACTCTCGGGGTAAAGCCGAAACACACACTCGTTTGCTATATAGCAGGAGAAATAGTGTACACGGCCTGAGCAGTACATCTCAATCTGAAAGTGCAGGCAAATGCAGAGGCTGCATCCTTCAAAGGCTGCATCCAAAGATGTGACGAGGCTGTCCCATTCAAACGCACACCCCTTCAAATGCATCTAGACACGCATCCTCCTTTTGCCAAGTCGTGAACAGTTTGTCCAAATAAATACATACAGTACATACTGCATTAATGGTCAAGTAGCTTACTTTTGACAAAACTCAGAAGAAGATAACATTTTAACAACGTCGGCAAATAACACCAAAAACAAGAGGAGGGGAGGCTTCATAACTGGACAGAAATCCCCAACATGGTGGGGGGGGGGGGGTCACCGAGTACATCCGAAATCGCATACTTGTTTGCTATGTAGTAGGCAAAATACAGTATACGACGTGAGCAGCGTGTCTGAAACCTTAGTATGGATAAGACCGTAGGTCAGCAGTACCCAAGTGACATACTACATTCTGCAAAATTTAAGTGTTCAACTAACAGATCCTGGACCCTGGAGCAGCAACTAGAGGTACATCGATCACACAGAAAGTTTTGTCAAAGAAGACCAAGTGCCGTAGAAAACGATACAGGGTTACACAAGTTGACTTGAATGCGTTTTTTTTCTACGTATTAAGTTTCTAAGTCTTTAACTGTCATGGGGGTCAAACTACATCACTGGTAAACAGGTAATATGCAAGCCAGTGACGGCGGTATGTCCAAGTGCATGCATACTGCTCTCATGCATACTGCTCTCATGCATACTGCAGTACATACTGCAGCGTTCGAGTCGTAGGCTTCGGAGGAAACTCTGTAAGTACTACGTAAGCGTGCGATTTCGGATGGACCCAGAGTACGTGGGGGTGACACACTAATGAGGAGAAGAGCAGCACCTGGATGTAGCGCAGCGCGCTCCTTAGCACGCTCAGGTTAGAGGTCTTCTTCTCGTCCACGTTTGGGATGTTCTTCTTCAGGGTCTCGAAGCACTCCTTCAGATGTGCACGTCTGGGGTGAGGCGGGGGGGGGGGGGGGGGCAGAGGGGGAGGGGGGGGGGGCGGGGGCAGTAAGGGAAGGACAGGGGCAGCCTGTCAACTTGGCCCAGCTAACACCATCAGCAACACTGCCCTGACAGGAAAGCTCATTACGCTTCAGTATAACGAGATATTCATAACTAACGAGCGCATTCCAGAGACTCTGTGGGTGGCCAGAAAGGTGTTTCACTCCGGCTTTATCAAACACCTCTCATCAGCCTCAGCTCCTCTGCATGGGCGTAACGGCCCAGGTAACTTTCGGCCCGTTTCAGTCACGGAGGGTCGCCCCCTGCTGCGAGGCCTCCCTCCCCCCGGCCGCACACTGCCCCCCCGGCTCTGCCTGCCGGATACAGAACAGAGGGCTTCACCCACCTGTTTTTCTCAAGCTTGTTATGTACCTCCCTGGTCCCAGCCCTGCGGGGAGAGATCACAGCAAAGGGATCAGCCCTTCTCCACAGGGCGTGAGAACGGAGACCCACAGAACAAGATGCAAGCCAATCCGTCACTGAGCTGCTCGTATTCTACCGAGCCCAGCAGGCGGGTAGCTCCGCCCCCTACCATCACATGACCCACAGATAACGGCACAGCTCCTTACCCATCTAACCTGGAGGTAAACATCATGAGAAGCCGCCCCGCTTCTGAAGGCACTTACCCCCCCGGCCTC
The DNA here is from genome assembly GCA_026780845.1 of Petrocephalus sullivani. Taxonomy (NCBI): domain Eukaryota; kingdom Metazoa; phylum Chordata; class Actinopteri; order Osteoglossiformes; family Mormyridae; genus Petrocephalus; species Petrocephalus sullivani. The sequence continues at coordinate 7,672,871 of JAODKM010000032.1, read as the reverse complement.
CTCTTCCCATCAGGGTGACGCGAGTCCTCCATGGCATTCAGCCGCACTGGCGGGTTGGGCTGGACAGGGAGGGGGGTCGGCTGAGAGAGCAGAGCATGCTGGGGTGCCGCGATGATGGCGCTTGTGTACGGCTGGACTAGTGGGGGCGGAGCCTGTGGGGGTGGAGCCAGTGGCTGCTGCTGCTGGGCGGGGGCTCCTGTCTGGGGTGAAGATGCACCTTCAATCTTCAACTGCGAGGCCAAGAGGAGGCGTTGCTGGAGCTGTGGCGGCTGTGCCGGAGGGGAGGGGGCATCCTTCCTGGGGGGGCTGGGACGGGCTACGGCGGAAGGAGACGGAGCGGCACCCAGCGGAGGCGGGGCCAGGCCAATCGGGCCAGCCGGCATCATGGGAATGGGTATGACCGCGATGGACACCGGAGGGGGGCGGGGCGGGGCCGGCAGGGGGCGGGGCTCCAGACATGACTCCTCCCCATATGGGGCGTGGTTGAGCCGCACCGGCTGCAGGGTAGAGACAACTTGGTGACGCTTCTGCTCAGCCTCGCGTTCCAGCCGCAGTTTCTCCTTCAGCTCACTCTCCTCTGTGGGAGCAAAAAAATAGCGTCACACAAGACCACACCCCTTATTCAAAAAACAGACCAATCAGGAGACAGTTGGGCCTACCGCACACCACCCCACAAAAACGACCTACAAATCGCCAGCGATGGTCCCGTCGCCCCGTAGGGGCCCCGCCCCTCCAGGAGGTGCAGTAACAATGGGCGCAGTGTTTGGCAGAAACAGTTCCCCCTTTCTCACTGGCATGAAACTAAATGTGGCCAAGAAGAGAGAAAAAAAAAACATAAAATGAGGAATACAGGGCCACAGTTCTGGAGATCGCTAAGGGGGGCAAAGTTCCGGGGATGCAGATCTGAAGGTCTGCCCTTTGCCGCAAACCGATACAGGTAGTGTGTTCCTGCAGAGCAGCTGCCCGGAGAAGCCTTCATAGACAGCAGGAAGGGGAAAACTTTACAGGCACTGACTTTACCGTTCTGCTATTGGCCGCAAAGTGACAATTCCACCAATGACTTTTGAGAACGCCATGCAGTCCCACCTCTTGGCCCACTGACAGGCACTCAAGGTCAATTATGTGTGAGCCTTTCACCTGGTTAATACTGGTTAGAGCCAGGAAATGCCACAAATCAATTCTGGGAATGCCATAAAGGCAGGCTACCTATAGGTCTGGCAACTGAATATGCTTTATGAGTTAGCAGTACTGCTCCCTGTACATCAGGAGGCGCTGTCCCAGATGCCGCACGGGCGGCTGCGTCCGTGGCAACTTGCTGCAGCGAGGCTGGCAGGGTGACTGGCAACATGAAGACGCAACAGAGCGGCAGCCTGCAGGAACCGCCACTCTGGGCATGGGCCCGCGTGACTCGCTGCCCATTGACTTGGGATAGAGCTGAAGGGGTCCGCAGACCTGCAGCAAGCCCTCGGAAGACGGTCACCACAGTGCAGCTATGCGCAGACTCCCCGTTTAGGCCATCGAGGCTCTGCAGGCCTCTGCATTCTACAGGCACACGGTCTGCAAGCGTGTGAGCGGCAGCGGCTGGAACTCACAGCGCCTAATGGGGACCTGCTGGGCGGGAGGTGGGGTTGGGGCCGTGTGCTCCGTTTGTAGCCAGGAAAAGGGGTTTTATGGTGGAATAAAGGATGGACCAACTTCCTGCAACAAACTGCAGCACTGCCACTCAAATTCCACACTTCGGCACTCAAAGCAAAAGCTGAACAGCTACTGGTACTGGGGGAAACAGCCGTCCGAGTGCCAGCACAGACCACAGAGAGCTCCAAAGTACTCTACAGGGGCAACAGACCTGCTCTCCCCCCCGAGCTCAGCACAGTCTGCACCCCCGTTTGTCCCACAAGATCCCTGCACATGAGTGAAAAGGAACTGCGTCAAATTGCAGGATTGCAGGAAGTGCAAACAGCCAGTCGCAGTACAGAACGTCCAGCAGCATCATTCGGGGGAAGTTTCCTGCTGCAGAAGAGTTTGTGCATGCTGGGAAGTGTGGGGGGGGAGCTGTCCAGTTTCCAATGAAACAAACATCAGAACAAGGCAGAGGGGAGCTGTCACCCATGGGCTACCCTAACGGCATGCAAGCCTTTAATCTGCTCGTGTACGAGCAGCAGCCTCTCTACCACAAGGTTCACACAGGTAATCACCTACAAGGACATGCAGACATAACCTCACTCCTTTGATCCACAACCCAATCCCCTATGGGATACTGCTACAGGTGCCAGGCTCCCTCGACACCAGGTGGATGACGATCGAAGCCCAGACAGGACTATGTGAAGGTCCAGAAAGAACCTTGGTCTGGATTTGTTCTATTTCAACTAACCAGTTGAGTAGCAAAATCTGGGTCTGAATTTGTACTTTCTGGACCTGAACCTGTCTGTACCGGATTGCTTTTGTGAGTAACATCCACACCACTGTTAATACGTGCCACCTAGCTCTCAGACAGAGGCCGACCCGGTTAATGAAAAGCTCTCACCACCTCCCCTAATCTGAGAAGCTGACAAGAAACCAGCATATCCCAAGGATCTCGCAGCCCCTGGCCTCAAGATGATGCTGATACAGTCAATGAAAACCTACATCACAGCAACTTAATGATGTCCCACATTAGTTATTATATCTGATAGGCACATTTCATACATGTGCCTGGATAGAGGTGCTACATAAGAAAATCTAATTATATTAAACTTAAATAGGTAATACCGATTCCACTAAATGCACGCTTATGTAAGTTAACCACAGTGTTTCTGCACAAAATCATTAAAGAAAATTTGTATTCAAACAAAAACAGCTCCTCCATATAAATGAACACTAACAGTGGTGCACCCGGTGCACCCAGGACCCACAAACGTCACGCCCCAAGGGGAGAATGTCGCTCTGTGACAAAGGGAGCTGATGGCGGCTCAGTGGGGAGGCGTGACGGAGGGCGAGGGGGCCGGGGCCGCGGCGCGTGTGCCCGCCCTCCTGCCTGCCAGCCAGCGCGCGCTCACGCCCTCCTGCCCGCACGCCCGCCCGTGCGGCACCGAGGCTCACACTATGCCGGCCGCCGTCCCGGGCCAGCTTTAAAGGTCAGACGCGCTCCGCTGACAGACACGAACCTCGCGGGTAACGGACTTCCCGGAAAGCGCTTCTGCGGCAAACACAGCACTGACAAGGCCCCCGTCTCCCACGGCAGCCGCGGCGCTCTCGCTGCCATCCTCACCGGCGAGCAGCGCAGCCCGGACCGTGGGTCGATGCCGGCGGCACAGGGGCGGCCCCTGCCAGACCACAGCATCCAGCCAAGCTCCAGCTACACCCTGTGACTTTGACGTTAATCGAGCCCAAAAGCTCGCACCGGTTATTTGGGTGTGGTTTAGCAGGGACAATGTTTTTCTCTCTTATTTAGAAAGTGGCACGGGTGAAAGGCAGGCCTCCCGGCACACACGCACGCACACACACACACAGACACACGAACACACGGACAGACACACACACATGGACAGACACACGCACACATGGACAGACACACGCACAGACAGACACACGCACACATGGACAGACACACACACGGACAGACACAGACACACACACACACAGGCAGACACACACACACACGGACAGACACAGACACACACACACAGGCAGACACACACACACGGACAGACACACACACACACACGCAGACACACACACACACGCACACACACAGGCAGACACACACACACACACACACGGACAGACAGACACACACATACGGACAGACACACACACCGGCAGACACAGACACACACACACACACGGACAGACAGACACACACACCCACATACGGACAGACACACACACCGGCAGACACAGACACACACACACACACACGGACAGACACACACACACACACAGGCAGGCACACACACACACACACACACACGGACAGACACAGACACACACAGGCAGACGCAGACGCAGACACACACACACACACACACACACACCTCCGGGCCGCCATGGCCCGCCATGCCTAGCCGCCGGCCGGCCGCTTACATAAAGGCCGCATTCCTCCGCAGGGGAAGCCGAGGAGACGCTGCCCCAGTTTCCCTCGCGCCGCGACCCGCGCCAGTCAGCTCGCGGGGGGAGGAGGGGCAGGAGGCGGGG
>JAODKM010000032.1:7625505-7661727 GCA_026780845.1 Petrocephalus sullivani | reverse complement strand
TGAGGCCAGACGAATGCTTGTGAGCCAAAAGCAGAGAGGGCTTCCGTTCAGTCCAGAGGCAGAGGTTACGTTAACATGGGAGAGAAGGTGAACTCTGTGCCCTGCCGCTGACATGACCAAAACGCCCTCTGGGGTAAGCGGTATGGGGACTGATCCGGAATGGACCGGGTTGGGCACGGAGCGAATGCGGCTGGCAGGGAACACGGAGTGTGTCATCGTCACCGTAACAACCCCAGCAAGAGAAAACACCCTCTGATCAACATGGGTCTACGCATGAAGTAAAAGACTGTAAGACTCCCCCGAACCCCCTCCCCCCCAAGGTGGGACAGGAAAACAGGGAAACGGTCCATGTGACAACATTAGGAGGGGAAGAAGGCAAAGCAACTATCTGGGGATGGGCACGGAGACGAGCGAGGGAAAATGGGTGGGGGGGTCAGTCAGCTCCCAGGAAGCGGGCTCCTGGGGGGGGTCCCCTACAATTATTTTATAGGGGGTCCCTAGTGGCTTATCGACAACAACAAACAAAACAGAAGCTAGTTTCATATGCCTGCCACTATGGCAGTGGTTTGAACCCTAGCTCTGTGCTGCCGGTGAGGAGTTTGCCTGTCCATCCCATATCATGCTGGTTTTTCCCGGGTGCTCCATTTCCCCCTGCAGTCCGAACACACACGGGAAACACAGCTACCCGTCGGAGTCAGACTGAAACTCCAATTTAGCAGAAATAGCCCTAATTCATGGACAGCAGAGGCCTTAAAGCGGTACTGTAAATGGTGCCTGATTAGTCCGTGAATACGGGCAGGGGGACTCAGTGAGGAAGCTTAATCCGGCCTGGAGACCTCCAGGGTCTCGCGGTGATACGGTAATGCAGGAACAGGCCCGGGCTTCACACTGCCTTCCTGTTTCCTGGCACACCTCCGCTCTCATCTGATGGGCCGGCACTGGAATCAGTAAGCCGGTGGGGGGGTGTCACGGAGAGTAGTCACTGGGAGCAGGATGTAATTAAGGTGCCCGAGAGGTCGCGGCTTCCCTTCAGGTAGCAGTGTGAGGGGACGGACAGGGTGCTCACAGAGTCAGAGACTGCAGCCCTGAAGCGGCTTTGTGCAGGACTGTCCTGTGCATATCCAGTCAAACCATACATTTGTGTGGCGCCCCCTGTTGGCCACAAACAATCTCCGCACTAAATATTAAATAAACTCCTTATTTAGGAGATTCTAAAGCAGCATGTTCTGCTAACCTGCTAGCTACAGTCTTCTAACTCTACTCACTAACTATTCGTTTAGTTTTTGAAGCATTTCAGAGAAACTTAGACTTTCCCTCATATTAATTTGGGCTTCAAGTGACTTTTTGAATCGGGCTGCAGAAACAGCAAACCCATTGCTGTGCTCATGTGTGCTGGTTATTAATCGGATTATTCCCTCGCTTGTTTAAACATTCCAGGGTTCAATATCAGGTTTCTCGTCACAAGTAACAGACAAACCTCATTACTGATTCCCAGTCTGAGCAAAATCCGGAATGCATTAGTGTGCAAGATGATTTAATCCCTTACAGTCCTGACGTTACAAGGGGGCGGGGAACAGGACCCCGGGACATGGGGGTGGGGGGGAATCGGGATGGGAGCCGGAGCCTGTTTCACGGAACAAAGACGAAGAACTGGTGTGGGATTAGGGGTCGAGGTCGGGAACGTGATATAGCAGGATGTAGGATGAGCTCAGCTTTATAGGATTGGTAGTAAGGTAATAAGGTGACTGTCCCTCCCCCACTCTGGAATGTCCACATGGGGGAATAACTGACAGAAAACGGCAGTCAATAAACCGAACCAGAGGGATTGAAGGATCAAATCCGAACACTGCAGTTTACGATATTAATACTGCGTTTATGGTATTAATACTGCAGTTTATGGTATTAATACTGCAGTTTATTATATTAATAATGTGGTTTACGATATTAATACTGTGGTTTATGTTATTAATACTGCAGTTTATGGTATTAATACTGTGGTTTATGGTATTAATACTGCGGCTCACAGTCCTGTAGTGAGGTTAGCCTCACTTGCTCGAGCGCAATGTACGTAATAATGCACAACCGAGTTTCCTCTAAAAGCTTAATTCTTAGCATGAGCCTGCCCTCAGCATGACCCCGCCCTCAGCATGACCCCGCCCTCAGTCCACTGGTACTCTGCGTACTGTCCCCTGGAACCCCACTCATCCATCTCTGAACCCCATGGTAACAATTGACATGTAAACATCACGGGGTAGGATCATTTTCTGACAGTATCGATCCAACAAGTTTTCTCAGAAAATCGTTCATTGTTGTATCAGCAATCCACTGCAAGGTACACGCCCGCAGGAAGTGACCTCATACACGCCCGCAGGAAGTGACCTCATACACGCTCACAGGAAGCTTGCTTCTCGGCCCGTTTGATAAGGATGACATGGCCCTGAGGGAGACAGAGCCCCGAGGGCGATGAGGCCCTGAGAGTGACGGGGTCTTGAGAAAGACGTGGCCCTCAGCGAGACATGACCCTGAGAGACACGGAGCCCTGAGGGCAATGAGGCCCTGAGAGATGGGGCCTTGAGGCTGCTGAGGCCCTGAGAAAGAAAAGGTCCTGAGAGAGACGAGGTCCTGAGAGAGACGTGACTCTGAGAGAGACAGAGCCCTGAGGACAATGAGGCCCTGAGAGACGGGGCCCTGAGGATGCTGAGGCCCTGAGAGATGGGGTCCTGAGGGAGACGTGGCTCTGAGATAGACAGGGCCCCGCGAGAGACGTGGCCCTGAGGTAGACAGAGCCCTGAGGACGATGAGGCCCTGAGGGTGCTGGGGCCTGAGAGAGATGTGGCTCTGAGAGAGACAGAGCCCTGAGAGAGACGGCCCCCGAGAGAGACTTGGCCCTAAGGGTGATGAGGCCCTGAGAGATGGGGCCCTGAGGGTGCTGAGGCTCAGAGAAAAATGGGGTCCTAAGAGAGACATGGCTCTGACATAGACAGGGCCCTGAGAGACGTGGCCCTAAGAGAGACAAGGTCCTGAGAGAGATGTGGCCCTCAGCGAGACAGGGTCCTGAGAGAGACGGGGGCCCTAAGGGCAATGAGGTCCTGAGAGATGGGATCCTGCAGGTGCTGAGGCCCAGAGAGAGACATGGCTCTGAGATAGACAGGGCCCCGAGAGAGACGTGGCCCTAAGAGAGACAAGGTCCCGAGAGAGATGTGGCCCTCAGCGAGACAGGGTCCTGAGAGAGACGGGGGCCCTAAGGGCGATGAGGCCCTGAAAGATGGGATCCTGCGGGTGCTGAGGCCCAGAGAGAGACGGGGTCCTGAGAGAGACATGGCTCTGAGATAGACAGGGCCCCGAGAGAGACGTGGCCCTAAGAGAGACAAGGTCCCGAGAGAGATGTGGCTCGGAGCGAAACATGGCTCTGAGAGAGACGGGGCCCTGAATGAGACGTGGCCCTGAGTGAGACGTGGCCCTGAGAGAGACAGGGCCCTGAGTGAGACGTGGCTCTGAGAGAGACAACACACAAGTGACCTTTGGGGGGTGCTCACCCTCTTTAAAACGTGGCCAAATAGCAGGAATGATGCTGAGATAATAATTTGTCTTCATTGGGCTCCTGGTGACAAACACCGCAGAGGAACTAAGAGTTTTCTTCATATTAATTTGGGCTCAAATTGAATATGTCAGCATTAAATCTAATTTCACAGCATTAGGACCCAGGCAGGAACTTTGCTGCGAGGCAGTGAAGATGCGAAAAAGTAATAACCTCAAAAAAATTAAACCAATTCCTGCTACACTCACATAATTTCCCCTTTAAAGATTAGAAGCGGGCGATCAGTTATGAAGTGGTAATCAACGTTTCACTTGTTTTCAGTCAGGACTGCGCTGTGCTTTTCCAATGATTGGAAAAGGTCAAAGGTCAACATTCAGCCAGAAGGGAGGACTGGGCTTACGATTTCAGATGCCCCCAGACTGCGTGCCTAGCTGCCATTGCATCTTCCTCAGATGGTGTCTGGGCTGACGGGAGACAGAAAAACATGCTTATTACAGCATGCTAGCCATGGAGGCCGACGCCCTGCATTACGGTGGTCTGTCAGCACAGGCCTGAGTGTTAATGTCTGTAAACGCAAACACATCAGCGCACAGTGACGGTAGTGCAGATGCAGAGAGCATCTAATTAGCCTCACCAAGATTAACTGCCCATGGCGTCCTATCTCCCTGCTCTTCACTGGAGTCTGTTCTCAGCAAAATTCTGGATAAAAAAAAGTCAGGCCCCTGGATTCGTGGGGGACAAGTGCATTCTGGGTAAGTTTTACAATGATAGATTCACATACAGTGTGTTCGATGCTATAAACAATATTTGCCAGAGGATTTGTCATGCATTCTTCTTCTATGGTGATTTTATTCCATGTTTGACAGTAAATTTCTGTAGCTCTCTGAGAAATGATTTCCTTTCTGGGTTTCTGTGCCAAAATGTGCCAGAGAATTGGGGGCAACAGTAACACTGGAGCACTTATTTGGAGACATAATGTGCGTCTCCTAGTTTTGGCTACCAGGTGGCGTAATGGTTAAAGACCAACAATTGCAGATTCAAATCCCCGAGTGTAATCTTAGCTATAAAGTAATTATGAAGTAACAGAGCAGCTGTTTAAACTGGTGGCAGGGGTGGGCAGAAAGGGCCATTCTGTGTGCCTGCCTGAAACTGCCTGATTAGGTTACTAATTAGAGGACTGATTGGCCGAAGAGTCCTCACACCTGGGTTTGAACAGCTGACCTAAAGGTTATCCCAAAAACCTGCATATACACCAGCCCTTTACAGCCACCCCAGGTGTAAAGTGTATAATCTGAGCCGGTCACTATCAGGAATGTGGAAAGCTTCCTTAAACACTGGAATAGTGTTGAGCGAGTAGGAGTGACAGGGACTGGGGCAGCTCGCCTGACAGAGTGGCTCAAGTCGCTGCCAGAAGCCGCCCACTCGACCCAGCCCGGTGACCCGCCCCCCCCTCCCCCCCGGATTTCTGTACTGCCGCTGGGGTATGAGCTCCCACGGTATTTGGGAGCGAGACTTTCCGATACATCCAGCAGGCCAAAAAGTAACGGGGGATAAACTCAGACCACAGTGCTCGCTGCATAAATCCACCCGAAAGATCTCATTCGCCCAGGTCTCGAGCCCAGACAGAGTCAGCTGGACTGCAATATTTCACAGGACTGTAACCGAGGTGATCGATCACCGTGGTACTATTGGATTCCCCGTGTTCCCCTAATGAGACCCGGCTGGCCCCAGTTGGGCTGATTTGCTCATTTGGGATCCATCGGGTCACCTGGCTGGATGCTGGTGAGTATGAAATGCAGATTTGGGGTTAAAATGGCCCGTGCTGTGCTGTATTTTTTGTTTTGCTTGAGCCACCCACACGGCATGCTTCCGCCCACACTGCCAGGACCCCTTTGGTGTCAGGTCCAAAAGTGTCCGCTCTCACATATGGTAAGTGAGTCATGTGACCTGTTCCTGAGCGTGACCCCGAAGGCTGTACAGTCATAAAACAGGAGTAACACTCTCACACAGAGGGTCAGCTTTATTAGATCGTGGAGTCGTTATGCCTGCAAGATGCCCATGCTCTCAGGGGGGGGGTTGGCTCCTAGTGCCATAGTGATCTCACGATTCCTCCCCCCCACTTAGACTAGCAGATGCATGCTAGAGACCTGGTCTCCCAGATTTTGTCCAGTCCCTCCCACTCTGAAGGTGGGAGTGAGGGTGCCCCCTGTCCCCTTTCCCCATGAGGCGTGAAGGTACTGGAGTGTGACCGGCAGGGCCTGGCAGAGGGACACGTCTCAAGCAGAAGGATCCTGACTGAGGAAATGAGGCTGCGCTGTGCACGAGTGCTGCCTTGGGAGCAGCAGGTATTATCACAACCCTGCTGGGGCCTTATCAGACCCCGAAGCCTGATCCCAAACACCACTGTTACCTGTTCCAGACCCCGAAGCCTGATCCCACACCCTGCTGTTCCCCATTCCAGACCTGATGCTTGATCCCACACCCTGCTCCGGCCCACTCTAGACCCCAGTGCCTGTTCCTCAGTAAGGGGAGGTTATGGGATTCACTCTTCTTCATTCCAGTGCAGGGGGGGGGTTCTCTGATTTGTATGTCTTCTTACCCAATTAGTGGAGCAGCTGACAGATTTCTTTCAATCACAATTTTGGACAAGACATCGCATTAATCAATGTGGCTTCCTGTGCTGTCCCTTCATTGAGAGAATTTGGAAAAAAAAACATGTCCTGCATTTCACTGCCCTATAACGTGGCATAATTAGGGTCAGAGTGGTATGGAAGTGACCAGATTTCATGTGTAAGCTCAGAAAGTGACTGGAAATGAATCCAGGTCACGTTGGCCTGTAAACTTCGCGAGAGTTAATCCTGTCTGGCCTTCAGTCACTCTTTAATTTTGCCCACACAAACTCAACATGATTTCGACTCGCAGCCATGTGTGACATAAAACAGCGTGAAATAACACAGTGCCTCCTGACTGATGGGTTGCTGTGTCCTTTCCTAAGGAAGAGACACTCACTTTTTTGACGGAACATTAAACATCCTGTAGCAAAGATGACCATGGTTTGGTAGACATGAAGAAAACTGTCCAGGAAGAGGCAGCGAGAAGATAGAGGAATTAGGTAAGATGGAAGAAATCAGTCATCTAACTAACTCTGGGTTAGGGTTAGGGTAAGGGTTAGGGTTAGGTATGGTTAGGGTTAGGGAGCCCTGATGTTTAGCATACAGGTTAATTATGACTACACTTTATTTTTAATCCTCAAGTGCTAATTGAAGAACAAATTTCCAAAACTCACTCCGCCCACATTTTGTTCTTTCTTAGATGAGACCTCCAATGACCCAATGTCAGGCTTCTTCATCATATATTACAGACATTCAGTCCTCTTGTAGTCCAACAATTAACTTTCGTTAAATTTCCAATTTTCATATGGGTGACACTGGAACCTCAGACCTCCTCTTCTTCGTGAGGGATTCCTTCAGGTGTTGATTGCTCCGGGACATTTGATTATGAAATGGTTATTAAGTCGTCTGCTGCTTATGGTGTGAGGAATTCTCGGTCATCCGGCATCCCACCCAGGGAGTTCCCAGGCCTTGTACACCAAACTGCAGGCCCCCTGTGCCTCTGACTGGTTAGCAGTTGGAAAATGGATGGAAGAATGGAACAATCAGTCAGTTGCCTTGTTATCTGTGCTACAGAACTGTGATCCCTCAGGGCCTGGCTGGGCCTTTTCCCATGAGGGTCAGCTGGATGTATGAGAGTCATTCTGTTCCTAAATCCCGGTCCGGTGTTTTTCTGAGCCACTTGATATCCCTGTGTGTCCTGTGACACAAATCTTTCTGTACGGTGGAAGAGCTTGGGGTGGCATGATGGATCAGTGGGTAGAAGATGGATGAACGGCTGCCTGCATGCATGGAAAGATGGATGGGTAGAGAGGCTTGCAAAAGGCCTGGGTGTTGTGCGGCGGAGTGTTTGAAGTCAAGCAGGAGGACCCAAAAGAGAAGAGGTGAGATCCCATTTCAAAACGCTTCCATAAGTGCGAGCAGCATTTAATGATTGTTGTTGCACTCATTAGCAAATAATGGCACATATCATTAAGCAAATAAGTCATCGTTAATGATTAATTAGCTCAGCGGACGCAGTGACTAGCTGTGGTGACCGGCCATGGTGACTTGGAGGAGCTCTGGTTTGGACCTCATGGTGGAGATGTCTGGCAGCTGAGGAATTCTGGTAACGCGGATAAGCGGCGCGTGGCAGCAGCACAGCTGCTATTTCCAGCGAGCAGAGAGGCAAGCGATCGCCCTGCGGTCGGTGAACAGCACGCACCAGGACTCCACACTGCCAACTGTGCCGAGGAGTCTGGGAACGCCAGGAACTCACCGGAGAGGAGCTCGCTGGAGAGATCCCCCCACGCGGTGCTAATTAGCACACAGGGGAATGCACCCTGAACCCCCCCCACACCTTATCTTCGCTGGGGAGGCCGTCGTCCTTCCTTCTCACTCTGCAGCGCAGTGCTGTGACCCACCGCAGACACACACACACCCCGTTAAACGCCACGCTCTGCAGGGAGGTGTAGGTGTGTGTGCGTGAGATGCGTTCGGTTAACACTGTTCTGCTCTGCTTGGAAGCTTCACATCCAGGGAGGGCGGGACTACTCTGTGCTGTCAGTTGCTGAACGTCTCAACCAATGGGCATTAATACACCGAGTAACTAGTAACCAATAGGGAGTGGGAGGGAGAAGACAGTGACTGACAGGTTGTGATAGACCCGCCCACCGTGGGTGTTGACATCTCGCCCACCCACGGCTGCCATAAATGCGTTTATACCACATACAGTACTAGTCAAAAGTTTGGACACACTCACCCGTAGGAAGGTTTATTTGTACTATTCTCTACATTTTAGTATAATCATAATAAACTATAAAACAGCATATATAGAATAATGCACTGGCAAAACAAAAATGTATTTGTTTGGGGGAGGGCATCTCTATGGGGCTGTAGGTCAGCAGCGGGAACCCACCATTGGGCCCTTAACCCCAATAGCTTCAGGGACTGGTTGGCCCTACTGTTCCCTCTATACCAGGTCCATGTAGTGGCCTCCTGAGATACCTTTTCCTTCACCCTATGTGAACACTCCTCCAAAACCACCTCTACCGTGTTTAGGTCAGGTGGCCGGGTCATGCAACACTGTCACTCTCCCTTGTAGGTGGTTGGGTACCCCATCTAGCTTTCTGGTGAGAAGTAAATGTGGGTAAGAGCACAGGATTTGCCATCTTCCTGGTACCCCTAGAGCAGTGTTTGGCCGTTAAGGGCTCCGCTTCATAACACCCAACTGGCACATCATGCTCTGTTAGGCATGGGATATGGCATGAAGCCCCCCCCCCCGTCCTCCCCCTACCAGCCACCGGGGCACAATTGCAGGGAGCACTGCTGGGGCGATTAGCCGAGACAGAGTCCAGTGATTAAGGCTCGTCCTCTGAGCTGGCACAGGTTCCCCACTGCCGTAACCACCAGGGGATGGAGACGCGGGTCCCCCAGGCGAGGATTATGTTAAAACTCCGGAAAAAAGTGACAAACGCAAGGCCAGGAAATCACCGCTGACTTTCCTGTTCTCCTCCGGGAGCTGATAAGTAGGAGCGGCTAAATATGAGGCAATCACAGAGAGAAGAGAGAGCGGGAATGTGACTGGAATTTAACGAGCAGCGCCGGGACGGTAACTGCTACTGAGTCGTGCCGGGGGGGGGGGGGGGGGGGGGACAGGGAAAAGTAGACGATCGAGGTTCAGGATGGGGAGAAAGAAAGCATCGCAAGGAAGAAGGCAAACGCACGTCTCACTCACATCCTGATTGCTCATGTCCCAGTATGGGCGCTCTCCGTATGACATCACCTCCCACATCACAATTCCGTAACTCCACACGTCACTGGCTGAGGTGAACTTCCTATAAGAAATGGCCTCAGGTGCTGTCCAGCGAATTGGAATCTTTCCCCCCTGCACGCACAAACACACTGTCAGAGGCAGAGCTACATACAAGTGGTGGCAATGCAATTCCTGCATGAACCGTGCTCATGTACGAGCGAAAAGGGAAACTGACCAACGAGCTCGTGTAGGTGGGATCTGTGGTGTTGTCCTCCAAAAACCGGGACAGGCCAAAGTCAGACACTTTGCACACTAAGTTGCTGTTGACCAGAATATTGCGGGCAGCAAGGTCTCGGTGGACGTAGTTCGTGTCAGACAGGTACTTCATCCCGGCTCCAATACCCCTCAGCATCCCCACCAGCTGGATCACGGTGAACTGCCCATCGTTCATCTACGAGTGAAACCCAAAGCTCATAAAACACACTCGTCCAATTCAAAGATCTCTGTCCTTTACCGTCTCCCATTCCCAGTCATTACTCGCTTAATATTCCTGTGAGGCACTGATTTATTGTCAAACTCCCCTTTAAATGTCAGGGAAAGAGAGCGAGTTTCAGAGCCTTATCGCAGTAGCCTCGTTACAGAGAGTAAAATACGGGCAAACTGCATCTATATTGTTCTATGGATTCAAAACCAGACTAGAGTGGAGGTATGTTATTTATCCCAGTGTTGAAATTGGGTGGTTTTAATATAGTCCATCTTGCTCTCCTGAGCCACACAGTGCTCCTAGACTATGGTTTATGTTAATGAGAAAATGCTTTATTAAATTTTTATGTTTGGACACATTGTGGCAGCAATATTTGGAACTATTTTTTGAAAACTGTGATTGGCTTGTGATATAAATATCTGTGTCTATTCTTTGACACGAGACGGAGAAGGGGGTTTGCAACTGCAGACTGTAGGTCATCTTACTCGGAGAAACGAGTCCAGTGCACCATTCTCCATAAACTCTGTGACGATCATGACTGGCCGGCTCTTGGTGACCACTCCCTCCAGGCGGATGATGTTGGGGTGGTCGAACTGGCCCATTATGCTGGCCTCGCTCAGGAAGTCCCGCCTCTGCCGCTCTGTGTAGCCAGCCTTCAGTGTTTTGATGGCGACGATAATCTCCCGACGGCCGGGCTGCTTGAGCCGGCCGCGGCAGACTTCCCCAAACTCTCCTGAGAGAAGAACGCAGCAAAAAAAGAGAAGGGAGACAGAGTAGGGGAAAGAGTGGAGGAGAGTGAGGGAGAAAAGTAAAGGGAAAGTTACTGGTTAGAACTAAGGAGGCAGGAGGCCAGAGGCTGTGAGGTCAGCAACAGCAAGCTGGTGGGTAGGCCGCAGGGGGAGCTGGGCGGTAGTGCAAATAAAACATGGAAGACATAGGTGAGGGCATGGAAATTAAAGAGGGGAAAGAGGAAGGGATGAAGGGGGTGGAGATTATTAGGCATCAGGGGGGAAGAAGGAGGGAGAGGTGTTACGGGGAGGGGAGAGGAGCTTGGCAGTTCTACGGGCATTCTGTCTGGAGCCTACATGGAGCCGTATGTGCAAGTAAGGAGGCAGGAAATAGGCAGAGAGAGGGGAGGAGAGGGTGGGTTTGTCACTAAAGGAACGCCTAGGAGCCTAAAGGTACCAGGGGCAGCAGTTGATGTTAGATGAGCAAGGGGGGCAAGTTGCATTTGCCTTCCATTCCTTGTCAGATCTTCACGGACATGTTGTGGCTGGTTGTGGGATACCACAGTCCTACAGCGTCTATCAGCCTTTACCATATTGCCAGGACAAATTAAAATAAAGTCTGCTCCACAAAAAGGGATGGGGGTGAGTGCAAATGAAATATCCAATTAGATCAACTAGACATCTTTTTAACCTTGGAGGTACCTTCATAACATGAGACAGGAGCTGAAATGGTATTCTGAAGATACTGACATCTCCCAGGGCCAACACTGTGATAAAGAAGCTAAAGGTCCATGAAGTGACTGAAGTACCACTTGGAATAGTCTTCTAATGTTGTGGCCTGGAAGCGTTTAGTTATCTTAGTCCTAATGCCAAGCAGCTCGGGTGGCTGACCTGCCCCGATGACCTCCTCGATCTTCACACAGGAGATGTCGATTTCTTTGGCAAACTCGCGAACGGCTTCATTTGGGTCCTCGTAGGTAAATGGGTCAATGTAAACCTTCATTCCAGGAGTAACTGCAGAAAACGCAAAGCGATATATATCCAACACTGACCACTGAGAGAAATGCATCAAGCAGGCTTTGAGTTTGCCATTCATGTTTATGACCATGTTCGCCAAATTACATATTCCCACAACAAAGTAAAACACTGGGTCATGGATCAAAGCATTTAAACGTGTTTAATGAAAATAAGCGTAACTTACTATACTGCTGCAATTTCTCTGTATACTCAGATTCCGAGCCGTTGCGTTGCTTCCTGCGGAAAGAAGCAAACGCCCAGATTTAGTCACATGATCATTACTTTTAAATATTCTGTGACAGCTACTGTGTCAGAAATATAAAACTAAAATTAATTTTTCAATAATGAAAAAAATAGCAAACATTCCACAGCCTTAAGCACCCAACTACTGGGACTGGAACAAATCATGTCATAAAACCATAAAAAGGATGTTTGACAGCAACTTAAAATAAGTGACCGAAAAGGTCTCGATAAGTAAGATTTCAAACAACAACAAACGTGACAATGAATATTAACTGTTCTGTTTATTAACTCCCTACACTGTACACTCTAAAATGCTGCAATTTATTTTATTTCCCCCCCCCCCATTTAATTTTCTTTCTGCGGTATTGGCCTATTAATGCAAGGGAGAGAGTTAGGGCTGTTGAAATTAGATGTTAATGCGGTTCTTTTGTTGTCTAACCAGTAACCGGGGCAATAATACCCGCTGGTAATTTACATCTCATTTACAATTCAAATGCAGCTCCAGAATACGCCAAGGCCTCTGTTTCACAAACACACTACGAAACAGAAACACAGCGGAATGATGAAAGGAAACAAAAAGTATGGGAGAAGGTGACTTAATCTAGAGCAAAGGAGCAATCGTCTCCAGTAGGGTGCTCGCCGTGAACGGCATCGCCGAACGCCGGGCGCCAGCCAAATTGAGTTCCCCCCCGTAGACCGAGCGCCCAAGCTTAGTGCCGGGTGTGAGTGAGAAGCCTATCGAGCTATAAAGAGTTCAAAATGCTTATTAGAAACCCAAAGATCTTCCTAGGAACAAGCCACCATCGACTTCTTGCTGTTCTTCCTACGGCTTTGTTCAACATCAGCCGTGCCACCTAAACCGCAATTATATTCGTTTACTATTTTGGGTTATGGATATTTTCCAGGAGGTCTATTCATAGAAATTATCCAAGTAGAGCTGAGTGTTTTCGGAAGATAAGTACCATCTTAAGGGGACAGAAGCATTTTCCCTTCTAGGTCATTTCGATGTCTGCCGTTTCAGCCACAAGGTCGCAGCTACACTTTGTCGTATGAAAACGGTGTGATGCCGTCACGTACACATGACGTAACGCTTTTCCTGATAGCCAGTGACAGACAATTGCAAACTGACAAGACCTTTACTGGGACTGTGTCAAATGAGACTTTATGGCAGGTGAAACGGTGCTACAGAGGCTGTATGAGAAAGAGAGCAGTTTTGCTCAAATTTAAACCTTAGCAATGGTCCAGATACAGCTAATTCAAAGCCATATATAATATACAGTTAATAAGAGCAGGCCTGTTAGGGGATCTCATCTGGCAAGTCTTAAAAACATCAAGATGTGAAATTTTAAAAATTGATTTCAGATATCTGCAGAAGGCATTTTAATACGGTGCACTATGGCGTACTTCAGGCTTCCCTGGCAGAAACTAGGTGCATTTAAGTGTGTTTGGAATTAATAAAATTTATGTTCAAGACTTTTAATATGAAACCGGTAATTTCAATGGAACGTGGTCTACTGGGGTCCTCACCTCAAGCAGACAATAGCGATGACAACGACGGCGATGATGAAGACCAGACCGGCGGTGGCGGATCCCACGATGAGGGGCAGCTGTTCCTGCAGGGACTTTTCCGGGTCCCCTGAGGTTACAGAAGGGATGAAAAGGGTCATTGACTGCAAGGAGAACTAACAAGAACCATGCGTCTCTGGCAGACAGTTCCACTGATCTTTAAAAAAGTCCCTTTATGAACATACGGCCGTCTACTATCCTGGCATTTGTTTGCCGTGGATCTCTTTGAAGGCTAATAATGCTTAATCATACATTTTGAGCTGTTCAGGCTTTTGGGGGCCATTGGCAAAATGCATTTTGGTAAGGTGGTCTCCCCCCCGGAATTCAACGAGGTACGTGCTTAGAAGACCATGCTTATGGGCAATCTTACATGCACTGATACGGCAAACATACCGCAATGCAAACTAAAGATCGCATCATAGTGTAGTTAAATGCTACAGATTTTACGTCCTCTCCAGGCTATGCCCCGATTGGCTGCACCGTTGCTATATTAAAAACCCATCATCAGGTCAAAAAAACAACAGAAACTAAAGACACAGCATGCATAGAATAGTGCGACTGTAAGTAATGTGTTTCCAGAAACAGGGAGGGTGTTGATGGGGAACTCACTCTGCAAGTTGGTGCTGAAATCCGCCGGGCTGCTGTATCGGCCGTATCCGGCGACGGTTCGTGCTCGGACCTGTACGATGTACGGCGTTCCGGCTTTCAGGCCCTCGATCCTGGCAGAGCTGCGCTGCGCTGTCATCGTGTGTGCAATGGCCTCTCCCTGGTCCTGGGGCGAGAGATAGGCAGCAGTCACCCACCACATCCCCTTCTGCGATATATTCGACGAGAATTTCTCCCCAGTTAATTTGCAACTTTAGCACTATTCAAATGCAGATACAGCAATCATTCGTCCTCTAAAATGTAAATCTCCTGTCAGTTTTCTCACAGTGTTTCGGATTTATTCTTCAAAGGTTGAGAGAGGGAGAGCAGAGAGAAGAAGGACTGTGACAAAAACTGTCAAAAAAAAATCTCAAAAGAGAAAAAATGAATCCATAAAAGACAAAAATGGGTACAATAAAATTATAGCCATTGTTTTGCATTGTGGCTCACCTTCTCGCGGTACTTGATCTCATAATCCAAGATAATCCCATTGGGTTTTTCGGGAGGCAACCAGGATAAACTCATGGTGCTGGCTGTCGCCCCCATCAGGTGCACAGTGGGTACTGCAGACGGTGCTGTCATAGAGGATAATACACAAACAAACATACAAACAAACAAACAAACAATGTACGATAAGCAGATAAGCCTTTGGCATTGCCATGTTACAGAAGCGTTCCAGTGACCTCTCTATATTTGGACTCCGGTCACAAATTATAAGAATCTCATCACAAGACGATGGGCAAATTGAATCTTACGCTAAATTTCATACTTCGTCATTTCTTTCTTCGTAACATAGTGATTCTCAGAAACATCTTATAAACATTCTGTCATTTATTCTCTTACAAAAAGATTCTTAATCAAGAAATGCGCAAAACAGTTCTCTCGCAAAAGTAGAGATGCTACCCTGTATCCTTTTTATATTTTGCCATGGGAAAGTTCTCCCTGTGTTTCCGAGGCGTATGCCATCTTTTCCCTCCAGCTCCACGTTTTTTTTTTTTTAAAGGATTCTTAATCCCTCGGCCTGAGCCTTTGATCCTTTTCTTGTAGCTCTTTATTCTTATGATTCCCCCCCCACCACTCAGACTAAAATTCCCGTTTAAAACCGCACCACCTCACTTCTCATCCCCTCCGTGTTGTCTCCTTAAAGACAAAGCATTCTGAGCCAATCCCTTGGTTATCCAGCCCAAGGATTATGGGGCCTGTCCCATCTAAGGTACCGTGTAACCATGGTGGCCCAACTCTGCAGAGCTCTTATTTATTTTTGTTCTTAAAAGGTGAATGAATATTCTAGGACACCCTGGGAGAATCTTCAGAATAATCTTATTGCGGTATGAGTGGTGCACCTCCCTGACCCGGCGTTTTGATGAAGTTTGGGCCACTGGTGACCTCACGAGTAACCCGGCTTTTATTGGGCCTGCCGAGCAAACAGGACGCTTTGTCCAAAACTTAGCAGTGGGGGTGGATAATCCAAAGAGTGTCTGGGCCAGTGGCGAAGGAAAAGTACACCTAATGCACAGTCACGTGTCCTGCTGACATATAAGATGGCTGGTGTAATATAAAGAAGAGGTTAACCTGCAATCTCTGGTTGCTGAGATGGGAAGAAGTACCCCATACTGGGAGACCAGATGGGCTGAATGCTGTGAACTAACTCCAGCATATTATGTGTTGCTGCTGTGCTGTGAGGGTATCAATTTAAAGCCTACCTTAGGCCGTTCATTTTATCTTGGGGCAAACAAAAGGCGAGAGAGGCCCCGACATGCCAGGACGTTGGGCGTGTCGGCGCGTATCGGATTACCGGAAAACCCACCGGCCTGGTTGGTGGTGATGTTGACGGCGGAGAAGTGCGGCGAGTAGGGGCTCTTGTTCGAGACGCCGTTGACGGCCTGGATCTCGAAGCTGTAGCGCGTGTGGGCCTGCAGGTTGCGGACGGCCACGCGCCGCTGCGTCAGGCCCAGGTGCCGCGGGGAGACGTCCACGTTGTCGTCACAGCGTGAGCAGGCGCCGTGTTCGGGCAAGCACTTCTTGCAGATGATGTTGTAGAGCAGGTCGTCGCGGCCGCCCGAGTCCCGAGGCTCGCTCCATTCCAGCACCAAGGATGTCTCGTTCACGCTGGAGATGACGTTGCGTGGAGCTGAGGGCACGGCTACCGGCGCAGACGACAGCAGCTAGGTTACTTAACGCAACGACGGGCTTCCTTCGTTAAGACATTAATTAGTTTTCCCCTGCCTCCTTCCCATAGATCCATACTCCGCAATTACTAAACCTCATACTGTGCACTGGCACAGATATTAAATGCTACATATTCAGCGTAACAGTACGGCATTTACCCAGTCCTAATCACAGGCTATACGTCAGCGATGGAGCTTATACGGGGAGGTCAGTAGCTTTAAGATTGGATCTGTTTTTACCATAAATTGCAAGAGGAAAGTTGCTGGAAGGGTAATGGCAGAAATAAAGGGATTCTTTATCCAATTACCAGGACCGTATCTCCTGGAGCTCTGTGAGAGATTCACGCAAAGTACAAAGAAACCTAAAGCAGTGAAGATATTATTTTTTGATGTAGTTACATAGAAGGAATAAAGTGTTCAGCTTTTCTGCAGAGGCGAGCCTGATCTTAAAATGACTGCGCGTCCTGCGCGTGGCCCTCGCACTTAAGTATAAAATCTGCAGCTGCACTCAGTACTTCAGTACTTCACTTGCCCATCACTGATCTATATACATATAATGAAATTCAACCAAAGGACGGGTCCCTCACACGCAAGAGCCGTCAGAGGTCCGTAAATGAGAGCGACGGCCTTGCTGTATGCTAATCGACTAAGGAGGCGAGTCCTGCATCTGCCGGCGGAGCGCCGGTGGTGAGGTATATGGTATCGCGGCACTTACTGGTGCAGGCGGAGTCGGGGGAGTCGTTGTCGGCGCGGTAGTAGCCGCTGCGGCAGGAACAGATGTTGGAAGCCCCGGAGCTGGTGCGGCTGTTCGGGGGACAGGGAGAGCAGAAGTCCTCTCCTTGTCTCGACTTGAAGGTTCCGGGGCTGCACGCTAAGGAGAGGGAGGTAATTGGTGAGAGATTCAGGCAACGGGCCGGGATGCAGTCCCAGAGCACCAAGCGCTGCTTTCTTTTTGGAGATTAGGGCTTCATGTTTATAATTTTTTTCCCCATTATAATCCTGGGATGTTGGGTTTAACGAATTTGGTTATTCTTCATTTGTTTTACTCTTTGTGTTTGGGCATTTTTAATGAGTTTGTCTTTCAGGGTCAATAAAAAGAACTGGCAAACATAAAAGAATATGATGCAAAATTGTGCGCAGACCCTCAGACACTCCCATTAAACAGGCACAGGCTGCCATACATACGCCAACGCCACCAGGATGCCCCAACGGAACCGAACTGCCGTCACACCACGAAAATTACACTTTCCATAAACGCCTCAGAACACCAAGAAGACGATTCACTTCAATTGTTTCAAAAGGCAATCCTTCTCTGTGCAGCTATACACGGGAAATCATCATTTATATTGCAGTCTCAAAAACAACCTGGAACTTTCAATAAACTGAAAGTATAACAACAATGACACGACTTTCTGGAAATTAGCAGGAAACTTTTCCATCCGAAGTCCAGAGTCCTCCTTGCAAAACTTAACAGCCAATACTTAACATTGCATGTCAAACCAACTCATATATATGTCTTATATACCTAAGGCCTCTGGGAAGGCCACAAGTTGTCTATTAAAAGTTCAGTGTAAATTGAGGGAGCACACGGTATTGCTGTAAACAAGGCAAGGCATTTTCCGAAGGAGGGAAAGTGCTGATCGTTACATTTTAAGAAGGGAAAAGTCAGCCTTTCCCTTTCATCATCGCTCGCCTTCAACATCCACTCCTGATGGAGTGAGAGAGAAAGAGAGAGGGATAAAGGACAGAAAATGCAAATCCCGCTGGCTCTTCTTCGCCGATCTCTCCCTCTCTCCCTCTAGCCTCTTGTGTAGTGCGTTGGACTTAAGGAACAGATTAGAATTTTTGCTGAACCTGGAGGTGAGGAGTGTATTGTGGCGATGGTGGTTCGGCAGGGGGAATCAGGAGTGGGGAAAAGGCCCTTACTGATTAATATTCATGTGGATGTCTTCAGACTGTGCTGACAGGGTGTTAATGAGTTTGACGGCCTTCAGATTGAGTCAGAAAAGCGCAACGATAGAGATTCATCCCCCACCAGCCTACAACCCTGGGGGCGGCCTGGCGTGAGCGCTTTTTATCAGACACGGTCACCAGGACCATAACCTTGGCCTGACGCTACCAAACAAATAGGTCTGACCTATAAAATGAGAGAGATTTAGGGGGCCATCCTGCCACCATAGGGCTGTGTGTGTTTCCTTTCCATACTTTACGCATGCCTTATGCAGACGTTCCCAGTTTTCCATCATATGTAAAACAGCCCAGCCCGGGTGGAGGGGGATCACACTCGTATCCCTTTGAAGCGTTCCGTGTCGTTGTGTCAGCCACGCCCCCAAGGGCCTGTGCCCGTTGCACAGACGACATTTGCCCTCCATCATTTTCATCCTCGTCGTCCTTATTATATATCATGTCTTGAAAGCCTGGTTCTTTAGTGACGCAGATTAGAGCACAGCTGGTGGGCCGTACACAATGGTAGGATTGGAATTGAAATGTTACACTGGTGGAGATACACTGCTAGAGAGTATAACTGTATTTCAAACAATATTATATAATATTATAATATATTTATAATATAATTTTTATATATTTATTTTATACAGTTGCCATGCTGACTGTAATAAACTAAAATTACTCTTACATTAACAATTCGTTTTGAAGTTATTATTTACAGTGTAGTTACTGTTTATAGTAGCATTTTAGCATAGCTATGAAATTTAAAGTAAGCGATTTATATTGATGGACTGAACTTCCATCCAGAAAGTACTCCAGCTCAATGCTCTGTGCTGCATGGTATAGGCTCAAGACCCAGATCAGATTAAGTGACTGGGAGATGGACAGATGGCAGAATGAATGAATATTTTATGTGTTTCTGTCTACCTGAAAAGGTGACCAATAAGAAATTGGCTAGCTAGTCTAATGGATGATATGTTTACACTTAAATTGTTGTATGCAAGTCAATCTGACAATTGCATTACTTAAACACCAGTTAATGCTGATACATACATGCATACATACATACATACATACATGCATATATTTTCTGTGCTGGGATGTATGCCATAATGAATGTGCAGTAGTGATGGTCACTGAATTGCTCACCTTGGCACTGCGTGTCCTTCAGGCCAGGCTCAAACCCAGCCGCGCAGGTGCAGGCGCCCACCGGAACCATCCACTCTCCATCTCCGTTGCAGTACAGCTTGAGAGGAACAGACACCTCGAGTGCGTTGGGCACGCAGACTCCGGGGGCGATCACTAAAGAGGTGGCTTCGGCCCCCGTGGCCGTCTCCGGGAATACGGCAAAGTTGGCGATGGTGGTGGAGCACTTCTTGTAGAAGACACGGACGGAGATGAGGGACATGCAGGCCCCCAGGTCCTGAAAGGCCAGGTAGAACCCCGCTTTGGAGAGCGGCCCGAAACTGCGGACCTTGGTGTTGACGCGGCCGGACTCCAGCATAGAGAAGCTCTCATCGGGGGCGATGGTGTCCACCTTGATGTAGGGGTTCTCCATCCAGAATGGACTGGTGGCAGTCGCCGAGTCAGAGTCTGACTCGTAGTAGAAGAGGTTGAAGGTCTCCTTGCAGGAGCCCGGGATGTTGGGGATGCTGTTGCAGTCACGCACGGTGAACTTCATCTCCACGTAGACGCGCAGCACGTCCTTGCGTGGGATGAAGCTGCTCCGCAGCCAGTTGTTCTGGTTCATTTCTCGCACGTTGCACACCTGGTACGTCCTGATGGGGTTCATGGCGTCGTCGTAGCCGCTCACTTCCTCCCACTAGAGGGAGAGAGGAAACGCAGCTAAAGTCCACGTCACGGTGGGCTCCATAAGAGGCAGACGATGCTTAACGCGAAACACTAAGTAAATGCTTAGTAAAGCTGCACGTTGAAGCAGAACACATGGCAATAACATTACGTACAACTAGCTGCGCTTCCTGCGAACGCATGTTTTGGAGTCACAGCGTCGCCTCTTAGGTAGATGCATATATGCGTAGATTGGAAAGTATTATGTTCAAAGTGCATTCAGTATTTACAGTGACTGCACCCCCTGATTTTTGAGAAGTATAGCATTAGTACCACGTGCCACTGGCTTTACCCCAGTCGAAGAGCTGTCCATTATATTTCATTTATGCCATATCCGCTGCATTTGCACTGCAGGGGCTAGGGGAAGAAATATATTGCGTAGTTTCTCTACTGTGATTTGTGGAGGTCGATGTTACAAACGGCTAAAAATAAATGAATGAATGTGTCAACAGAATGAGTCAGGACATGCAATTGTCGCAGTGTTTAATTGTCATTATTACTGATTTATTAGCCATGCACTTCCACTCAGTGCAAATGCAATGCACCAAACTTGCATCCAATATATGTCAAAAGCTAAGAATACAAAATTAGTAGATTTACAAAACAGCTGATTATACAACGACTATGCAACTTAAATAGGTCATTCAATCTAAATAGACAATGTTACTAAAACTGCAGTGGTGTTCAGAAAGTTTATTTAATGATTTAACGATAATAAAGCCATGTGGCATTGCGTGGCGTAGCATATATACACACTGCAGGCAAGTTGCAATTTTAGGTTAATTTAATTACAGTTACTTTTAGATGTGTAGTTAAAGTGATAAATGGCATGCAGGCTTAATCAGAGGTGTCGCGCGGCTTGGGTCAAATGCTCACGGGACGGCGCTATCCCGGCGCATTACTTAGACAAAACTGCTACGCTCATGAAGCGGAGGAGATTAAATTAATTAATTAATGCATGATGCAACGCCGGGATCTGCCTGGCGAAGGAAGTGTGTTTAAAAACGTAACAGTATGTTCCCACATCCAGCAAAACGCCCAATTAACCAGCCAAACTGGAAATTATACTTTCAAATACTGCAGCACAATGATGCTAAGCTGCAGTAGGGGGAGGTTTGTCCAGTGACTGGTGCTGAGGACAAATAGGTCTAAAACCCAATTAATTTCTGAGGTGTTTGTGTGTGTGTATGTGTGTACATACATATATATAGAGCCAACCTCTCTGTGCCCAAATGGTTTAATGACATTACATTACTGTCTCCAATTGTCATCCACACTCTTTAAAAATCCCAGGGGCGCCTGCCAGTGTCAAAAAAGACCTTTAATTCTTAGGAATAAACGATTCACCCTTCTCTTCCATCTGGTACAGTGAGATAGACGCTACCTTCTCTTGCATGTGGGGGAAAAAAATGACACGAGTAGCCTAGGCGTGCTGAACGAAGCCCCGGATCACGTCCGCTCATTGCATGCAGTTGCGTGGGAGCGTGCAACATCTCTTTGTCTAGGTAAGTCAAAAGTTCGGTACTTAATCACCGAGGAGTGGGAATCATTTTCTTCTGATGTCATGACAGACAGTCATAATTCTGAAGGGTCACATTTAATCTTCTTCAAACACATTGTTTCTTTGGGTACTTTGATTCTTATTGTTTACTGCTGAGTAACCAGATGCACAGAAATAGCAGCATAACAAACATGACACCTACTGAAGTTATCCACAGAACTTGTGTAATGCAGGCAGAAATAACTGTGAAATTAGAAAAAGTGGTAATTAAAAGAACTGAAAAGAATCATTTCAAACCAGTGGAGAACGAACTGAAATGAAAAAAAGGTGAGCAAATATACGAAAAATGAGATCCAGAGTCTGGAACACAAGAGACAGGGTTCATACTGAGTTTTGGTGGTATGTTAATTAATGGCTGTGTTAATAGTAATGGTATGTTAATGGGAATGTTTGACAACACATATCAAATTCTGATACCACGTGCAGAATGGGTGGGTGGGGTTCTGGCCCTAGGTGAGGTGCGAATGTTATCAACCACATCCTTTGGACCGGCACTTCATGGGGGAAGGAAGCTTGGAAGAAGAGGATGGGGAGGCACTGGAAGTGTGGACTGGTAACAGCTGCAGTGGGATGGTGGGTGGTTGCAGGCGGGTGTTGGGATGGAATGGGAAGATTGGAATGTTAGCATAATAAAGGGGGGGGCTGAGGGTGGCTTTAAAGTGTGTGTGTGTGGGGAGGGGGGGTGTTTTATGGTCATTGTTGCAGGTACACAGAGCAGCAGAATACACATTTGGGGATAGTGAAAGGGCGAAGAGGAATCTTTGTTTATTAATGTATAGAATAGTTTGTGCTTATTTTCCCAGGTCATAGACCGGAATACGTTAAAAGTCAGAGCTATAATCCTCTAATTGGGCACAGGGGTATTTCTTAGAATTACATTTTATTATTTTTTTTCTTTTGCAAAATTCAAACGGAATTTTTTTAGTTAATGTCTGCGTTAAGCTGAGTTTTGAAAGCACACCGACACATGTGTGCAGCTTCTAACACAGTTACTCACCCCCGTCTCAGGATGTGCCGTCCAGGCCAGTTCTGTGGTGGCCCATTTCGTGTCCATTAGCGTCTCTGCAAAACAGGAAGAAGCGCGGTTACTGCCGTCACCATTTCTCAGCGCCTTCCTCGCGGGGCGAGAGTTTGCCATGATAGCAGAGTGAGACGCCGGCCCCGAAAATGGCGTGTCCTGACGTCCCCCGAGACTCAAATCCTGGCTGGACAGAACTGGACCCAAGTGCTACAACTCCTATCCCCGTGACCCGAATATTTCGGATCTTCGTGATATTCTGCGAAACGTGAGGGGGGACGCCGTACCGTCAGAGGGGAATGCTATGTCCCGTTACTCCACCTGAGACCCAGAAATCCTTGTCTGAAAACCTGGAAACGGCAACGGCCACTTCTGCTGGCGTCAAAAATAGCAGGACATCACTGTGGGTGCTCTGGCAGGCATTGTTACCGTTTTATAGAAATGCTAGTTAAGAGATTAATTAGAAGTGTCATCCCTGCCTGAAATACAGCAGGAGTGTCACTGAGAAACTACTGCCTCAATCCCCAAGGGTGGCAATTAGAATATAAGGAGAATGAAATGCGAATGTTATAGATACCTATAAATGATAAGAAAGGGCAAGTAATTAAAGGAGCAAGCAAGATTCCAAACAATCCAACGGTTGTCGGTATACGTACACATGGCTCATAACTGTTTGTATGGATTCCTCAGTCAGAAAATGCAATGATTATATACAGCGCCACACTTCTGTAATAAGTACATTTCATTTAAGGTATATATTACGTAACGGTTCTTATGCCGACATAGGTGGCATTGCTGGTGAGTCACTACAGGATGTCAGTAAGTTTGCGTGTGTTGCTTAGTGCTGTTTGGAATGACAGTGTCAGTCTTGAGAGCAATGTGCATTTCCTCTAGTCTACATGTTGACACATAAAGACGCTTTTTTAATGCAGGAATTAAAGTATACCTTGCAAACTGACAGTGTCTGAACTCTGGCGGATAGCATCACCGTCACATACAGTGCTGACAGTAACAGGGCCAGCGCACGCTCGTCTACACTTCCCATGAGCTAAGAGCAGGACTTTTCGGGACCGGGCCCCCCCACACACACACACACGTTTCCGCGTCGTTCTGCTTTGTTTACACTTTTGTAGTGCTGCTGAAAACGGGCAAAGCCGTGCATTGTACGGCTAGTGTAGACTTTTAGATGAGGAAGCACTATCAGATGAATGAAGCTGGGCTCAGGGCGCAGTGTGTGCAGAGCCTACCATCACCCACTCGGAACGCAGCTATAAACGGGCCAGAGGACTGAGATGGCAATACAGAACAACAGACTGCTTCTTGTGGAGACCAGTAACTATCTTGTGTGTGTGTGTGTGGAGGGGGTGGGGGGCATATTTATTATATTATGGGGACCAAATGTCCTCTGGGATAGGATCTGGACAACATTTAGGCTCTGGTGGGCATTTCTGGTCCAAAAAATAAAAATCCTGAACAGGATTTTGTTTCAACCAACCAGCTGAGTACTATGTGACTGGGATTCTTTATGTTCAACTATTAGGTTGAAACATAATCCTGGCCTGGATTGTTACTTTCTGGACCTGAAATGTCTGCCTCTGGATAAGAGGCTACATAAAATGGATGTACGGACCAAATGTCCCCACAATATGATCAAATTAAATGCTTTTTTTTCTGTCCCCACAGGTGGAAACTCAATTCACAAAAAATATGTGATTGCAATTAAAAGAGTAAAATATATGAAAGTTTGTTGTATTTTGTCGGAATACTTATGGTGAAGGTTAGACCTGGGTAGAGGTTAAGGTTGTCATAGCTGGGATTGGGGTTCTGCCCATAGAAAAGACAGAACGGTCCCCACAAAGATATAAATATAAATGTGTGTGTGTGTGTGTATGCATGCATGTGCTTGCGGAACACAAAAAAAACTGATGAAATTCTCTCTTTGGGGCACAGGAAGGGAGGAACAGGATGAGAAACAAGCCTCATAAACAAATGTAAGATTGCTGAACAATGCACACATAGGCACCTTATGGCATGGATGTAAAAGACGCTCATCCACTCTGGTCACGAAAGGGAAAAAAGGGTCCAGTTAGTCACAAGAAATCTGAAATTGCTTAGTTACAGAGCACTTTCTGCTAACTACAGAATACGCAGCCACAATGCAGTCTTTTACTGGGTTCAAGTTCTTAATCTTAATTTTACAGCACGGATTACGCATTGCAGTGACCGACTGCCATCACAGAATTCGGCGTGTAATATCTTGATTTGTGGCAGCTTTCAAAACATTGATATTATTTGATTCGGTTTAATAAGTAGCTGTATTTAAGGTCAAAAGAAGAGAGGTAGATAAGCATCGCCGACACAGAAAATGCACAGGTCCCAGACATGTGGATTAGCGAGTTTTTTCATTATTCTGACACATAGATTTAACGCACCTAGACACGCAAACGGTCCGTCATGCCAGCGAATACTGCGTAATCCTCTAATGACAGGGTACGATTGATAAAAGGGAGACAGGCGCACCATTTCCCAACAAAATAAGATGGAGTAACACGCACTCTCTCTCTCTCTCTCACACACACACACACACACACACACAGTTTTTACCGTGCCCTTGGTTAAGGCTGATTTTTTCTTTCTCCTTTTGTTCAAACAACCTAACCTAAGAAGACAGAAAAGGAGCCATTATCTGAGCCAAAGAATGCTTGCTTGTTTTAGACCCTGGCTGCTAGGGCACACGGAGCAGACAGGTGAGGGATTACAAGGGATTTTAGCCCGGCTTCTTCAGGCTTTCAGTGCCCGTTTTGGTAAGCGCTCCTACAGTTAAACTCCGGGGTGAAACACACCTGTAGGAACACAATACGTCTCGACTGCTCCTTAAGCACGGAGCTTCGGAATGTGCTGGAACGTGTGTGTGTGTTATTTATTTTTTTTGTTCTTTCAGCACAGAAAGGAAAATTTGCTGCACGATGTGTATTTTGAGAACGCCTGGCCATCAAGAAACAAAAAAAAAAAAACGTGGCTTGGTCAGTCATCAGGACATTCGCACGGTCCTCCCTAGCTATTACATTTTCCCCCTCCCCATAATTTATTTACCTCTCCAGAATTCTTGAAATACAGAAATCATTACGGCAGAGTTCCTAAAAATGACAGGAGAGCTACCCGGAGTCAAACTCCATCCTAAAACACTTCAGCTCTGTTTAACTAAGAAACAGAAAAGTGTCAACAACAGGCAGGAACACCGCATTAAACTTATTATAGCTATTAGGCTGATTGCTTTGTGTGGCCCTTTGTCTGTTGCCTTTACTAGCCACGGGGGAGAAGAAGGCGCTCTGTGAAAGGCAGGGAAAGAAGGGCTATTTAAATTTAAATGACGGCAGGCCTCTCCTTTGTACAGTGCGCGAGTGTGCTGATTAGCAGCACCACATTTGCGTAGAAGTGGCACCAGTAACTGGTCAACAGGCCTAGGTGTGGGTGGCAGGCTCCCTTGTGAGGAATTCACATTAAAGCCCCTTGAAAAGGCCCAAGCCTCCGTCACTATGCCTCCTGTCACTCATGTCACAATAGCGATCACCAGTGCTGCACTATGTATACTAACAAGGGAGACTGTCAGAGCTCAAGAGCTCAGAGCATTTCCTTTCAGGTCTAATGGACTTCATCTGTTTCTGCTGTGGCCCAATTTATTGCCGGCTTATCAGCTGCATGGACCAGATACCTACAGAACAATGATATGTGTAACTCTGCCACTGTCCATCCAACCATCTTCAGACTGCTTACGGAAAGGGAATCCACACATAGAAATGTCAAATTAACTTTTAAAACAAATACATAGAACTTTTAAACTAAAGTTTAAACTTGGATAGAAAGACCTGTCTATCTATCTATCTATCTATCTATCTATCTATCTATCTAGCTAGCTAGCTAAATATTAGTTATGTGTTAATAACAATACAATATTACTTTTCCTAAGCAGAAACTCTTACCGTGTCCATGTACAATTTGTTTATTTGCTGTTTATATGTTGCTTAACTGTTGTATCAAAGCTATTTCTCTTACTTTATCACTGCCTATTGTTACTGTATTGATTGTGTTTTGTTTGGCACTACAGTCAGAAAGAGGAATTTCATTGTGTTACGTTCACAGGTCAATAAATCGCCGCAGCTCGTAACTTTGAAATCAGCTTGTTTTATGTTCACTTCCGTTCTTCCGAACGAGGTTTTCTGAAGTTGTGAACCGACCATTACTCTTCAAGAGCTCTCGGCGGGCAATTCAGTTCAGGAATTACGGCTGTTCCTCAGAAGTCCATAATTACAGAGCAAGGCGGGTCTGACAGACAAGTAACCTTCAGGCCACAGTGTTCAACCAGGTGTGCCTGAGTATGTGTGTGTCTTTGTACCTATTAGTCCGGGTCTGTGTCCAACCCCTGGCCATTGACAATGATCTACCAAAATCATGCTCAGCAGGCAGCCATAAACGGCAGAACCATAGGACCGAAACACTGGCCAAACTTGCATTTTGTTCAGATGATCATGATGGACAAAGGCTTAGTGACCGGAGCTCAGATTTATAGATGCACACCACTGAAATGAATCAACCACTTATCACGATATATCTGACAAGAAGTGCATGGACATATGGAAGGTTCTTCTGTGCATTTAACAGACCATTAACTTTTATAATAAAATCTAATGTTCATATTTAATGTCATGAATCTTAAACTTCTGTTACACCTTACCATACCTTTTTCCTTTCGGTTACAATAATAACATTTAGTTTTAAACATCTCAATTATCTTATCTCTCTAAATACTATCAAGTGTAATAGCGTAACTGTGTATTTCTCTAATGTCAGCACAGATGTCAGTTGTGTCAACATATCTGAGAGTGCATGCTAGCCGGTAATCTTGGCTTTTTCGCCCTTTGTAATGCGCTTCCTCAGACTGGCAATACTGGCATCTCCGCATTCCAGCCGACCTTTTCTGCTAGCAAAACCTTTCACAGCAAACGCTGATGCAGGTACCCACAATCTGCAGCGGTAATGCTAAAGTCCACAGTATTATTGAAGAGGCAAAATAATAAAAAATGGACACACTCTCTACAAAAACGTGGCTTAGTGCATTATTTTGCTGCTGTGGATTATGACTTAAAAATATCACAGCCACGGTGGCAACATGAAACTAGATATGCAGCAAAAGGATATATATTCAGGACACACGTAATTCACGGTGGACCACACGGAACCACGCCCGAAAAATATCAGACGAAAATTTCAGTAATAAACTTGGACGAAAACAATTTTAGTATTTCAGCCAAGATAACATTTTACTCTGTCATAGGAAACAAAACTTGGCAAGATTTACAATTCTGTCCATGCAAAGGCCAGATATTCTCACCCTTGCTGTCAGACTCACTACGCATAGACAGTACGGCGCCTTTGTGAGAAATTTAACAAAAATAAGTGACGAGGAAAGAGGCAAACAGAACTGGTCACCAAAAGACTTTAGTATTCCCCTGTATGGAAATATTCTGGATTCCACAGAGACAATATTGAGCAAAAACAATTGGCATTGCTTTGTATCTGGTGGCACAATTTGTGTCAAAACCACCAACGTATCTGAGAGACACTTTGGGTAGTGTTACGTCATAAGTTCTATTTGGCTGTAGTTTCTTCTGAGTAAATTTTCAACCTTTTTCGCTTTATATACATCACAATTTTTATCGCCAAAAAAAAATCTTACTGCGAAATCAGAATTTTTTTCAATAAGAAAGAACAGGGATAATGGCGTCAATATGAATTATAATGAACATGAACTGAGTTCATCTGAGCCACTGCACCCACCTCCAGGGTGCCTTTTGAAGAGATTTAAGGTCCCATATAAGGATTTGAGGCTAAGTTTAAATCATAGCTTCAGAACATTTAAAGATTACATTGCAGATTACATTGTATTAATCTAGACGTCGTATCTTGGAATTTCAAGATAAAATCCCCCCGAGTCACAGAAAACAAATTCAGCACACAAGCGTTTCCACTTTCAGGCCGCTGGCAGCTTAATAATAAGGCACTTAACATATATTTGACAACCCCTCAGAAGCTAAACGCTATATAGAGAGACATGCTCCTACACAGAGTGTATAACACCAATCTATCAGTCAGTTTAATTTAATATGGAACATTCTAACAAAGTGCTTTATAACAGATTTTCCAGAAGTGAGAGGAATGGTGGCTGAGCGCAAGGTGGGGGCCCTGGAGTTCAACTCAATTGGGCCCTACCTACAGTATATAATTCTGCAGTAACAACCAGGAAAAAAACAGGGCCCCCCCACGATTTCAGGGCCCTGGGCAACAGCTCAAGTTAGCCTGTGCATAAGTCCAGCCTTGGCTGACTGAATAGTCTTCAGACACTGAAAGAAGCTTTTCCCTACAGCAGTAGGAATGCGTGTGTGTCCTGTGCACATCTGTGTGTCCTGTGCACATATTGAGGAACGGTAAAGTTTAATGAACCATACCTAAACTGTCCAGCTTTTCTTTACTTGTTCTGAGACATTAATCGGCAACCTATATACCACCCGTATTTACATAAAGTAGATAAAATAAATACCAGTATTTAGATGGGGTAAGAATGCATAGCAGTGCCATGAGGAATGCCTCAATTTCCCACTTTTATACCCTCATTACAATTGTGTTTTATGTGTGGCCCTGGACAGATCACCAGCCTGGATTCGTGCAGCAGATACCAGAGCCTTCCAGACGCCCGTTCCCGCTAGAGCGCACTCCACTTACCTACTTAAAGACCGCTCCCAGCGACACACTCATTATGCTGTGGTAACAACAGCCACTTCAGGCCGGGACAAAATTAACGAAAATGTCACTTCATTGTTATCTATTGCAATACGACCTTACGAAATTTACTGCTCTAGATTGTTTAAATATTGTTTAAGGGGTATATATATCGATCCGTCTCAATATAAAGACAAAGGCTCTTGCTAGAGCTTTCATGGTCGACTACGTACGTTATTCACTGCAAATACTAAAGGCCTTTGATTTATGTGAAGCCTACACAAATGCTTGCCAGTACATTATATACTAAAAGCAAAGCAGCAGCTGAGTAAACGCATTTCTGTGTTGTTCATACACAGGCTTTTTTGGAAAACGTCCGTTCTTTAACTCAGCAGAAACAGTGCATGCTTTATCCAGAACGAGCCTCTGTGAGGTGGGGCCAGTAGTAGTTCATTGCAGGGCACTTACACACTACAGGCAATTCAGAGCCACCGATTCACTGAAACAATGTCTATGGGATGGAAACACGAGTACCTCGAGAAAAAGCCTGTAAACACAGAGCGAGCGTGCAAATGGTGTGTAGGCAGTGCCAGGGCCAGATTCACATCCACGACCACAAGAGCAGTGAGTCTTGCTTATACCCCAACAAAACAAAAAAGTGAATTAACTTAAGACACACAGTAACTCATCAAATTTTAGTATTAAGAAACGTTCATGCCAAAAGGTAATCCCTGGAGTAAGTGAATGTCTTGTGTCTTGTTGAAACAGTTTCATTTAAAACTGATGATTAATAACTACATCCAACGACACATGTAACAACTGCAAACAATGGATCAAATACACAGTGACTCATTCAATATTGTGATAATACCTGAGGCCTGTCATAGTTTACATCCCATAATGGTTATAGTATTAGTATAAAGCAATGAGAACATTTACTTTTCTGCTTTGC
This sequence comes from Petrocephalus sullivani, assembly GCA_026780845.1. Taxonomy (NCBI): domain Eukaryota; kingdom Metazoa; phylum Chordata; class Actinopteri; order Osteoglossiformes; family Mormyridae; genus Petrocephalus; species Petrocephalus sullivani. Next base: position 7,631,394 of record JAODKM010000032.1, on the reverse strand, counting down.
AGTGTCTGTAAGCATGTATGTGCTGGATGAAGCGTCTCGGATGACACGTCCGCCCTGCGTTGCCGTGTCTCATGTTAGCTGAGGGCACAGATCTCGTCAATGCTTACCTGCCTGCTTCTCAGGATCCAGGTCAGGAACTCAACAACAAAGGGAAGTTAGCGACCGCCAGGAATGCGGCACTTTGGGTATGGGTTATGCTGACACGCAAAGACACACACACACGCATGCCTAGCTTTGGAGTGACTTACCTTAACTCAGACTACCTCTCTGTCTTATGAATAGACCTCCAATTTCAGTAGTAAACCTTTGTGGTAAAACGTTTGATCAACTGGTATGCAGTGGGCGGGGCCGCACGTAAAGCTCGTGAAGCTCTGTCACGCTAGTCTATTTACTTTTTATCTATTTACTTATCTACTCATCTATTAAGTCAATGATACCCAATGAAACGTCTGAAGCTTTTTAACATTCATCACGTTAAAAACCAAAGCTGACAAGCAGCTGTGAGGTAATTACCTGCATTTATATATTTATTTCTTCAGAATGCCAGCTAAATTTTTATTTGCTATTTGGCCTCATTACCTCGGAAACAGGAAGATCATTATTATTTATTGTTTTTCTATCAGATCACTTTGCTAGATAAATCACTTATGATTGTTTTAGCGCACAGCCACTCTGCACCCCATGTGATCCTGTCAGCTGAATTGCTAATCACCGCTCACTTAATTAATCCCACACTCGGCTGCCGTAATAACTTGACTTATCAGGCCTTTCAGAAAGCCATTTTGTCTTTCTTTTTTTTTAACGTGGCTATTGGGAAAGAGTTGGACAACTGGGACGAGCAGACATTTGGAAAATGAAAAAAAAATTTTTTTAATGCAAGTCTGATCTCTGCTGCATCATCATCATGGAAGTCAATGTGAGAAACTCCGCTTCAATTCCATAGATGCCACATTTTTTGTTTAATCGTGTATTTAGCCATGACACCCTGACTTGGACCATAATTGACATTTCACTGCAATGAAAGAAATTGACCAATAAATTGATTGACGTCCAAAGCTGGAGGGCCCCATATGGCTGCAGAGCCCCATATGGCTAGGGGTTTATGTGTCTCCAAACAATTACATAAAGAGCTCAGTATAGTGCCCAGTCTGTGCAAGGCTCACATATGGAAATCTGGCGAAATAAATTAAACCACCTTAGACCAGCGCTTCCCAATCCATTCCTCGGGGACCCAAAGATAGTTCACATTTTTGCTCCCTCCCAGCTAACAGTAGGGAGCAAAAATGCGGACTGTCTGGCAGCGAATACAGAGGGAGCAAAAATGTGGACTGGCTATGGGTCCCTGAGGACTGGATTGGGAAACACTGCTTTAGACACTGCATGGCATGTTTACATACATCCATTATTCAAACACTTATGTTTGCCAATTTTATTACGAGATAGGTTGGTTCATCGCTGGTTACATCAATGAATTCCAGGTCATTATAGATGCATCAGTGTACTTTGCAGATCTTGGATCCAAAGTTTCATCCATAACCTCCTATCACCACAACAAAGAGACTGACAACAGAGAAACAAGTGAAACAGACAGATTATCCCGGTATTGCAAGTGAAGGATCTTTATTGGAATGTGCATATATAATTAGCTGTATTTCTACTGCTCAGTGTTAGCTATGCGCAAGCTGCAAGGGCAAGAGAGACACATTTAGGTTTAATCTAGCCGTAAGAACCACGCAACAAGCACAGATGCTACAGTAGAGAGATGTCGGGGGACCTTAGCATGTGTGTCAGCCCGAGAGGACAAGCACACTGGCTAATGCATTATTCAGTCTTCATCGATGTGTAACCAGAGCCGCTGGTCAGGAACGTGGCTGCCGATACCTCAGCGGACGGCGGCCCTTTCAGGCGTTAAGCCAGATTGATTAATCCGCTGACACGGGGTTTTGGAGAAACGGAATAAATAAGGAATGGGGGGGGGGGGGCGTGCTCGGGCTGAGGCTGCAGACGGGGGCGCGCGAGCTGAGCAGCGGTGCCGCGGTTAGCCGAGTGTAGCGGCAGAGGGGGCCGATAAGGACAAAGACAAGATAAGGCTTTTCGGAACGGAGGACTAGAAGGAAATGGCCGAGGGAAACCGGGGGGGCCACGTGCCGTGTGTTTTACTGTGGCGGGTCTGTCCTCCCATTAGGTGTTTATAGAACTTTTATTTCATCAGTCGCCAACTTCATATAAATCACATAATTGTCTCCAAAGCAGTAAAACACAGTGAGTTACAGAGCTGCAGCTAACACCCTCCGTTACTTTCCTCACTCTTTTTGCCCGGCACACAAAGGCCAATGACACGGGAGTGTTGGGAGTTCCTGTCCAATGAAACAGGCTTGGTGAGAGGATAATATGAATGAAAAATAAATCTTTGACAGGTTTACTGACAACTGGCGACTGGGACTGACAGCGCTGGCCTAGTGCAGAAGGTTTCAACCCCTACTGAGAATGTAGGTCTGTGTCAGTTGCCGATTACTGACCTAGTTACAGACCATTTGACCACCTGCTAGTCTGTTTGATCACATTTGCGCCTTATGGCAGTGCATTGGTGAGGTAATCTACAGGCAATTACAGCTACCCAAACTGCGTAAGTGGTAAGACAGCATAAGTCTGTCATATATTGAATTCAGGAACACGCTGGTTCTTTGGTCCACATGCACAAGTTACAATGCTGTCAAGAAATAATATACTTAAGACAATTATTACAGTTCATTCATTAACAATAATAAAAAGGATTTATACCCTGAAATGAGTTTTACTGCAATACAGCCATTATGCAAAGTAAGAAACTGAATCCTGGGCAAGGAATGATTGTAGTCCGTGACCTTTTCCAAAGATCATAAGTAAGAGGAGAACAGGCAAGCCACTGCAAACCCTTCCGCACAGTAAATATTAAGACAAAAGTGGGATGTTTTGTCCTCTGCTGCCTGATGTTCCTGGGTGGTCTGGCAGAGGCGGGGCCTGCATTACTAAAGGAAAGCGACGGGCTTCAGAACCGAACACATGCTTATTAAGTACGGGCATGATCCGGTCACACATTAACCAGGCCCCATTATTACGCAATGAGCCGCACATAAATCTGAGGCTCGCCTGATTCCTCTGTACTTATCCCTCGCCATACAAGGTAACACTTTTCCAGCGGCCGTGACTCACTTCGCCGTGTTTCCAGGCTCATGGGGAGAAGTCAACAAGCACGGTACCTCCACCGGCCATTGAAAAAATTACAACCATGGCAACATTTCAGGGAGGGAACGGAGAATCGCGCCTACTGTAGCTTATCTGAAATTCAGGTTTTCCGCTGTCCCGATATCCGTGAGTTATTATTATTTTTTATTTAAAACAGAGCAAGTAGCACATTTAATCAGCTAACTGTAGACCGTGTCCTCTTTTATTTTATTAGCAACAGGAAGCTCTTTCCAGTGTCACCTTGCTTTATTTAAAATATTTTTAAATAAATAATGTAACAATGTAAAACGAAGAGATGCTGCTTTTAATTTAAAGCAAATGTGAAGCATGATGTGGGGCACAGATACAAAGAGTTTAAGTGGTGCTTCAAATCCCAGAAAGATTTTTTTTTTTTTTCCCTGGTACCCGGAGGAATACACTTAGCCTGAATTGCTTCAGTAAAAATATCCAGCTGCAGAAATGGGTGAATTGCTGAACTATGTAAGACACTTTGGATCATCTGCAAATAATTAAAGCCGAAAAAAAAAACAGCTAATAATATTTATGTAAATATTCCTTAGAGTCAAACCAGATGATTAGAAGAAACAGCACTTTCTATTGCACACTCAGTGCTGCTTTCTAACTAATTATGACAATGTTCAGTGACAGTACGATTGTCAGGCCGTGGCGATACGCAAAGTAAAGAATAACCAGGTAAAGTAAAGGATAACCAGGCATTCAGTTGAACCCAATATATGGTGCACTTAATTGCTGTTCTTGACAAAGCAAAACAAAAAAGAAGGAGAATTACCCCTTTTAATGCTGTTAAACATAATTCTGTGACCTGAATCTGATTATGTGAATGCACTTCAACCTACATTATAGATACAGGATCCAGCAGTCACCGAATGAATATATTATCATATAATAAGCAAAACAAGGTTAGAAGTATAGGGAACAAGTCATGGACTTATTATTCTGAGTCCTCTTATCAAGGTTCCTTTGCAGGTTGAAGGAAAGATTCACAAGTAATTAAATGCGGTGCTTCATTAACAAAAATGTTAAATAAATTCCCCAGGGGCCCATATTCGATGTGGTGTTTTGTGGTGGTCAGGAGAAATCGTCATCTCTGCCCAACAGTGATTGATGGAAGCCTAAATTGAATGTCTAGTCATCAGTATCTTTTAAGCCACAGGTCCCAGGGGGGGTGTTCAAGGAAAATTTAATGCTTAGCCCCTTTTTCTCCCCCATCACAGTCTTGCACCGGCGGACCTTCTCACTCTCATTCAAGCTTTGTTCCGTTCCTATATGTTTTTAACGTCCTTTCCGACAGGCCTCACGTGCATATGCAGCCAGTCCACGCGCCTTCCAAAAACTGATAACGCCAACTGAAGTTTTTATACAACAATTATACTGATTAGTTGCCGGGCCTTTGCTACGGAGTTCAAAGAAAAGAAAAAAGATTTTTGTTTTTGTTTTTTTTCTCCTGCACCCAGACGGACCATTTGTCCCGAAGGTGTGAAGACGTAATCGGAGGTGCAAGGTCTGACCTTTATGTTGAACAACCCCCTCAATATAAGAGTGAAGGGATAGTGTCAGAATGTCAGGTCTTATCAACGGGCGGCAAACGGCAAAGTCCCAAGGCGGCAAATGGCTGTATCGCCAAGTGACGAGAATTCTATACCACTAAAGAGAGATTACCAGGAAAGGAAATAATAGTGCAATTAGGAACTACCCCTGATAAGAGTGTGTCACAGGAGAAGGGGCAGGGAGATCTGGGCGGGGGGGTCAGTTACAAAAGGATCCTGGAGTTGAATGTATGGCTCTATACAGTAGGGTGGGAAAGAGTAACTGGGTCATGGAGTAACAAAAACATAGTAAGAGGAAGAAAGCAAACAGAAGACATAAAGGACTTAACTGTGCAACTGTCCTTCGTAAAAAGCCACCTGTTTGGACAGCATTTATGTCACGGCCCCCCCACCTCCACGCCACAGCGCGCCAAAACTACGGAACCTGGCCCCCCACCTTTCCTTTGTCACCGTTTCTTATTTGCCACCAAAGCCGATCACGTTTATTTGCGTCGCAGTGTCCTTACTCCGTGCTAATTAAAGACATTTAAATATAATGTGAAAAACGGGCTAATTTTTGAAAGTATGTGCGTTAATCCAGCCGAACGAGGCACGCTGACAAACGGCAAAGCGAATATGGTGACGTACAGCGGTATCATGCTACGTCACATTATGTTCAAATGGACGACTTACGCATAAGGGACTTTTAACTTAAATAGTACTCCTTCGGGGACTTGAATGGGAAATCCCCTTTATCGCTATTACACTCAATTAAGAAAACTAGCGAATGTTTTATTGATACTGCATTCAGGGACGCGACACGATTCAGTGCCACAATCGAGAGAGCGCCTCCCGGGTCACGTCAAGGCTTTCCAACTGAGAAGGGGGAACCGGGAGGCGTGGGCCTTTGGGCGCAGGGAGAGGCAGATAAGCACAGTCAAACTGGAGATGTAGAGATACCCAGGAACATGATCTAAAATATGAGATTAACACGCCCCCCCCCCCCCCCCCCCCCCCCCCCCCCCCCCCCCCCCCCCCCCCCCCCCACTCCACACCACAGGTACCCCCCAACCCCCCCCCACGCCCACACCGCCCCCCCCCCCCCACCCCCCCCCCC
>JAODKM010000032.1:7593046-7625310 GCA_026780845.1 Petrocephalus sullivani | reverse complement strand
ACCCCCCCTTTCCACTGCCCTGCCACCTCTCTTTCTTTCTATGCTTCTTTCGCTTCAGACAGAGTTCCCCGGTTCAGGTTCAGGGAACTTTAATAACAGATAAGCTGTTGGCCCCGGGTTCAATGCTGCTTCAGAGCACACACCGTGCCTCAGTATCTGAGAGCTTTCACCTGGCCATGGAGCGCATTCGCCGAGGAAGCATCAGAGCAGCTAACGGCGCACATTCCTACCAAAGTGTGACACCTCATCCACTCCATCCAGAAAGCGATACGCATGTCGCCGGTGTCCGATCAGTCCTGCCATTGAAACCGGAGCGCGGTGTGCAGAGAGCTCAAAAGCTCTCCCGCTCCTACACGGGCTAATTCCTCCTTCTCAAACGCTACTACAAGACCACATAATCCAAACACACAGTATAATAAAAGTACAGCGGCAAATAATTTATGTTATAGTATGCGGCGTGGCTCGGCAGCTGAGTGTTGGCTTAACACAAATGGCAAAAACAACGGGGGGAAAATGGAGTTATGAGAATGAAAAGGCTCTTTATGATCTGCCATGAGTACTTTTGGAGCCGCTATCTGCACAGTCGTATTGGAATAGGTAGCATATTACTTCCTCAGGCATTCCTTCTTTAAATATCAAATTCTCGATTCTCGACGGTAAGTTATATCTTTTGGATCTTATCTCTTGCTCACAAGCCACCTGTTTCTGAAATTTCATAAATCCGCCCAACTTGACAACAGATAACAATGACAATTTACTGCCCATTGGTTAAGTATGTATCAGTCAGTCGTCATAACGATTAACAGAAGGGGGCCTGTTAAGCCAAAATATTTGCTGCTGGAAGCAACTTATCTTCTGTAATGTCTTGTGCTTGGAAGCAATCCTGTAATATCCAACTTAGCGTGAAGCCAGGGACAGCACTGTGGTCCACTTTGGCTCACCGGTTTCCAATTCAGCTACAGCTCCATGTATCGTCAATTAAAGTGTCTTGAAATTAATAGTTACTTATTTTGAGAAAATAAAATTTTGTAAGGCACGCAGCCTGTATCCCGCAGAGCAGTAGCCCTCTGCTGTGGTGCTGGTAAAGCAGTGTGTATTCCGTTAAGCGGGTTAGACAGCTGCACCCTCTCGCCCTCGTCGCACCGAAGCGACGTTAGCTGCCGTGCGGGTGCCTACATGGCCGCGGGTGCAATCGCACTAAGAGCCCCCATGGCAACAGATTAACACGGAGCAGGTAGCTGATAGCGCAGACTTTGGCATCCGTTAGCCTACATCTCGTCGGAGCTGGTGCAGCCATTACACTGAAGAGGATACCTATGAGGGAATACCTGGCCGTTCCAAATTTGAAAGACAAAAGCAGCAAATTCCACCCATCCATTTATTGTACCTGTTTGTCCTACTCAGGGTTGTAGGGGTCCAGAGCCTATCCTGGAAACCTTGGACACAAGGCAAAGAACAACCCGGGATGGGGTGTCCACTCATCGCAGGGTACACTCACACCTACAGGCAATTTGCTAACTCCAATTAACCTCAGCATGTTTTTGGACTGTGGGGGGAAACCCCACGAATACATGGGGGGAACATGCAAACTCCACACCCACAGAGTCATGGCAGAGACTCGAACCTTGGTACCACCTGCAGTGCTAACCACTGTGCCACCATCGCACAGTAAAATAGATAGTAAATTCAACTCAATTCAACTTTATTGTCAATGCATTATAATAAGGTACACAGATAATGGAAAGTGTCTTGGGAATCCTACAACCGGAGCACCAAGTTTAAAACACAACAATAGAATAGAATACTACAATAGAGTAATAAGAAATAAAGTAAAAACAAGTAAGAACACAATGGTAACGTACATTATCCATGTACATTACAACAGCAAAATGAAACATAGAAATAAATTATTTCATATTTAAAACCATAGGTGGGGCAAAATGATCCCCCCCCAAGCAACCCTTTGAAGGAACACAAAGGGAAATAAAGAGTGAGTAAGAGTGAGACTTTCCCTGAAGCTGCCTGTGTTTGATGTGCAGATTAGCAGCAGGTGTAGAATCTTGTTGCTGTAAGACAGCAGTGGAATTTAATGCCATTACAAAAGGATGCTATACGTCTGTGACCCAGGTAGATTTCTGAGTCCGATACAGCTGCTCCATGTTTACGCAGAGGATCTGTTTAATTAGCGGTGTTTCTGCTCAGGCAGCAAAAAGTCATGAGTTAAAACTCGTAAAAAATAAAAAAATTAAATTAAATAATAACACATTAAATCAACTGTACAATAAATGTCTGGAAGACTTTCGGTTGTCCGCTCTCTGACCCGCTCAGCTACAGGTATCGGTTGCGGTATTCCTATAAAGGCTGTGCGCCGTCACTCCGGAGACTCCCAGGCTCCACTGGGCTCAGTCTGGGCTCACCATCATTCCTGCGAAAACTTCTGACACCCGGTGAGTTTTTATGCGTTTATGCTCATACTATATCCTGTTAATGCCAAACGATTACGCTTAATTAATTAAGAGCTCAGCCAGAATGCTGCAGTTTACTTAAGAACAATAACGCTAATGATGTCCGTCGCTAGAAAGCGTTCGGCTACGCTGAGCACTCTGAATCCATAACCCGTTCAGCTCTGGCTGGGACTGCCTGTGCCCCCACCCTCCCCCTCCTCCCACCCTCCTGTGCTCAAGGCACGGTGCATCTGTTCAACATGGCTACTCTTTAGCCTGTGGCCCACACCCTAATTACTACTTAATCTCATGATACACTTCCTTAGCCTCCTGTAATTTCAATGAACGAAAAAAAAAAAACAATACGTACTATTGGCTGTATGGGAGATAAACAAAATAACCAGACCAGATGACTACAAGATGTGGCGAATTGTAGCCAAACGGGCCCCCGGATTTATTTGCTTATACTGTAACACCAACAGTAGCAGCAACAGCAATAATAATGTTTGTGATTAATTGTTTCCATGGTGATGATGCGTTGTAGTTCCTTTTTCACATTGTTCGCTTAGTGGTATCACTCAGACAAAGTGATGACAGTTTTCTTAAATGATCCATTATTGTTTGCTTATTTTAAACGGGCACCTGTGTAGTCAGCTTTTCGCCGTCCTTCATCTCATTTTTCATTTACGCAATTGTTCATGGGTCAGACTTCTTTTTCTTTTTTTTTTACTTTTCGGAATTATTCACCAAATTGCTTAAAAGTAATGGAGTTTATTTCATTCCACATCAGTTCGGCTGACTTTTCTGAATAGCCTTGTCGTTAAGCACTAATGGGCCGACTTCAAATGACTATAAATTAGATTTATAGTTTTCATATGTAACTACTAGCATCTATACTTAAAATAGGTAATATGTTAAGTGAGTCAAGTACAGCGGCATGCGAAACAAACCCAGCATAACCGCAGTTTTTGTTTTTTTGAAGGGTACACAGTCGGTACAGTGTACAGTCATCCTATTTAAAACTCGCTGAAGTAATGCCAAACCAGAGAATTACTCAACATTTTTTTTCTGTCTAGTTTTTTTTTTTTTGTAGGCTATACAAAACGCCTAGTAAAAAGAAGGAATTATCTGTTATTTCTGTATTTCCATACAACATTTCAACAAGTATTGATCCACTCTCCAGTCCGACAAAAGTCACACACTGTCTCGTACATAATGGAAAAAGAAGAAAAAACATATCTACTTGGGGAAAAAAAAACTTAAATATACAACTTACAAATATTTGTAATGTGCTCGGGGTACGTCATAATATGTAAGACAGTGTTGTGGTCACTATCACTTCCCAGGGATTCTGTCTTCTAGAGTATACAGTAAGTTCAACTACAGTGTCAAGTACCTGTGAACCATGCCCAATTTTCGCTGGTGAATAATGTCCCATGCAGAATGCTGCACGTAGCTCAAACCGCAATAACCTGATATTGCATTTTAAACTATTACTCATAGCCTTGGCTTTTCTGTTCTGTATATTCTTTTTCTGGTGAATAAACAGTAATAAAAATGAGGATAAAAAGAACCGTTTTGCTGTCTCACAATTCAGATACTTGGTTTGTACTCAGTGTTATATGGAAAGAGGACACTCACTGGTGCGAGCTGGCCACATTCTCACGGATAAGCTATCGACAGGACTCGGCACGTGACAGGGCCTCTCGTCTCCATGAAAATCGCCGTGCCAAAGGCTCATTATGTTTATCTTATAGTTGCTAATCTGTGCAGCCTGCTTTGCCGTCAGCTTACCTGTAATTTTGTCGTTAATAGAGCCCTGTTTTCATTCTTTAGTCTCTAAATAGCTAGCTGCCGTCATATTTTAACGTATTATTTAAACTGAATTGGTGACATGACCTTATAGCTCCATTGCAAGTGGAAAGTGCAGAGAAATCAGTTTGGTTACATATTTGGTTTGGCTTGCCGTGCTTTTTTGGAATATTTTCTTTAATCATTGTTTTAAAAAAAAAAAAATCTTATTGCCACACAAAAAGCCATAGCTTTCAAAAAAACTGCAACCAACATAGTTCCAGATCTTTCGGTGTCCATCTTTTTATCCCCTAGTGGCCTGCAGGCCCTGCTAAACTCATTGTCAGTGGTATTCTAATGAAGCTTGGCTCTGATTCCGTCGCTTAACTAAGAGCAAGTGTTCAGAACAAAATGGCCCCTGCAGGTTTCCAATGGGTTAAGCAATAATGATAATAATGAATGGCTTCCAAGCACAGCAGAGTGGAGAGGATTAAAACCAGACCTGAAAACACTGCGAGCCGCACGCTATGAAGCGCACAGGAAGAAGCCTGCCGAGGTGTGATTCAACTCCGAGGGACGGAGGAATACATGTTAATGTTATTCTGAGTCGCTGTGCATATTGTCTTCACAATAGGACAGCAGTAAATTAAATCTGCTGAAGTCTAAAAGATCGAGCTGCCAGATGAGAAAGGCAGAAGGGTGTGCATGGAGACCCCGCTGAAGTTTTCCGAATCGTAATGAAATCGTAAAACCAAATCCAATGTCACAACATAATGGTTGGAAGTTAATATTGAAGTGCTAGAACATGATGTTGTATAATTAATTAACAAAAAAACTTACATATAAACTTGTCAGTGTGTGTGTGTGTGTGTATATATATATATATATACATATATATATATATATTAAATTAGATGTGTGTAATGACTCAACTGTGGAATTTTCTGAGGATTTTTTTAAGAATTCAGTGAATTTCTTGAAGGAAGTCTGCATTATAAAGTCTTTTAGAGTTTATATTGTCCTCTGAGACATAATATGCAATTTGTACTGTAAAAATAATAAACCGTGAAACTGCAAAACTTTTCTTAAATGTTACTAAGTGCAGGACTAAATGTTTGTTGCCAAATAGTGATCAACAAAGTTACATTGTGTACCATTTGGCTATCCATATACCATAATATAATGAAAATGCAATTTACAGTGTGCAGTGGTGCACTGAAATGTCACTGACACTACAGTACATCCCTGAAGAAAAAAAGAAACTCATAGCAGCTTAGCCAGTGTAACAAATAACCATTTCCTAAAGTTTTCTAGCACATGGTTTTCTGGTGTTAACTTCATAGTGCTATTAAATTTGTCTTTCATCTCTGGTTCAATGAAAAAAAATTATAACATGTTGGGAGGGAAGTTTAAAGTCAGCATGATATTATTCGAGATTTCGAAATTGTGATGTTTGACAGTGAAGGATGAGAGGCTTAAATGCACGCAGGATACTTTGACCAACAAATCCAATTCTTTGAAAGATTTTTTTTATTTTTTGTGTGTGTGAAATCTTTAACGCTAGTAGGAGTTATTACTGCAACACCAGTCCGCGCAAATATTCAAATTATTCTGTTATATTCATCAAATTATCATTCAGCGGCCTTAGAATAAAGTGCAGTAGGCTGGTTATTTTTTTTTTAACAAAACAGTGACGTTAAATTCTTGTAGCCCATACCTTTTAATTTAACAGTTCCAAAATAGTTTGTGGTCAGCAGTAATCAATGAAGGAACTTGTCAAAATAAATACTTGACAGATTAAGTAAAATGTATCATTCATTCCTTAAGGTGTTTGTCTGAAGTAGGTTCATTAATACAAGCTTACATTAACTGTGTTATTCATGTTTTATTTTACAGTAAAGTAATTGTGATTTTGGGGGGTTTCATATGGGTTAGAAACCAGTATCTCTGAATACTTCACTGATGAGCTACACTAAACTTCTCTAATGGTGTCTCTCCTTTCAGGCCACAGACCATAGACCTAGCTGATGAACTCTTTGGGTGAACTTCTAAGTACCAAGAGGTTTAATATCCATTTTAATGACAGTCCTCCGAATGAAGAAGACTTGGAATTTTAATTCTATTTGTGTACGTGCGTGCGAGTATTATTCTGCGCCTTATTAGACCGGAGCACTGTGCTCTGTTGCCGGCTAGTGCCCTTTAGTCACTACTCTCCCGGGATCACCATAAGCTAGGGTCTCTTCGAAAAAGCCACGGAGCCGGCCATATATCACCGAGCCATAATAAAAGCTTAGCTAAATCCTGAACCAGGTCAGCGCGGAAATTTATGGCACCACTTAAGGTGGAAATAGATTGCTTTAACAAAATATATCAGCTTCGGCACAACGCGACTCGCTGTTCACAGTTCTGTATCGCCTTGTGGACACAACATCCCTTAGTCCCCCCCCCCCCCAGCACTATGCCACAAGTTAGGCATGAGAAACAAATGTCGATACGATATACGTACAAGTATCATGGCGATAAGGAAAACGAATACATATAACAATAAACACCAATCAAGAATATTAGTTCCAAACAAGTTTCAAAATAATTATTATTAGAGCAGCCTTTGATGTATTGTTGTATTAGGCTACTTGTTGAATCATCATCAACACAGCTCAGGACACGCAGCAAGTAATCAAAGTATCCACTTGATACTTGCATTTAAAATAATTTCGTTTCCTAACAATATATGCAGCTAGAAGTTTATTTCTTATTTCTTATTTGTTGAAGTCATACCCAACTGATACCAGCCAATAATACGGAATGGGGCCGATAATGTTACCAGGACCACAAATAAGTCTTTCGTCTCTGGATATAGAGGGTGCTGATGATACATAAACATAACAAGGTGTTAAAGTGGTTAACTTTGTAATCAGGGAGGAGAGCGCGTTACATGCACGCAGTGGGGAGAGATTCTGCCAGGTGCCACGGTACGCTGGCAGCCCTTTGCTGGAACAGTGCGGATTAGTCATGCACTCTGCGCTTTTCTCTCGCGTTTAAATGTGTCACAAACAGCCAAAGCATCCAAATCGTCTACTAATGTTAATATGTTTAAAAATCCCAGCTTTCTGTGCATATAAACGCAGTTCCTGTAGTGCAGTACGGTACAGTGCAATGCCTAGTAGCGCGGGGTGTTTATGTGAAAATATATGTCACTTGTCAGGCTATAATGGTAATGTCTGTTGTTATTTAAAATAAAAACCGCAAACATATATTAACGCGTCCATTTTATTATGGCCCCCATTTAAGTGTATGCTTGTGCGTGTCTAAGCAAACAGCGCGCGTGTATCGGCACTGATATAAATCGATAAAACTGACCGAGCCGACGTAATTTATTGTGCAATACGTCCGATTTAATTTGATTAGGCACATAAAGCGTGAATAAGGAGCCGGGGCTGGCGCCGGACGGGCTGCCCCATCGCCTTTGCATGCAGCTGCAACTTCACGGGGCGGCAGAAGTTGGGGCGCAGCGCGCGCCGCTTTATTCCAGCCGAGGGGGCGCGTATTATACCGCCATTATAACATCAAATATGTAATCGTTTCATTAAATGATGCAACGGGCGGGAGAAAATCAGAAAGCGTGTGTATGTTTCCGGGGACGTCGATTTTTTTTTGTCTATGGGTACCGGTTTACACAGCCAAGGCAGAGCCGGTAGTTTTGGGAAAGGGGGTCTCCCCCCCCACCCCGCTGATAGATCGTGTTGTGCTAATTTCCTTTGAGAGGAACTGAATGGAGGTGCAGCACAGACACAGTAATTCTCGACAAAGCGTATTGGGGTATCCTAAGGTACAGGTAGAAATTAGTAACGCTGATGCATAGAGGCGCACCGCCGTAGTCGCTACGCAGGTCGGCTTCCGGGGAATTGCTACAGAACAATAAGATCAGGATATGTAAAACAGCAGGCATCTGTCAACTTCTGATATCTCACATACATTTATATAATGCGTATATCCCAACAGCCATCACCATACCAGGGACTGACCTGCGTGCATGTGCGTCTGTTTTATTATGGGTGTGTTTGGAAAGCGTGTCGTAATAAATATAGTTTCTCTTTCTATTTAAAAGGCTCGGCTATATTTTTAAAAATAATAAAGGAAGAACGTCTTACCTTCTACAGCTAATGCCGCAGGCAGCAAAAAATTGCATAAAAGCAGTAAATAATCCATTGTCATAAAGCAGAGAGCCCGCACATGAAAATAAGTTCCAGGGTGAATTTGAATAATATCCCCAAATGTCTTGAAGCTTTCTCCGGCTAAGTCTATTTAGAAATGTTCAACTATCCATTCATTATATTGTCTTTATTTCTTTCTTTTTTCCTCGATGCTCGAAGGAAGAGTCCCTCTGCTGCCTAAGAGAAGACCTTGCGTGGTCCAAAGTCCTGCAGCATGTACATTTAGCATTAGACGGTCGCGCGAGGAAGGTAAGGTACCGCACGGCACTCGGCCCCCGCAATCATCGACCTTCCCCTGCTGGCTTTCAACTTTTGTAGAGCCATGCAAATCCAGCCAGGCTGTAAAAGACTCCTTCAAATTGCCCCCGTCGCCTTCTGCATGACAATCACAATGCAGTCAATCATTGAGCGCACCAACAAGTCTATATTCGGGCGTGTTCAGCTGACCCATAACGAATAACAACGATAATAAAACGTTTCACCGCAAACATTGTAAGTCCCTGAGTAAATCATCGGCGTGGTAGCGAGTTTAAGCTGCTGTGCTGCGTACGGGCTATATAGCTGGAATAGAGACTGCCTTCCCCGGGGCTCCGGAGGAGTGCAGGACTGTGGGGAGAAGAGGAGGGGTTATAGTTAAAGTAGCTGCCAGTCTCCCATAGTCACACCCCCCAACTATCCCCGAAAGCTGCCGAACTATCATAAGATGCAATGCTGCCCGTCCATGCTAGGCTGGGCTGGGGTGGGGGGAGATGCAGCCGAGACCATGCGGGGCCGGCGCGGGCTACGGCGGGGAGACAGCGCCCTCTGCGGGAACGCACAACTTTCCAGAACAAAGTAGACGGTGCCAAACTCGTGCCTACTATTCTACTAAAGAATACCAAATCTGAGAATAAGCTGTTAAAGGAGTTGGGCTAAAGTAAGTTAAATACCGACGTGTATTTCTTGCTTATATGGTCGGCAAGACTCTATATATCACTATTTATATATATATTTTTCTACACATAACAGTGTAACCCATACATAACATTAAATAATTAATTACAGCGGTATATCTTACGTTTAAATGTTAATAAACAGACAACTGTAAAGTGCATAATAAACGTGTAATTTTTTTGTATTATAAAGTATTCTAATAATTCCCCCAGTATTGGTGACGTGATTGGACATTTTGTTGATTTATTTTTTCTGCAGCGGACATAAATAATGCTTATTCTGGCTTTACCGCGAAAATGCTTAAATAACAATACTACCAATAATAATACACTGCAGCCCACACTCCGTTTGGCGGCAAAAAAATCTATTGATAAGAAAAAAAGTAAATTGACCATTAACCTAACATTCAATCGCGTGTGTACCAATACGCAAATACAGAGGAGAACTAGCCTTAATTAGATGTATATACTGCACAAACCCTAGTAGGTGCATTAATCTCGGAAGCCCATGCAAACTGTCCATCAGCAGCTTGCTGCGCTGCCATCTGTCTCTAGGAGAAGTTAGATACAGCGCATAGGCCTATATACAGTACGTGCAGGAGAAGAGAATTCGAATGAAATCTTACCATGAATTGATCTACTATTGATCTCAGTGTGAATCAATGTCAAATACAAAGAAAACTAATTTTTTTCAATACTCAGACAGTTTCTAATTTCGTTCCAGGTGGTTAGAAAAGGACGCCAACTATAAATGAAAAAGCTAAATTCTCTTCCCTCGAATTTCAATAATTAGTTATCGTGCTAATTATTCATTTTCACATAAGAATCATTATAACGTATGTCCTTGTAGTTATTCAGCTTGAAAAATGATACAAAGCGAATTGGGTCGCTGAAATGTAAATCTATGAAATCTGTTTTTCAACCCAAAAGCAATAACAGCATCATCACCACCATCATTATTTTGAAGTAATTTTAATAATCAGACAACGATAAACTACTCATGCCTCCTAATCTTATTTAGCAAGTACTCCATGTTGAGTAGAAGATGTACAGTAAGGCTGTATCTGAACAGGAGAAGGGGTTAGGGGTACATTAAATCCTCTTCATAATACCCATTAGACTGTCTGCTCTCCTGAAATGTATTACACTGGGAGGTGACCGCAAGAAATTAGACTGTACTGACTAGATATTTACTGGCCCCATGTCTGTTTTCTGAGTAGGTTTATGGTGATGCACCAGGCTTAAGCACTTATTATCTCTGGGGTCACGTCCCGCTCAATGGTGACCAGTTATGGAGTTCTGTGACAGTTTGAAATGCCTGTATGCGTCACTTTCCTACAGAACACCTTAAAATTGTACAAATCAACATTAAGGCCATAAATTGTGTTAAAATTACAGTGACTGTAGACCATTGCAGTGTTTTCATTCATTTTGATTAAAGATTTTAGACAGGTATCCTTAACATCAGTAACGTGTAATCTATGGCACACATTAATTATTATATATTAAAGGATAAACGTGAATGCTTTTAACATGGGTAGTACTTAGATTCTTGGTGTTTGTAACTTTGAATGAGGAGTCTTTTAAATTGCAGATTTTGCTCATTTACGTAAGACTTCCAAAAGTATGAACCAGCATAAATTTCATGAGTACATTTATAACAGAATTGACAATAATTATATTTATTAGTTTAATGAAGTTAAATATTATTTATTATTGTTTTTATTTAATCAGTGCATAAATCAATTTCTAATATGATTAATTCCCATATAAGTACAATCAGCAAAGAGGTACACAAACTTCACAACAACTGTCTCAGATGAAGCACTGACGCTTTAATTAAGTACTTAAGTAATTAAGTACTTTAATTAAATACTTAAGTACTCTAAGTATTACGCGGAAATGATTTGCATCGTACCATCTTCATACTATATTATATACTAGCACTTTATGATTCTGCTATGTTGGAATAAAGCATTAATATTCATTGGCATGTATTTAACAAAGGCTCTAGACCACCAGAACCCTGCATAGGACAAGCAGGTTTAGAAGACAGAGGGATGGATGATGGATGGATGGAGGGATAGATTTAACTACATATTTTGAGAAAATTTTGTTCTTTAGATGTTACACCAGATGATTTTGTCCTACAGATTGTATTGGTGACAGGATTGCTTCACTATCCCTGATAATAATGACAATAAAAATAATTTAATAAAAATGCTCTGGCATATTCTATAGGTTTCTATCAACACTTGAAAATGCACCCCTTGAAATGCATGTTTTGTGTCTGTATATCCTGAAAGGCTCAGAAGGTTTACTTATCCTGATGAATGTCATGCTGAGGTGAAGAGTCGGAACATTTTGTGTTTATTGTATGGCCAGTATTTGGATGACATCAAAGGCACGTGGAAACACCAGCCCATAGCTGCATAAGATACATAAATTCACAATAATGTGTTTAACCTTTACCAGCCTGAAAACATGTTGCCTGACTCTTGATCATGTCTTTAAATAGATTTATATGTTTTTCTGTGACAAGCAGATTTATAAAGTATCTTTAAATATGTACAAGTAATTCACATAATTTGGTTTAGTTAAAAAAAAAAAACTAAGGCTAAACTAATTAAATCAATGTGGTTCATTTTATTCCAGAAAAACAAAAACAATGGAAAAGACTTAAGCCTTTATGTCTACAGTGCATTCTTAGTACAGTGCAATGAAATCCAGCAGATAGTGCTTGGGCACTCATGACCATGTTTCATGTATCTGCAAAAAAGCAAAGGAATGAATGATTATATCTCAGAAAGTGAATTCTTTCATATGTAATCATAGACAAAAATAAGATATACACATATATAAATGATGTATGAAAGCGTACTGAAGAACATATGGATGAACAGAGTCTTTAGTAGTTTAATGGATTACTTAATTTTATTCTTTCAGGTTTATTCTTTAAGTTTTGTTAATGTTTTACTTTTTTTTTAATCGTCTGTTTTTTGTGAACGGTAGTGTAGAAAGCACATTTTCTTGTACATTTTGTAGAGTATTGCATAAGGTTTTATTATCATTATATTATACTGTACAAGTGTGTAAGTTGTTTCAGTATGTTTCTTTTCTAAACAGTGAGCTAAGTACCCTAGTAGGCACCCCAGGTCTGACATTTATTAGAAACCGAATAAAGGGCTGTTGTTTTATTACCATGTGGAAATTTCTCACACTGAGATCCTCCTCTCGCGATTCGGCTACCCGCTAGCTGGCCTAATGCGATGAGGCCACGGCCATATCACTTTCCCCGAGGTGGACTGGGAAGGCGACTTGGGGGAGGGGTGTATGTGTGGGGTGACTGCTGTCTGGAGAAGCTCAGGGAGGAATTCCTGGCTGGGACAGGCAGTACCCTTTTCACAGTCTCTAATCCCCAGGCCTCCCTCAACGCCTGAGCACTTAGGCAAGATCACAGGCAGTCTATCACACCCCAGAGTCGGGGTCTTTTCCTCACTACACTACATTTGAAGATTTTTTACTTGCCGATCTTCCTCGTATGCAACCGTGACTCTTGTTTTATTGTCAAGTTTTTGTGTGTGTATACTTTCTCGCTCTCTCTCTCATATGAAGGCCTCACCTTTCTGCCCCTTCTCGTCTTAACTCTCGCTTAAACCACAATATGTTTCAGTCTTGTTTTTTATTTTACGTTAAAGCTATTTTTCTTTATTTCTGTTCTGTTTTGAACATTTGTCGCTACTGTACTTCCACCTGCTGCTGGGGCTGTAGGGTCTATTAAAGACTTATAAGTATAAAATTCCGGGTCTTCTGTTCAAAATACATTAGTTCCCTGTTCATCGTGACTCTGAATTTGGTGTTTTTCATGACAAGAATGCTACATTATATATTCTACACATAATGAACAAAACATGACTAAAAAACATTCTGGGCTTAAGCCTCACACACCTGGCCATGGCAGCACCACCGATCTAAAAAAAAGAATCACTTTAGCTAGGTGTATTTACATTTTTCCCCTACACCACAAAAGTAAATGTTAAAATAATAAATAAATAAAATAAATGCCATGTAATTTGTTGTTTTAACGTTAAGGGATTTACAAAAGTGAATGAGCATCAACCCTGTCTTTTACTGTATTTTGGTATTATGAGTTCTTTTCAATTGTTGACTTCCGTAGCATAGGTCTCCTGCAGGCTGTTATTTGCTGCCTTCTTTGTTTTGAACATCATGATTGCTTCTAATTGCCAAGTCTTCCAGTCGAAGACCATGAACCAAAGCAGGAAGCGAAATAAATTCTGGACGCCTAGGCGATGGGAATGATACACATTGTAGCACAATAGTAACAGACTACTTAAATATGTATTAGGGACATGTGTCCCCGTCGCCGAAAACAATGAAATATGCAAAACTATAAAAAGGTTTTTATTTAATTATCTCATGAGATTAATTGAAGAAACTACAGGTGCATTTGAATGATCTGACCAATGTATACATGCATGGCTGGGAATCGGGACCTACTGATGATGCAAATAATTAAATTGCGCAGGTACCATAGTGAAGGTTTTTTATTGATGAAAATTTATGCAATTCAGATTAATAAGTATAATGGAAATATGCAAAAGTGAAACATTGTCGCGAAAGTTGGTTGTGCTTTGGGCTTATCAAACTAGCAAAGAAAAATGCCGGTTGACTATGAGAGATATATTGTATAGAAATTTGCAGGAAACACTATGTTCTAGAAAGACACCTAGCTGTCTGTCTCAGTGCTCACCTACTGGCAGCTGGAATTTCTATGCAATGCAGTGGGCAAAACACCTTCTGACCTAGAAGCTGACTGCCCAGGGTTTATGACAAAATTCATTTAGTTGTTTCCCTGGCTAAATCGTCACACGATTCCACCCGCAATGTCGCACCGCAGAATGCATACTAAGGAGGCTTACCTCTTTGAAACTATGATAAGATAGGCTAATAAGCAACTTGATTTAAAATAGCCATGTTGTCACAACCATGCTTAGATTCCAAAATATGTCATACGTGAAGCAGCAGCAGCAGATCTAAAGTTTAAAGCTAACCACGAGATCACAGATTTTCACAACTGCGGCACTGTTATATCGCGTTACGTCTCAGTGAAGGAACAAAAGAAGGAAATAATGACGGTAACTGCAAGGAGGGAAAGAGCTCCTAAGGTAAATGCAAGATTAAATGAGAAGCTGAGGAGAGCCGAGGCTAATGCTAAGCCGAAACAGGTCAGCCAATGACAGCCCCCGATACGGTATCGCCCTATGCCGCTTTCCCTAAATAGGAAAAAAGAAAGCAAAGGATTTTAGAACCAAGACAGATATTGGTACAAATGCATTAAATATCTTCATGTCAGTAAACTAGACAAATTTTAAAGGAAAGAAAATCATTTTTGAAGGTGTGTTAAGCCTAGGGAACTGTATACCTACATATAATGAAGATTCACCTATTTTCCCTTAAACTCTGACCATGCAGAAATTAATACAGCTGCAGAAAAAAAGAGAAAACTTGGTGCACATTCACTGAAGGTGCTTACTTATCTCCAGGTTCTGGGATTCTGTGAGGTGGTGGCTTCATTCAAGACACCACGATTTAGTTAGCCCTACGACCCTCTTTATTTAACCACCACTAAATTAACAAATGTAGTAGCACCTTAAAGAAAGTCAAATCAATGAACATTACTGGAACCTGAAAGCGGAGAACGTAACATATGACTTTCATAAATGTCACTAGTTTCTTTTCCCCTGTATTAACGATTTTAAGGATATTAAGGTGTGACCCTGTGAAACCCATAATGGTTTTTGAAAGGTTCCTCTAGTGAATTATCAAAACGGCTCCCTCCCCATTTTTCATTAATCCCTCATATGAATTTAAGACCTGTTGGTGTCTTCGCAGTGCTAGGGGCGAAGGTGTTCTCAATATGAAAGCTGCAAATTAAATTCACACTTGATGAAACAAACATGTCCTTTATAGTCTGTCTATCCAGATGAAATGAGATTCTTGCTAAAAGAATCTACCTAGTCCAACTCTGTTCCTCACAATGTGCAATCTAATTAAATGATACTCCTTTTATACTGACTTTCTCTGTCATTCTGTTTGGATAAAGGACCACATATCCTCACTGTAGTATGTTCTTATTAGAGTGCTGAAAAACATCTCAGCAGATACATTTTATGGCTGTTCTGTTGGTAGCAATTTGTCTGTTGATCCATTGTACACCTATAATGCTTTATGTGAAGCTGGGGTTACTTTCTTTTTCAATTCCAGTCCCATTGAACTAATCGGTTGGGGATTTACTCATTACCCGCAGGTACAAAGTAGGCCTTGTGTGATGGGAAGAACCACATGGTGATTATGGCCGGACAGATGTAGCCTCGTCCCTTTATTAGCCCAATGGAGGTCTGCAGACAGATTTCACAATTGCTTGCTACCTGTGCCGGCTGTTCCTTAGCGCCCATTAGGCCATTCCTGCCTTTGTTCATTCTTTTCCATACAGGGAGCCCCCCCCAGGTTACAAACGAGATCCAGTCCCAAGCTCTGCCTTTAAGTTGACTTTGTGGGTAAGTCAGAAAAATGATACAGTAGTAAATAATTATAATAGTAATAATAAAAGTAACTACATATGGAACTGAATCTTGAGTTGAGAAACTGTTATGTTTTCACAAAGTAGTGCATGCATTCATTATTATGAACCATTGTGTTCAATTTTGTAATATAACAGGCTTTAAGGCAGTCCTTTTGTAAGTATGAGTTGACTGTAAGTTGGGCGTTCTTAACATGGAGACTGTCTATATGTATTATATGTAAGAGATGACACTGAATGCTGACAAAAACAGCACAGAGCTGAATGATTTTCATGTTGCTCTATGCAAGTTAGTGCTGGTTTGGTGCTGGTGTAGCTGGTGGACCAGCATAGCTGTGCTGGTCAGCCTGCAAATGAAACTGTAATAGAATGACCTAGTCTACATTTTTTTGAAATTTCAATTAGCATTTAATAATTAAAAATATAGTCCCTATAAGGATAGAACATCTGGTCAAGCTACTCACTGGAAGTAGAACGTCTGTATAACGTTAGCATAGAAACTGTCAACAGACAGGTGCTTGCCTTTTGAAAACCAAGGGAAATTATACTGATAAGAATGATTGTTTATGTATGCGTAAAAAGCTGCAGAGGTTATTATATTAACATGTTTAATAAAACATTAAAGCGCATAACTATAAAACTGTCATTAGGCTGCCAGAACTACCTGTGTGGTAATGTGAAAATAATTAACACCCACGTGATATCTCTGGACCAATAAGAAAATAGTATTTAGAAAAGCTGAGGTATAAGCGCCATTATTGGACTCATTTTATTAATGAATTCAGCTAAAACGATAAACATTAAACGACACGAAGACAAACATTTTGGAGAGTCGCATAAATTAAAACAGGAATCGAAATGATAGGTTTTCAGCTAGTGAGTGGTGAGAAAACACAGAGGCATTGTCAAGCTGATATGTCTGCTGACATGAGTGAAAAATGTTCCTTATCAATTCTGCAGTGAATGAGTTCTGAATAGAAAATTATAGTGATTGCAGTGTGACAAATCTAGCATGAATTTCAGCTACAGAAGAAACATGTATTTTCCGTGATTTGCGTTCTGATTCACCATGACTTCTGGTATATTATATGTGGAAATGTGTGTTGGGTATCCAGATATCCATAGGTCCCTCCATTGGCTCCCTCTTCGTGCTTGCCTTAAGTTATCAATGTTCTCTTAGAGCTATGGAAACCTGCATCAAGTCACTCACCATGACCTGCCTCCCATCCTGCCCTTTGTCGTTACCAGATGATGTCATTCCTCCATAGCGTGAAAATAAGTCTCATTCTCGACATTTTGCATTGGTGAAGTGAGATACCCTGTGTCATCTGGTCTACAATGTCCCTCAATACCTTCAAGAAATGGCAAAAAGACTCATCTTTTCCTTGAACTCGTCAAAATGTTTCTCCCTGACTAACCTCATCCCCACCAGTTATCCTCACAGGCTCACTACCCACTGTAGACATGTTCCACTGTGAGATGGTCTACTTGGCATTACAGGATCTTCCTCTGCGTTTTAGTGTATTGCACTTAGACCGGTGTTCTTGCTTGATTACCAATAGATAATAAGCAGTGTTTGCATATCTCTTTTTATCCCCCTACAATTATCTTGTACTTATTTCTGGTCGGTCAATGGACACTCAGACTAACAGCACTTGTACCTAAATTGGCCTCATGACCGCCGCATGCTTGTTATGTATAATCACATGTATGTCGCTTAGTAGAAAATTATCAGCAAATAAATAAATATAAATGCAAATTTGATGGCTTGCAGTGCCTTCTGCGGTGTGCTTTATTTAGTTTGTTTTATTTAGGAATATCCCAGCTCAGAAGTTCTACTGCTAAAAACAATGGAAAGGCAGCAAATTTGAATGTAGCTATTCCTGGAAGTAGCTTCCACCTTCTGTACCATGTAAATGCACAGACTGCCATTGTGCTATTTGAACCCTACTTTCTCACAGTTGCAGCTGAAATCTTGACTATATCACCGATATCCTGACAAACTTCACAGTGCCTTTTCCCCTGCAGAGATACAGCAAACCATCCTACTGGACGCCTGTGAAGCTGACTCTGATCTTACTTCCCACCTGTAGGGTTGCTAAGCATAAATCAGGTTCATACACTTCAGACACCAATGTAATAGCTGCACTGGGGATGCCTCTGGCAGGAATTGAGCCTGCCTACCATGCCAAAAAACCCGCGTCACCGATTGGCAACGGCTGCTCCGAGTTTTACATAAACACATAGATAGTGGAAGTATGAATGTTCCGCATCTATTTGGTTTATATCGTGTTTCAGTCTGTACTGGAATGCAGAGATGTTGACAGTGTAATAGATGCGCCATACTTAACGTCAAATAACACGGGCTTATAACTAAAAACCTGATGAGGTTTTCTTGTGCAAGCATGACATTTTGTTTATACTGAGATATTTGACAGCTACACACGCGAAACTTGCACTAAAACTAAAATGCTTACTTCCGCAACAAACTTTCCAATGTTCCCTGCATGCGACCGAAAGTGTGGCCTATCTGCCCTTTTTTAGTCCCCACAGTAACTTCATTTTATAGAAGTGGCTTAATGACCTAATATCAGGTGGCTCACCTCACCTTTCCTCCTCTTTAAAGGGATTAGGCAGGGAGTCTCCTCAACAAACACGATTAGGAGGTGCAAGGTTAGCGGAAACCAGAAAAAAAAAGGATTGAAACTGATGAAGGAAGGCAGAGTTAATTAGCTTAACGACACTGAGGAGAGCAGGGAGTGGCTAAGGGGAGTGATCGGAGGGGGCGGGGGCCTTCTTAAAATGTACTTCATATAGTGGAATGCTGGAGGCAGTAATCTGCCAGAGTGCAGTGCAGGTGATCCAAGGGGTTAAAGTAGCACTCCATTTTGATCTTCCGAATGAGAAAATTATATTTCATTTATTATTGTTTTTGGAGCCCGAGACTCAGACGCCCATCCCTGATTGGATTTCAGTTGTCCGGCGTGCTTTTCTATAACTGCTGGCAGTGCTGGAAAGCCACGGAAGGTGTTGTGATGTCCCCTGTTGCCACTTATGTTTGCCCATGCTGATAATTTCACAATATTACACTGTGATTTTGGGTGTTACTTCCCCTGCTATGAAGCCGTGTTTCCTTTGCCAAAAGCCAAAAACAGTCTTCAGTTTCTTTGCAGCTCCAGGCACAGAACAAATTGCAGCCAGACACTGTTTGATCTGTTCTGTGTGCATTACATGGGGGTAAAGCAGCGATATGTCAGAGAGAACAACTTTATTTACGGGGACACTTGCTATGTATGCTAAACTCGGTATGTATGCTAAACTCGGTATGTATGCTAAGCTTTTGAACTATGCTGAATTTAAAAAGAGGCTGAATTGCACCTGTAGGTTAAGTTTTGTTTTGTTATTGACCCACTGGTCCTTTCATTTTACCCACATTTTATATATATGAAGAATCTGAAGTGGTTTCTCCAATAAAGAATTTTTAATCAAACCATACACCCATCTCCGGCCATTTATCTGATGCATTATCAAGGGATGGATTCAGATATTCAATTTATTTTAATCTTTAAAATAAATCCACAACCTATGCAGTGATGTGACATCCTGTTGTGTTACCTTGACTACACTCCTCTTTTGTTTTCTTGCCTTTCTTTACTATTTACGTTTCGCTTTGCCGTCGTGCCCGAAACGAGACCTGTGGCATCCATCCTCAAACCCAGGCACACGTCAGAGAAATGCCCATGCTTATTTATGAGGCATTTTCTCTTATGTACATTTGAAGATTACTAGATGTTATTAATACTATAAAAGTAACTAATTTCAGTTAAGCACAGCTGCTGCGTGAAAGTATAGTCAGCCGAACTATTTTTTATATGCAGGTGGATTTGTGTCTCCGAATTGCCCACAATGAACAACCATGTGCCTGGCAAGGAACCATAACCCTATTTATGATGTCCCACTGCCTGAGCCCTCGGCATTCTGGGATACGTCCGAGGAGCACTGAGATCCTCTACCAGACAAGCCGTTATGAAAGATGGATGGATTTATGTATGGATTTATCAAGCCCCTACTTTTTCATTTTTGCTAAACATTTACCTCATCTTCTAATGACCCGATAGTTTAAATTGTGCTGCTTAAATTAAAATAAGACGTGAACTTTATTGCTATCCCATCCATGTACAGCATATAGTGGAAGCAAGCAATGTTCCCCCAGGACCATGGTATAACGTGCATTCATGGTTGGTTGTACACGAGATTATTGTGCAATAAGACAAGGGAGACAGTCCAATAAATGCACACGCATAAATCAGAGAAAAGAAAGAAATAGAATTTGTAGTGGAATTTAAAAATAAATATGAAACATAATACTGTACATGTGTAGATGTATGTATTTGTGGTGCAGTAAAATGGCTAATGTAAATGGCATGGGGGGTGTGGGGGCAGGATTGACAGCATTGAGGGAGGAGGGCGCTACAGAGTGGGGTGGGCTGGATGGGCAGGTGGGCAAAGAGTCCATGGCAGATGTTGGAGGGCTCCTCCAATATCCTAGAGGCACTGTGGATGGAACAGTTTGGAAAGTATCCTGAATAGAGGGTTGAGAAACCCCAGTGATGTTTTCAGCTGTTTTCACTATCAGCTGCAGCGGCTGTCTGAGACATTGCAGTCCTCAAACCAGACAGTGATAAAACTCAGGACAGGACACTGTCTACGGTGCCCCTATACAACACGGTCTGGATAGTGGGAGGAAAGCTCGGTCTGCTCAGAAATGGAGGCGTTGCTGTGCTTTCTTGGCTAGGGGTGGTGATGAGGGATCAGGTGAGGTCGTCTGTAACATGCACTCAAAGAAACTTGGCGTTTCTGCCTGTCTCCATGGTGCAGCAGTGCAGGTCCAGAAGTCAGTACTAATGTCTTTTGTTTTATCCACATTCTGAAAGAGACTTTGTTGGTTTTACGTCAGCCTGCTTGTTGCTACACCGCATTGTACGCTCTATCGCCAGTACTGCTGATGAGGGCTCAGCACTGTTGTGCCATCAGCAAACTTGATGATGTGGTTTGAACTGCACTTCACAGTGTGGTTGTGAGTCAGCAATGTGACCTGCAGTGGGCTGAGCACACAGCCCTTGGGGTCTCCAGGGGGGTCAGTTTGATGGTGCGGGATATTCCCATGGCAACCTGGACTGTCTGAGGTCTTTCGGCCAGGAATTCCAAGGTCCAGTTGCTTAGGTCAGTGTCTCCCAACCCAGTCCTCCGGGACCCACTGACAGTCCACAATTTTACTCCCTTCCAGCTCCCAGCCAGATTGCCCACATTTTTGCTTCCTACCATGGAGCAGAAACGTGGGCGGTCGGCGGGTTCCCAAGGAAACTCTGGCTCAGAGAAGTGTCAAAACTCAGCACGCTGAACACCCTCATCAGTTTCTGGATGATTGACATAAAGCTCCCTAAAAATCAATGATCGGCAATCTTACGAGAGTATCTTTTTAATCCACTTGGGGCAGAGCGACACAAGGGGCAGAGGACATAGTGTCCTCAGCTAGAACAGTATGCAAACTGTAAGGAGCCTAGTCAGATAGGGAATCTGCTTTTTTCAGCTGCCTAGACTAGTTGAATTAAAGATTTATTTTGCAACCCTGTCATATTTCATCAGTCTAGCTGTGATTACCTGTACTTCTAACACTCTGGCAGAGTCTCATTAATCTCTGTTTATACCGAAAACATGGCACCTAATTTAGACTTTAATCTGCATTACATGTAAATCCTTAAAGCCAGCATAGTCTAGTGCAGAGGAAGCATACTGACACATACAAATCTGCAAGGGAACTTTCACATTTTCAACTTTCAGAAACTAGGATAGGTGAAAGGTTGGACAATAATTAATTGATCTGAGTCTCCACTTAATAATGTTTTCAACATGTGAACTAGATATATGTGCCAAAGTTAAGGTACACGTAGGAAAAAACAGAGAAAATACACATGCAGCTTTGACATTAGCGCAAGCAGGAGATCTTAAATCCAAAAATTCATTGCTTTTTGTCTCTTTAAAGCACTTTAAAGAGACTATTGACTATTACCAGTACTACTGATGCCCAGCTCTGCAAGGGAGAGGGGCTAGGTGGGCCTTGCCTAACCAGTCACAAGTTTGACCCACACCAATGCTTAGTAAACTTACTAAATTCTAACCAATCACATTAAAGTATGTTGTAACTACTAAGGAAGTAAACCTTTCTTTTTATTTTTTCAAAAGCACTGCATTAGAGAGAAGATGGAATGTACAGAAGCCTAGGATCCAGTGTGATCTGTTCTGTTGTGTTAGCCTGAGATTTTCCCCGTTGTTCGCATCAGTTCCATGTCCTTGGGCACAGCATGTTTGTAACACGCTGGCGTGCCTCTGCTTCTCTTTGTATGCCTTCAAACTAAAGCAGAACTAGGGTAGTAAAGCACTAGTTCAGCCGTACATATTTTAATTGACTGCTGTGGCCTTTCACAAAAGCAAGAGAGATGATTATAAACTAAAATCTTTTTTTCATCCTTTTTAATAAGCCCAAAAATCTTGTAAGACCAACGTGTGAATTGGAAGGGTCATTCTGATACTATTTTAAGTAAAACAGATTTCAGGGGTTCAGGGTTTCAGGAAAGCTCTGTATTGTGGAAAAAAATGTTTCACTCATTAGAACAAATAAACGCTTACAGACATCTTCAAATAAAAGTGTGAGTTATTCCTCTGTAGCGTACAAAGCATTTTATCTAAAACACAAAAAGCTGTGTTTAATATTAGTCAAAAACACAGAATATATAGTGAAAACAATAGGAATGGAAGGTATTGCCCATTAAAATGCACAGCAAATATCTCTGGAAGACAGCTTTGTTATCTAGAACTAAATAACTTATTTAGCAGATATAACTGGGGTAAAAGATATAGCCCATGACATTTATACAACTGACAAGTGAATCTATATCCCCAAACACTGGCAAATATTGTGTCGTCAGAATAAAATGTTTGACAAGCATCCATAATGATATAATGGGTGGACGTCATTGTACTACACCACTGCTCAGTTCATACACAGATACATTGCTGCCTGTAACTTCTCCCTCAGATTCACAAAATTCCGAGATATTGGCTATTCAATAGCACCCTTCCATGATAATGCAGGTCTTTCTCTGCCTACTCTAATCCAACACTTTTCTACACGGCTCTTATTGAATGTGCTCTGGTCTTCATAGATGCAAACACAGTGGTCCTGAGTGCTCTCAACTGGTGCCTGGTCACAGCAGTATTTAATTTCAAAATCCTAGTCTTGGTCTATCATGCAGCAAACGGCTCAGGACCTTATTATCTATAAAACATCATCAGGGACCTACAGACCAGCTGGACTACAACAATCAACAACAGCAGGAACTTCAATAGTCCCTGTGCAACCTGTAATTGCTCCTCTAGAGCTCATTTTCTACCACTATCCTCCACTTGAACAGGTCTGGGCTGGCCCTGATGGACCAATGGGCATGTCGGCTGCCCCCAGCTTCACCCCTTACCCCCACAAACTCTTGCTTGCTCTATCCCAGTCCAACCCTGTTTATGAAAAAATGCTTCCAATATATGTCAAAACTGATGAACAACATCCCATATTCCAATGCAAACTACATACTGAGGATTCGGCATTTTAACATGTAACTGGTTTTGTACATTAATTATGTGTCGCATTGGTGAGGTCCATGTTTATTTCTTATCGATTTTATTTTGCTTTAAATAGGCGTTAGTGTCAATGCCTATTTATCTGGACATAGATTTAACTCTAATTATCTTTCCCTATCATGTAATTAACTTTCACATTAATACTGCCCCCCCCAAATGAGTCCTCTGGCCTGTATTCTAATGTCAAATTTACTTTTTGTCAGATTTGATAATAGGATCGGCTGATTGATTTAATAGAGGTTTAATTTATTACGGATTTGTTGTACATTTTTTATTTCATTTACCTTTCTTTTGATAATGACCATACTTCATAATTTATGTAAAGCTACATTCCTAAAATTATATTTGCTATAAGCCATTTTTTTTATAATTTTAGACCAGCAGTAATTTGGACTGGCGCTTAATCCAGATCTTAAACTCGCCTGGGTTTCTGCCAAAATGCCTCAGTATATAGATTTCCAGGTGGTATAGTTAATTACTTCACTCT
The DNA here is from genome assembly GCA_026780845.1 of Petrocephalus sullivani. Lineage (NCBI taxonomy): Eukaryota > Metazoa > Chordata > Actinopteri > Osteoglossiformes > Mormyridae > Petrocephalus > Petrocephalus sullivani. The sequence continues at coordinate 7,601,149 of JAODKM010000032.1, read as the reverse complement.
TCCTTGTACATATGGAACCTTTCAAATAATTAGGAAGAGAAAACCAGTCTTACCGTCTTGAACAGCTCTTAAGAGAAACTGTTCAAACACTGTGTAAAATATTCAAAGTGCTATAAGGCACTGCATTTATAATTATGGCGTATATACGTAACATAAATTAAACATATATTAAGTTCTCTGCAGGTACTTTTACTCTTTGCATATGGCTAATATTTTCTTTCCTTCCACTATTTTGATCTTTTAAAAATGCCTTTTGCTCACCAATCCTTTGAGTCTTCCAGAAGTGCAGTGTGCAAGCATTCAGTCATTAACCCTACACAGGAAACACACCCTCTACATTTCAGTTCAAATTATTCACCTTTCATTTTTCAGGACACAAATCCTCCACTTATTCCTTCCACATGATAAATGCTTCTTCTTTGATTCTGCAGATTTGGATTCCTAACAGATTACGATTATGGCATAGTGACTTGCCATTGCTAAATTGCACACAAACCTAAACCCTTAGGCTTCAACTAAAGATGTGATGACATTTTCTGAAAATAATGACAGCTGAGATGAATATTAGGTACAACTCTACAAAATACCGAAATGAAAACTAACATTGAAATTGTAATATCCAGCAGCAACAGAAGTGCATTGAATATTAAATAAATCCTGCATTTTAGTTACTGAGATTGCTCATTGGAATATAAGAATTTAAATAAACGTCCTGTTTTTTTTCTGGAGAAGGTCTCTGAGAACACGAAGAGGGAGTCATTTCTGGAATTGCAATGGGGTGGCATGGTGCAAAGCCATGATGAGAAAAGCATGAGTCTTAACGGAGTTCCGCTAATTTTCTTTCGAGCCGTCTCTCACAGGATGTATGAGAAAGCCAAATGGCTGGCAGCAGTGCATCAGCTTGGCTTTGACTTCCACCACTGAGTCCTTATTTTAGAACTTCCTTCATTTCTTCCCATTGTAAACTCATCTGCCATGTACCTGTCAACTCCATTAGCATCTTCAGCATAGACACGTTAAATTTGCGCAAAGAAGACAATAATACAAAGTAAAGTGCTGCTGTCCTCCCTACATTTTGTTGGAATAGTATTTATTCTCGATTAATCTGGGTGCAGTTTCCCTACTGGCACGACTGAGACAGCATTCACTCCAAATGAATGGGAGTTGGATTATTTATTATCAAATCCCGGCTCCACTTATCTAATATGTAAAATTATGGACAATGCTTATGTTACTGGTTATCCCATTGTAGATTTCAATTGTGTTAGTATATTTTGATGTGGATGTCTATGGAAAATTGTTGCATGGGCTCAGGAACACTTCCGAAAACTATTGTCTGTGAACATAGTTCATCACCTCATCCACAAATGGAGAATGAAACTCTGTCATGCAAAAAAGAAACTATATATAACCATGATCCAGAAACAACTTCTTTGGGCCCAAGCTCATTTAAGGTTGACTGACGCAAAATGAAAAACTGTGGTCTGACAAATCAAAATTTCACATTTTTTTTGGACGCTGTATCCTCCAGGCTAAAGAAAAGATGCACTGTCTAGCTTGTTATTAGCAGACAGTTCAAAAGTCAGCATTTGCGATGGATTGGGGGTACATTAATGTCCATGACTTGGGTAGATTGCACATCTGGGAAGGTACCATTAATACTGAACGATATATACCAGTTCTGGAGCAACATATGCTGCCATCCAGACTATGTATTTTTCAGAGAGGGCCTTGTGTATTTCTGCAAGACGGTGCCAAACTGCATTCTGTTAGGACGGCCTGCCTGCAGTTCAGACCTGTCACCCATTAAAGACATTTGGCTGTTCAGCAGCTGAAATCCTATATCAAGTGAAGTGAAGGTGATTAATCGTCATTGTTGACGCACCACAGCACACAACAACAAAATGTGTCCTCTGCTTTTAGCCCATGTGACATCGTGACACAGCAGGGGGCAGCTATGTGAGCGCCTGGGGAGCAGTGCTTGGGGACGGTACCTTGCTCAGGGTTCCTCAGCGGTACTTGCAGGTCAGGGACTCAAACTGGCAATCTTTCGATTACACGGTTGCATCCCTAACCACTACACCACCTGCCTGCCCCATATCAAGCAAGAATAGGACAACATTTCACTTTCATAACTCCAGCAACTGTCCCCAAACATTTACAGAGTGTTATTAAAAGAAGAAGTTATGCAACACAGTGGTAAACACCCCCTGTCCCCACTTTTTCAAAACGTGTCGAGGGCACCAAATTCAAATCGAGCAGTTACTTGTCCAAAAACAATACCATTTCTCAGTTTCAACATCGTTGTTCTATTTTCACTTTAAATGTAGGTTAATATGATTTGAAAATAATTGCATTATGTATTTATTTTAGTTTTACATAGTGTCTCAGATTTTTTGGAAATGGGATTGTAGTTAGAACTTTTGTAACATTGTATCTCTGAAAACATGTTTTTCATGTAACTGTTGTTCATATAAGTAGTATGAGAAGGATAGTAAAAAGGAGAAACAGGGCATCAAGCCAAGGGAATTTACCGGGAATCAATTACCATAATACAGATTATCATGGCAATTTAAATAGTAATTTCAAACAAAACTGGTCTTATTGGTCTTAGATACACAGATGTGATTCAAATAAGATCTAATATCCGCAGTTATTAGTGACACATTTGTTAGAAAATATAGGCTATGATCATATATTCATATGTTTCGTTTTATTAATGTTATAAATTTGGTACATTGAGACTGGAACCAATGAACTTAAATAAAATAAAACGTACAGAAACTAAAAAAATAAAATAATAAATTATAAATAATAAAATGTTTCGTAATGTTTCGTAGTGGTTTTTCTTAAGATTAACTGAAAAAGCAACACACTGTGTGTCTTATAGGATACTAAATATTTTTTAAATGAATTCTCAAAATGTTTTTTTTTAATTGCCATGAAAAGTTTTTCCAAATAACACAAGTTCAAGAACAAGCTCATCATTGTTTAAAAATGTATTTCACTATCGCAGTCATGCAACAAACATCTGTTCCACTGCTCCTCTTCAGACACTGGCCTGGATTGTGAACCTGGAATCTGCTGAAATGTATTTTTAACCTCTTCTGACCTCTTGATGTTAAATACTGATTTTCCAAAATAGAGAGAAATGTGTCAGAATGTCGGTCAGACCTTTCGTGCCTGTCAAGATGTACTAACTGCTAACGCAAATTTTTTATGGAGAAACAGTTATTCCTTTTTTATATTTAAATGCCACATTTTTCAAAGAATGTACAGTATTCTCTTTTCTTAAGAGCCTCGCCCACACCAGTTACTCCAAATATCATCCCGTTTCTGAGAACATGGATTTCATTGCTTTGCTATTATAGATGCACATTTCAAGGTGTTTGAATAGCATTGCAAAATTTTCCAGTTTAGCTATCCCTTTATCTAAAGTGCGGCCCAGTTTTCTGGTAATGCAAATGCTCTTATTAGGTGACAAAAATGAATGTCAGTTCTGGGGTATAAATATTTCCGCCGTGTTTCAGAGCTCTGCCATACCCTGAAGAATGACAATTTTTGCTTCAGATTAATTCGCTACCCGAGAACCCGACTGCTTGAAAATAAATGGCGCATTACTGATTCAGTATATATTAAATATTCCGATGTCGTCACATTTGACTGGACAGATTTTTATTATATGTTTGCAAACTTGATAAATGACAGGCTGATCATCCAATCAGTGTTTTTATTGTTTAACACTATTATGTTAACTGTTTGCCATCTTCTTTGAAACTCCACAGCCTGCTACAGCCTTACAGACATTTTTGCTTTTATTAATGTGGAAAATAGTCACTCCGCAACACACTCTACAGCAGACTTGGACATTCTCCAGAGAACCCTACACAATACTACCATAAAGACAATGAAATTGCACATGTTCCAACAGCTGTGTGGAAAAAAAACAGCTTCAAAGTGCATAATATCGAATTCTTATGCAATCTGAAATCACAGCCAGTTTTATTTATATCCTAGCTGAAAAAGGCTAACCAGATATAAATTTTGCTCTGGAATAAGTCTTGGTGTTAGGAATGTATCCAATTCCCAAAAAAATAAGAATCTACTGTTTTCATTACTGCAAAATAACTCAATCCCTCCTTAATGTTTTTTTTTTTCTTTTAATTTCTCAGTTCAGTAAAATTACTTGTAAAAGTATAGGATACACCCTTGGAGTTGCAAAGGAAGAGGCAGTGAGGGATGGGGTAGGAACTGACACGCAAACACACACGGAAGACATGTGTGAGTGTGAACAAGAAGGAGAATCAAGTGCGAATTCCCCAAAAAGGAACTTAGTTTAGGCATTAATCTTCAACATTTGACAGCTTGGAAAGTTCATAGAGACGCACTGTTTCCTTCAGCCATTGTAATGCATCAACTCAAGTGCAGCCCTTAATAGATGGGGAAGGTGTTCTCCGGAGAGGGTTCTGGTCTGAAATGATGCATTCATTCAGCTGAGTGATGCGTTACAGAGCTGGTGGTGTGTGTGTGTTTGGTGGGAGCTTGATACAGGACGGTGATGGTATTGTCACCCTATGTCTTCCACTGCCTCTACACGTCACATTGGCAGCCATGACTAACTGAGCTAACGTCCAACTCTTAAAGAAGACAAGTTTTTACAGTATCTAGCTGTCCAGTGTTCCCTACTAACCATTTTGTAAATGAATATAAGCTTCTTGGGTACACTACCAAAAGTCTGCAGAAAACAGAGTAACTGCCATAAAAATGCATTTGCTTTCAGTCTGTCCGTGTCTAGCGGCCAGAATAACTAGTAACAAGTACGTGGCAGACAGAATAAATTTCAAAGATTGCCCGTGAGGATGTAATTATTCAAATAAAGTGGCATAAAAGCCATATTACAGATTTCATCGAGATCAGTTCATTTATTGATGGCTTGTTTTAATGAAATCCTATTCAACGTTTACAATTTGATAATACAGTTAGGTGCTTGATGGAGAAAAAATAACAGAACTGTGGCAGCAAGTTGGCTCAGTAGGCAGCCTTGTGGAGGTCAGAATGCCACCTCTGTATACAGTTTGCACCCAATGCAACGAATACTACCATCTAAAATGCAAATCTTATGCCAATTAAAAATGTAATTTGTTTATGCTGTGGGCCTGTCTGTATAAGTGTTTTACATGATGGGTTAGATCTTTCATACACTTTAATCTCGATGTCCATAATGGATGCAGTGCTGAGCATTTGTTGACATAGTAAGCCGATGCCACAGTTTCAGAACTGGAGGAGAAGAATTAACTGTCATTCATTTGCAGGTCACCAGTTGACAGTAATAGACCGTGCTCTCACAGTCAGTACCTCTCTGCATGTGTCATGTAACCAATTGGTAAAAAGAGGTATCACGTTTTCGAGGGGCATATGTAAGGAGTACACGTGACAGGCACACATGTAACGAACATACATGGACGGCAGGCAAATCATTCTGACAGCTGTGAAAGGTGATACTCTCAGCCATGTTTGATAAAATAAGGAACATGTATCAAGCCATAATCTGTATATGGCTTGTATATTTAGTATTGTCTGTAAATTATATGTTTATAAATATATATATATTCTGAAATATATATATATACATATATATATACACATATATATATATATTCATATATATAATTCTAATTATATATATATATATTTTTTATTTTATTTAAAATTGCAAACTGTGGTGATGAATGACATCTGAAAATCTGACTTACATAATGAGTTAAGCCGTTATGTCCTATCTTGGAAAGAAAACGGCACCATTAGCTTCTGTGTGGTCCTTCATCTCAGATTGTGCAGGATCTGCCTCGTATGATGTGCCACATGTGGAATCTTCATTAGGCGGAGAATCCAAATAAGCACCCATGGATGAGCCCTTGACAAAGACGAATGAGTGAGAAAATGAATCTGCCCTCCAACTTGCAACTTCTAGTTCTCCGATTGCAAATTAAGGCAATAGAAAAGCAAAAATTTTAATATCAATGACAGGAACTAATAGAAGCACTATCGTGCCCTTCTAGCTAAGGAAAACTCGGCGATCTATATGGCAAGCACATATTTCTTCTCGACCTGCATTCTTGTGTCGTACAATCTGGAGCTCACATGTAAGTGTCAAGGGGTTGTGGAGGGATCAGCTTGAGTGTAAAGGGTCACCCTATACTACCGTCCTTCCCCAGCCATGAAGGGATTACCTTCCGTTCCAGATGTGGCGGAGGGGCCAGTGGAAGGGATGCGGCGGTTCACACAAGGGCATGCACTTTGTCTCCGACACCACAGTAGACTTTGGAATGTCCCCTGCTCTGGCCCATGATGCCACGGACCTGTCATTAAGAGTGATTGCCTGATCATACTACATTCCTCATATCCGTGAGTCACAGATCTGAGGAAATGCATCCAGACAAAGACATTCTATTAACTTTTTGCCATCTGTATAATCATCATACACATTTAACAGATCACAACTCCAGTAAACACGTCATACAATCTAATGTTTTAAATGTGTAATAATGACGATAACACAGTAATGCTCTGCCATATCTACGTTTTTATGAAGAAAATCGATATACTTGTTTCTTTGGTCTTTTATATTTGGATTTAGGCTATAATGTAATATGATAGTTTTTTTTAGTTCAGTACTGAAATTTTATCATGTTCATCTTTGTTCCTTCTTCCACATTGTAAAACAGCTTGACCATCAAAAGTGCAATTGGAGAAAACAATGTGTATTTCATGGAAAAGTTACCTAAGGTTGGGAGTAATATTTGGATATGGATTACAGCACCAGGCAGTTAACCCTGGTGAATGATTATATGCAAGGGAACATATTGCAGAATTTAACTCAAGGAAATCATGGTGTCTGGTAATCATATCAGGAAGTCACAGTTGTTAAAAGACTATGATATGATAGATTTTAATTGTTAAATATTTAACTGCTATGCCAATACATAGCTAAGCTAATGAAATAGCAGACCTTGTCCATGATAGGCTAGTGACTGGAGCCACCAAATGGATGGATGAATGGATGGATGGATATATATCTATATAGATAGCTAGATAGATATACACAGTTAAGAGTGAAACTTAAATGGGCACAGATAAATAAAGACCTGCAGTTAGGCTGAGTTGTGTGTGCGCATGTGCCATCTGATGGATTCCAGTTCAAAGCGTACTACATCTAAGTGCCCTACACTACTTGCGATTGGCTCCAGCTGTCCCATGTGACCCTGACCAGGAAAAGAGATTAAAATGGAATGTTACTGAATGGAATAATGTGTTATTGTTCAATTTGGGTTTCTTCCATCTAAATTTCTGAATCATGCACTTTTCTCTTACATTTTGTTTTACTTAACATTCCTTAGCATGGCGATCATAGTGGAGAAGATTGAAAATAAGGAAAGAATAGCTGCACTAAGTCAATAAGAAGACAGCCAGCAGCCTTGGTCTGCATCTTGCAGCTTGTGCCTCGCAGAGAGCTGCCCAGCATGTGCCCTGCATTTCATTCCCTGCCTTACGGTTGGATTTTGTTGCTCTGCGTGTGGAGTTTGTGTGTTTTCTCTGTGTCATACAGGTTCCCTCTTGGCCTTCCAGTTTCCCCCCTCAGTTCAAAGACATATAATTAGCCTAATTGGTGTCTAAATTGTCCCTGGTTTGTGGTTATGTGTGTATCTGCCCTGTGACGGAGTACCTTGAGCTCTGTGCTGCCTGGGACAGGCTCCAGGGCCCCCTGGAACCCTGTCCAGGACAAGCGCTTGGAGGTTGGAGAGTTTTTTTTTTTTGTAATTACTGACTCAGTGGGTAGCACTGTTGCCTCATACCGACTGAGTCCTGGCAGTTTAGAGATGATTGCTCTGTGCATGTGGAGACTGCATGTTCTTCCAGTGTTACACAGGTTTTATCCAGCTAGTCTGGCTCCCTAAGATATGAGGCTAGGTGAACTGGCAGTATATGTGTGTGTGTGTGTGTGTGTGTGTGTATACTACTGTGTGTCCTGTGACAGACTGGCATTCTGTCCAAGGGTTTCCCTGGCCTGGTGCCCTGTGCTTCCTGGGATTGGTTCCAGGTACC
>JAODKM010000032.1:7576546-7591491 GCA_026780845.1 Petrocephalus sullivani | reverse complement strand
GTTTATTCTTATGATTGATATTGCATGTCATAGTCTCAGATATTTGCAATTCACTAAACTGTGTTATTTCTTCAATACCAACTTTTGCCATATGTATTGTGCTCCTATATTTGATGTCACAGACTTAAAATATCTATCCGATGTTTTTGCGGATGTGGTAGATGAGAAAAGTTTTAATTGATTACGATATATATAGGAATAGGTTTATCAAAATATTAACCAACACATACCATGTGTATATTACTGCACAATCCAGACATAAGCTTTCCATAAAGAAAAGTTGCATATTGATTCAAACATCTTGTGACTATGTATAATAATTCAAATGAAAAATTATTGTAATTATAATGATTCTAATAGTTTTCATTCATTGTTACAGTAGCTATGGTGAGCTTTTTCCATTTATGTCTGTCACAAGGAAAGACTCACTAGGATAAATCTCACGTCGTTCACTGACCAACCCAAGCAGTTACATGAGAATAGTTGCAGGTTATGCACTGATGTCATGATTTTGGGTGCATTTTCTCTTTAATGAGAGGGCTTATGATCATTCCTACTAGCTATTAGCCTAGATAGGTTTCTAAGATCCAAAAATGTTCCTTTCCATTCAGTTATTAATGGGCATCACGTCATTTCTGCCATGTGTTATTGTCCATCTGGATGGAACAGTAAAATTATTGCAGGCTTGATTGCCTTGGTTCTACTTCAAGGGAACCTTAATGCTTCACTGCAGACCTGTTCTCCAGAGACAACGGAACTGTCAGGGGGTTTAAGGAAGGAAGTCAAGGGGATAAATCAGCCAGAACATGAAGATTCTCTCTTGAGGGGAGATATGGCCACAGACTGATTACAACCCAACTGCTGCATGGTGGAAACAATTGCTGTTCCCTGATGGTGGTTTGCGAGTATGCGACTCGCAAGTCACGGATTTTAATAAGCAAGATGTAGAGGATTAGCATGCACATGTTTTAAATAAATCATGGATAAATAGGTAAAATCGCCTTGTTTTCTTTCATTAAGCTATAGTCAAATATGCCAGCAGTAAGAAGGATTACACCTTCATTTGTTATTAAATAATATAAGTAAGTGTTCATGCTATTCATTTATTATTATTTTTTAATCACTAACTGCTTGTCTTTTATGAATGACTCAAAGTGACTGAAATGTGATGTCATAATGTAAAGTGATTCCAGTTATTGTGGTGTGACGTTGACACCAATAATTATATTCAAATGAGATGGCTGCACCCAGTGAGAAACGGCAAATTGCAAACAACAAGATGAGACTTTCATCGTAGCTGGTAGATCTAGCTGCCATGCGACGTACTTTGGGACCTTGCCATGAAATTTTCAGGCATCCCTTCTTAAATAACCTTGTAAAGGCAATTATATCAGCCAAACACTTAATACATTAGGCTGGCCTCTTACATTATATACATGGTTACGAAATACAGTGCTCTGCGAAAGTCTTAGGCAGTCAAAGAACTTGATGCTTAAGTGCCGGTGTAAACCAATATGTTACGTCTGTCAAAGTGCATCAGCTTAGCCGTTTCAAAACCTCTCCTAAAGTCCCTCAGGTATTTGTAGCATCTATTCAATACACCAATTTATTTTTGACTTGACCACTATGCCTGTTTGGCTAATCAATATCTCACTGAGTGTTTTGACCAATTAATTACCTTAATTAATTGACATAGTGATGAAATACATGGACTGGGTGCACTGCCCCTGAGGAAAGGTATGGAAACTAGATCGATATTTATCTCGCTATCCAACAAGATGTCAGTGACTTTTTGGTGAACAGAAGAAATTCTTGTTTATGTTTTATTGTAGTACTGTTAAGCACACTTACTACCCATATACATAGCCTTAAACTCTTTGCTTTACTGTTTAAGACCTTTGCTTCATTGAGTTAAATTCCATACAGTACTGTATGCATTTTATACATTTTGATATCTCAGCTTGTTCATACAAAAGTTCACGTTATTGCCATGATGATTTTCCACAGAAGCATGCAGGAGTACACATTACTATAACAAAAAAAGCAGTGCCGGGTGAAATGCAGCTGGAAATGTGGAACAATCCATTAGCCGAATACCTGTGATGCAAATTATGTCTGTTTTATGAAAAATGATATGGTCCGAACAGGTGAGCACGCGTGCGCTTTCTATGTGGACCTCGCTGAGAAGGGAGAGCTTGGCAGGGAACAGCCTGGGTTTCAGTAGTGCCATGTGTCTGCGTAGAGCCAGCAGTGACAGATCGAGAGAAAAAAAAGGACGGAAGGGGAAGAGGAAAAATCGAGAGCCTGCGAGCCGCTTCTGGGGGCTGACAGGCCTCATCAGTCGACTAACAGGCCTGTTTTGACAGGTGTCATATGGTGCGTATCGCCATTACGCTGCCTTGCCCCCGGGACTTTGCATCATGATCCACTACAGAACTTAAATGGGCACAGAAAAATAAAGAAAGCTGGCAGAGAGGACAACAAAATCATTATCCCAACATCCTCATCAAGGCCCTCCCGTACGCAGAGTTGGAACAAGCGCCATATGGTAGCTTATTCCATGGCCGTGTTTCTTAGTGGCCCAAAATAGAAGGGGAATCTGACTGCTGTTATCATCCGTCTTCTATTTTACTGTCCGCTCTAATTTGGCACATTCCTTATTGGGGCTATTAGGCCTCTGTGTGAGGAACAGGCAGAGAAGGTAATTATGATTGCTGGAGAATGGGCAAAACTATGATGGAGGCACAGGACCTGTAGGTCATATACAGAAGAAACTACTGTTTTTTTTGCTTGCAGATCACGATCAATAAAATTGGCCTTTGAATAATATTCTCTAAAGAGTTTCATCCCCACCACAGAGTGGATTTTATAGGCATCTATCATTTGCTATTCCCATCTGATGCTGAATGAAATCTAATGAAATCTTGCTATTCATTTTGTACCTAAAGTGGATAGAGAAATGAAGGTTAAATCACTATTAGATTCACAACTACTTGAAGCTCAAGGTAGCACACTGATTTAATCTCTAATGCTTTTTATGTATTATCCATGTTACCTCCCAGAAAGGCACACGTATTAACCTTAGGTACAAGGTCTGTCGTTAAGTTTAAAATTAACAGGAATTTTAAAGTAGTTTCTAACTGTAATCTAACTTCTGAAGCATGCAACAGTCACATTAATTGATTTTCCATTAATTATGTAAATACATCGAATTGACATTACCCACAATGTAATCAAAAGACAAAAGGTTTGAAGTGCCTTGATTAAAGGAACAGTTGGATAATTGGCTCTAGCTGAAACTACTGCATTGTTACTGGATTTGAGTCTAATTAGTGATCGTTAGAAACTGTGAGCGCTTAAGCTTAAGAGTGTTGCAGACGTCATCGCCAGCCAGCGGGTGTGCTGTGCTCATGACTGCAGTCTCGTATCTGGTCATTTTCAGTTGATAACAAGACAATGGTAAATTAATTAAGACTGCACAGGCATCCTGTCTAGAGTAAGGCTTCCTACTTCCTAATTTGCGGAAGAGTTTTTAAAAATAAACAATAACGTTTTCACGGTCCCTCGTGTTCGCCCATTCTGTTCACACCCGAAAAAAATTGTAAACGTTTAAACGTATGGAATTGGTCAATCTGCCAGAACATGCCACCTCTCCCCCTCCCCCTCCCCAAGCCTTTTTAACCGGCCTTTGAAATTTTTGTTCAACCTAAACCAGTCTACAAACATCAAAAGGCTGGGAAGTAAAAATCTGTAGCAGTGGTCGCCAACCCTGCTCCTAATTTAGCATGCTTGATACCGATTGTAACCAGCTATGTTGAAGATAAGTTGGCTGTAATACTGAGAGGCTACTGAAGGACCTGATTATTTGTATCAGGTGTGTTAAATTACAGCTGTACTTAAGCTCTGCTGGGTGGTAGATCTCCAGGAGCAGGGTCAGTGATCTATAGTATATCATGGTAAATATACATTATTATACTTAGGCCTCAGACCAAGGGAGTGCATTCCTCTGAATGCCTGAACAATGCTAATGCCCTTCAAAATCTGATAACAAACAGAGTATCTATTACTCTCTACATATTAAAATCCAGTATCCTTAATACGTTACATCATTCATTCATGAGTATTCCACAAAATAAGACACAAAAGATGATTCAAAATACAATACTAAAGGAATAGTTATTCCACAAATGAATGAAATAGCTCTAGAAGTTTCTAATCTGTACGGTCAAGTGATTTGGACCTGGAAGCTTTTTACATATAGCTTTGGGACTGACTGTATTTACGTTCAAATAATGGCTAATCTATCAGTACTGATCATAAGTGGACAGAGCACACAGGAGCTGCGATTAGGAAGGTCCACTCGAACCTCCCTTCCCTCAGGTGTTTGCCGAGAGCCCAGATTCCTCCTCTGGTATCCATCTCCGCCGGCCTCATTCTCTCTGGTTGGTTTACATCCTGGCATGGCAGCTCTTCAGATGCAGATCGGAAATTGTTACAGAGAGTGGTGAAAACTGCACCAGGAATCATCAGCACACTTAGTAGCTGTCCCACAGCTGTCCCAGTGTGGTAAAACCTGAAACGTCCTTACTTTTGGGGACATTTGTTCGACATTTGGATCACCTCAATTATATAAAAAGCATAAAAATGCCAAAAGTCTCGTATTTGGGTTGGATACATATGTTTAAGGTTAGGGCTGAGTCAGGGTTTCGGATTGGGATTAGTGTCCTGATTGGGATTAGGGTTTTTCCCATAGAAATGAATGGAGGGTCCCCATTTAGATAGACATGTGGATCTGTGTGTGTGTGTGCGTGTGTGTGTGGGCTTGTATAGATCACTTTTGAGTACCAAAATGTCCCCAAAGTGTGGTAAAACCTGAAATTTCCCTACTTTTGAGGACATCTTTTCAGGTCCCCATTTGGAAAACCTCAATTTTATAAACATCTGTGAATGGAATCAAAAAAGTAAAAATACAGAAAGTCTTGTATTTGGGTTGGTTACTTATGGTTAAGGTTAGGGCTGGGTAGGTGTTAAGGGTGTCGTGATTGGGATTAGAGTTTTTCCCATAGAAATGAATGGAAGGTCCCCACTTAGATAGGTACGCCGATGCTCTGTGTGTGTGTGTGTGTGTGTGCCCTGTGATCCTGGATTATTCTTCGCCTTGCACCAGTTGTATCTGGGCTTGGCCCCAGAAATAGAGAAGCGATATAGAAATAGAACAAATGGATTTTATTTTGCTTCACATTTCAGCCCTTTATATTCAGCAAGGAATAATTTCATTGAATGTCGTACATTGTACTCTGTGCACATGGCAATAAACCATTGAATATATAGATTACTCTGGACGGAAGTGCTGGCTAAATTTTACTTACAATTGGTGCAATGATTAGGAAGAGAACACTGAGAATGAATTACGGTGTGTTTGTGTTGCATCACAATTCAGATGCAAGCTGAAGTTCGCCATTGACTTCTAAAAATCGGCCATGTGGAAGAAGGATCATTAAGTTTAGTCAAACAGTAGCTTTATCCCTTTTAATGAGGATTTTTTTACTTCGTATTCTGTGTGTGTGCCTGTGAGTCTGTATGCTGGTGGGTGTGCTTAGTTTCTTGTAAAATTTGAAATATTTAATTATGTTCTACTTAAAGATGGGTTGCAATTTCAACTTTATTGTGACGATTGTTTTCCACTGATTAACATGCTTCAATTAACCTGTGCTGAAGGATACATTTCTACAGTTATTTCTCAATTATTTTAAGACTTGCTTTAAGATAAGGAGGAAAACCAGTAAAACTCAGTCATTCTGTTGAAAAGGTTATGTGGGCACTAATTAGGATATCTATGACATTTAGCGTCTAAAGTAGCGAGAACTTTGGAATCATCTACTTCTATAACCCATAAATTATATTCTTAATACAAAGTTTTTTTCTCCCAAACCATTAATTTCCAAGGTTCTGTCCAGAATATAACAATGGGATGTCTAAAGATGATTTTGTAAGATGATCCACTTTAACATTCGTAAAGAATGTGATGAATTAATATATCCTTTTTCCGTGGTTCCTTAGCATTGTCATTCTACATTAACAATGGGATGCCGTGACACTGTAAAACTAATTACCATCTGCTTTTGACTTTTTGTAGCTTTAAATACTGCTGTAAAGCATGCAAAATAGACTGAAACATACATTTGTCATTTCGAATGTAATCCTGTTACTGTATGCTTTGGATTCATTCTAATGCCTACTTAAGAAAATGTAAATCTGTGTAAATTACATCAAAGTGTATTACACTTCAGTGAATGTTCACTTATTTGAAAGAGGGGTTATCTGGTGATTCACGTTCATTTGATAATTAAATTTATTTATTAGCGTATGGTCGGTATACTTAGAGTACTTTTATGTACTTAAATGTTTTTGGTATGTATGCTACAGTTTCAGTGATTCAAATTGTCTATTTTGCAGTGTGCACTGAAGTGGAATTTTTTAAAATAAATTGCATCTTGAAAAAAATTGCCAGTGGATCATATCTCTATGATGATACATAGCTTAAGCTAGGCAAATTAATGTGTATTATTATCAGAAAGACCAGTGATTATTGCAAGAAATGGTTTATATAATTGGTTTTCATGAAATCGGTTTTACTGGTTTTATCCAATTCGGCCTGCATTATTGCCCATTAAGACTGAGTGAAATGAGGAACTGCTCCAGCTGTTATGTGTTTCTATTCTATAGTTCTAAAGTTAAAAACGAAAAAAAGAAATCTTTTTAGATTTTCCAAGTTGTGTTAATTTAGCGAGTTTAATGATTTTCAAGGTCTGTATGCTTATTGTTATTCATATTTTAATGATGGGACTTTCATTTTCTAAGACACTGAGTTACAGTGAGCCTAAGATGATTTTTCAAAATGGCAAAATGGTTAGTTTCTACAATATGTAAAAAATAGTTGACAGTTATTACGCAATTCATTATTAAATACACACTTAGTATGCCCGTTTTTATGTATACCTTCTGTAGCTAGTATCTGGTAGGACCCAGTTTTGCCAGCACAATAACTTTATGGGTAGATGTGTCATGCGTTCATGGAATCCTTTCTGCACACGAATGTTGTAGTGAGCACTTATTTTTATAAGCTTTTATATGAGTCTGGCCATTCTCTTCCGACCACTCTCATTAACCCTCCAGTGGGTGAAAATGCCAGTAAGGTAGCAGTTTGTAAGATACTGGAACCACCACACGCGGTGTAACAGTCAAAAATGAAATAAATCCGTAGAAAATGACCTTCCACTCTCCCAAACACTTAGAGAACCCCACACAAACAAAAGAGGGTCAACATTTAAAGCCCCAGCTCTGGTGGCCTAAGACAGCAGTGTTACGCACTAAGCCATCATTTCACCTAGCATACTTTCAATCTCGTTGAATAGTATTGTCACCCTCTTCTAAATTTAAATGTGTCCATGACTATCTGCAGAAATGTAATACTCTGGGGTTTCAACTGTTTCTTCTGGGTAATGCAGATTTCCACCTATGATCTGACATTTTTTTTTTATTTAAGAGAGTTGCTTACTTCAATTTGCTAAATTGCTTTAATAATGTGCTGGGAAAAGCAATTTAGCAGATGGAAGTGGATGCACATGGCGGGCGGATCATGCATCACCAACTACAATACGTCTCTGCCTGGTATTGCTGCAACCATCAGACCTGTCTCCTCATGGCCTGCAGGTGCAAATTAACACTGTTTAGGGAAATTCAATGGCTAGCAAGTTAACACCAGAAGGAGTTGTAATTCACTAGTATCTGTGATTGTTTTGAGGTATTTAGGACAGGGCTATTCGAATTCCAATCCTCAAGGATCGAGCCCTGCTCCTTCTCCAGCCTGTGCCTGGCACTATTGCTTTACACCTCTGGAGACCAGGGTCCAGGCTTTGTGCGATGTGGAGTTTATGTTTCCTTCTCATGTCATTGTGGGAGTCCCTCCGGGTACTCCCCATAGTTAAAAACATGACATGGTGAATTGGTGTTGTCAAATTGCCCATGTGTGTGTATGGCATTGGTGTTCTGTCCTGGGATGTTCCTGGCCATGGAGCCATCGTTTCCAGGATAGGCTCTGTGAGCAGCTGCAGAAGATGGATCGATGTTACCACAGCTTGTCTTACTATGAGGATGGTTTATATATATACTTGTTTGTGGCCATAGCTTTATCAGCTGAAAGTGTCATTGCAACTCTGGATTAAACATTTGGAATATGGAATTGAAAAGAAAATTGAATCGTGTGTGTGTATAGTGTGTGTGTGTGTATGGTGTGTGTGGGTGTTTGTGTGTGTGGGTGTTTGTGTGTGCAAATCCAAGAATAAAGTCGCTGAGCCTTTTTGCGAATTTCACATCAGGAAGCCTTTGTTTAAGAAGTATACCACACAGAGTTCACATGAAAGCTATATTCACGGGGAATGCCAGTTCCAGTATTCAATGTTTATTTTTCATGCATGTATTTGCTTTGCAGTGCTTGAGAACATTCTTCGTTTGAGGTACCCCAATACAGAAGAAAAAATTCAGGAAAGGGCCGAAAGTTTGACAATTTAAATTAAATTGAAATGTGGAAAGTTATTTGAGTGTTTAGTAAAAATAAAAAAGCAGTACACTGTAGCCCTATTTAATCATTCCACACTACCTCGCCAAATTTTAAAATCAGCAAAGAACTGGAGGTTGACATTAACTCAAATAATTAAGAAACTGAAGAGAGCTGAATAATTATTTATGGATTTTGAATCTAGGGCTAATTATATGACAGCGATATGTAAAAGTACGGGTAATGAGCATGCGCAAAACAAATAAAACATAAAAGATTAAATTGACTTCATGGCATTTTTTTGTAAGAGAATGTCATTCTTCAGTAGATTTAGAATGAGCCATTAGCTTTTATTAAACAAAGTGTCATTTAGAGTGGAGCGGAGAGGCAGTGATAGTTTCAAAATGGCCCTTTGTTTGCAGTGACCTCATCGGTTCCTGTCATCGAGTCTCGGTATGGTGATGTTGGCCACGCCCCTTCCCAGGCTTCTGGTGTCTTTAATGAAACTCAAGCAACACAAATCAACCACCAGTTCCACCCGAAATTACCCTGGAAATGCTTCAAATTGTTACTGAGCAAATGAGTCGGCGGGTATGAAATATAATCTGGTTTGAGCAGTGCTGTTACATTTATTTTGATAATTTCCTGAGATTTTAATGACCATTTATGAAATGATTTGTAAAATATTCAGAAACATGTATGGATATGATTTTCCCTTTTACACAAAACAAACAACAATAATAACCTGTGGTATATATTAATAACTCCCATTTAATATTATTTATAGCAATGCAATTAGTGTCATTGCATTATTATGTTGCATTTTTAATTTATTCTGCTGTATTAATGAATCAAATCCGAGTCTGAAATGAATTCAGAAGGTTCAGTGCATTGTTAGTAGCCTTAAATCTGTCTTTAATAAACTGAAACTAGATCTCTCTTGATAATCATCACTAGATACTTAAAATTACTGTCAAAATGCATATATGAGATGTTAGTAAAGACAGTTTAATGAAATGATTACTTCAGTGTTTATGGTGCCAACTAGCAAGAACAAGTTATAAAAATATTTCATGCCTTATATGCCCTCACACTAAATTTTGCAATGTATCTAAGAGACTGTAGAAATCACTGTAAAAATATATCATATACATATCCATCCTCCAAACACTCATCCAGTACGGGGTGCCTGAGCTTATCCTTTCCACATATTTCTTTACCTTTTTTTAATAACATATTTAAGGGGATGTGTAATTTAACTATTCATTCTCCTAGGATCCTTGTGACATCTATTATAATGTCGATATTAGTATTACATTATATATTGTAGCTTGATGTACTGTTAGCACTTTCTGGTTAGATGCAAACTGAATTTCGTTGTACTTGTACAATGACAATAAAGTTGAATGTAATCTAATCTAATGTAATCTAATCTAATCTAATTCCAAAAGGATTTCCTTCTGGAATGTTTTAGTTCAGGTGGTAATGTGCTTTGCTTAAAGGCAGTTTACCAAACAGGAGTCTCAGAAGAAACGCACCCATCACCCTGTGTTTTCAGGTAGTAATAATTTGATTTTATCTGTTGTTATTCGCTTGCAGTTCCAGTTCTTACCTATTTGCTGGTTTCTACCCTTGTCCATCTATCAATGAGACTAATCCTATAAACCTTTATCAGAACGGGAGAGAAAGTGCTGGGGCTTAAGGCAAACCAGATTTGGCAGAGAAACTAAGCATTCCAGCAAAAGGGAACGACCTTTCCTCAATGCGTCGAAAGGATTATTTGTTTGTGAAATATCCAAAGGTAATTAGTGCTTTTCTCCCTTTCGCATGTCCTGCCCTGTGATTTGTGAAATGCGTGGCACACATGCAATGCAGTGTTTAATTATATTGTAAACATCCGCAGGCCAAGGTTAAATTCATCTCACATTTTGTTTCAAAATGATCTCATGTACTTTGACAGGTTAAGACTGAATGCAGGTTTGATCTGGAATTCTCTATGGGAAAATGTGCTCAGTCAAAACTAACGCAATACTGCATATTTTCCGTTATTTAAGACAGGTAATTTTGTAACATGTTATCCATACACGCATTATTCTTCTTATTGTTGTTGTTGTTGTTATTATTATTATTGGTGTGTCATTTTTCTATGTAAACCATATAACAAAAATGTTTAGCATTTGTGTAACTGATAGTTGCATGCAACTTTCCAGTTAACAGGTATAAAACCAATTTTATTTCATGGATGTAATGGCTATTCATTACAAATTCCTTTCAGAGTTCCTTTCATAAAAGACTCCTCCAATGAGGTTCTGATTATTTTTACAAATACAAACTTCTCTCTCATTCTCTCTCTCTCTCTCTCTCTCTCTATATATATATATATATATATATCTCCACATAAAAAGAAAATATAAAATAAAAACTGGTTGCTAAACAGACATATTTGAGCCATCTTGACTTCCTGTCATGTCTGCGGTTCCCTTTAAAGAAGTGCAGAGAGTGAAGGAACGGGGGAAAAGTGAAAACAGCGAGATTCATAAACTAAAACTGATATGCAGATGTGAAAACCATAGCAGAGTTGGTTTCCTGTAAACAAAAGCCAAAGGCGCCTTGAAGGACGGCAGTCCAGCCGTGATAGCTTACAGAAAGTCCCCATGAACAATACAGGCCAAATGCTGGTTAATTCATTCAGCATGAGTTCTGGACAGGGGTATCATCCCATGCTCTGCCCGCGAGTGGAGGAGTAAGCTCCCACAGGCGTATGCTTAGCATTATGGATGGCAGACAGGAGGAATTTTTCTTCCCGATTACTTTACACATTCAGGATAAAACAGGAAATATGATTTAAAAAGCCAACGTAATTTAGCATATTCCTGCTTTAATACTGCGGAAACTCCAGCAAGCTATAAGAAAATGCCTGAATAATTTTTTGAATGCCTTTTTTTATCTTTCATGTTTCATGATAGACCTCAGATCTAGGATTTTGACACAATATCAGTCGCAGTTCATGCTGTACCCGTTAAAAAGAAAAAGAAGTGTAAAAATGTATTTTTAAAATGTAACTGTTTATTAAAAAGTTAACACCCTGACAAGCAGTGGCCAAAACCCCATTGGCTGGACTACATCTCGCACAACCATTGGCATACATTTATTATTAAATTCCAGTGCTCTTTATTATTATTATGTTTTTTTAAAGAATAAAAATGTACAGATATTCCACTGATTTGTTAATTAGTGGAGGACTTCTAACAGCTAAAAAGAATCCTTGGTGATTTGTTATTTCACAATTCCCAGCAAAACTTCCAAATCTTATCTACAATAAAATGCATAGCAGAGTGACAGATCAGGGATTTAAAAAGATCAAAGTGTATTTCAGGAGCATTCAGCTTGAAAGGGGTAGGCAGAATAGTAGTTTTGCAGCTCACTAGAAATATATTTTTGTAACGTCGTCTAATTTTTTCCTCAAGGGTCGCATTGCTGCTTCTAAGCAGCAGTGAGCACCCACATTTCCTACTGTAGAGCCAATCAAAGAATCTGTAACTTATTCAAGAGTGAACCAAACATGTCATATTATTATGCTTTTATTATGCGCTCTAAATCAACCACTGCATGCCAGCTGACTAACCAGTCATTATTTTCAAAATTCTGTTTCCTTAAAGCCTTGATTTATATAATTAAGGCAGTATTGTTATTTAAAGGAAACCTGATATGAATCCAGTCGCCTCCGTTCACTGCAGTAACACCAACTCAGACAGGAAAATTCAATAAGCACCCTTTTCTCTGAGACTAGTTTGAGCAATAAAAAAAATGGCATTGACAAAACTGGATGTGACATCTATAAACAAATTAAGCTGTAGTTCTTCTGTAGATTTATATGCAGCTCATATTAAACATAACATTTGTAATTGATGGAAATTAATATGGATTTATGTGCTGCCTTTAACTGCACATTTATTGGGGAAAGTGATTTCTGCAGCCATACAAGAAAACACCTGCCTCACCTGCCAAATTGCAGTATAAGCACGTTATTCTAACACCCGCTCCATTGCCAGGACATATTTTTTGTTTTATTACAGAATAAATTCACCTATAAAAAGTGGAAACAAGCCACCTGTGTAAATAAAAACCTCCAAAGGAAAACTTTCGGCATCTCTGTCTTGTCAGATACTGATATATTTATGCGACAACTGAGAAGGCCACCAATTTTACACGAACGCACAGGTACGGTGGCCCCGAAGGACAAAAATGGTCACGTTAAGAAAAAACAAAAACACGGAGAAAACGACTGTGCTTTATTGATTTACTTTTTGTGTT
This sequence comes from Petrocephalus sullivani, assembly GCA_026780845.1. Lineage (NCBI taxonomy): Eukaryota > Metazoa > Chordata > Actinopteri > Osteoglossiformes > Mormyridae > Petrocephalus > Petrocephalus sullivani. The sequence continues at coordinate 7,578,620 of JAODKM010000032.1, read as the reverse complement.
TAATCAATGTTTTCCTATGATGCACATCACCTTTAGCAACCAAATTCCTGTAGCTATTCAGAACATGGATTAATAAATTAAGTGAATTCTTGATCCCCGCAAACTACAGAAAAGCAATAAATGCTTCAATTTGCCATAACATCACCAAGGACTGTTTACAAAAGAATTTGTAAACTTACAATTATTTTAATAACACCTACCCATCCAGATTCCCATCCTCAAATGATAACACTATGACATATCACACACACACACCATGCTTGAGCATTCATCAGACAGAGTAGGCTCCATTTGATACAAAACAAATCACTTTTAAATTCTTGTTCCAGAGCTCTCGAAGGATTTTAAATATTTCTTGGCGAGTGGAGTAGTCATATTCTTCTTCATAAGCAGTGGTTTCTGTCTTACTACTTTCCCATGGACTTGTGCCTTCTTGCTTGTGAAACCCTGAACATCAACCTCGGAGTTCTTAGCGACTTCCTGGATGAATTCCGTGAAAATCTTTATTCAAGCAACAGGCACAATTTCAGGCAGTCTAAGGATCCCTGATAAGTACATTTCAGTGGCCTTGGCTATATACTTTCAATAAAACAAATAAAACACTGAAATACAATGTTTGGTCATACCACAATGTAAAACCTAAAGAAACTATCTGTATACTTCACTGCAATAATCTGGTTATGCATAATGCTTATTCCCATCATTACAGGATGAGTCAATAAGGTTACATTGGGTCTTGGAGACTTTGGTGACATTAAAAATCTGTTGCTTGCAGCTCTGAATATTCCTTATGGGGGTTTCATTGTTTAGTTCTGGAAAGCCAATGTTTAGCAGAGGGCCTGGCTCAGCATATTTTGTGATTCCTGCATGGCCAGTAGAGAATGAGTGCTTGAGACTACTGACCCACAGACCACAGACACTATACAGATATATGGCCAGCGACAGGATTGAGAGAAAGTATCCAGGTGTCCTCCTGGTTTCCTTCCAGTGATCCCAGTATCCTATATTAACTCCTCAGCCAGTGACTGCTCAGCTATGATCAGTACCTCCCAGTGAGCCAAGCTCTGACTACTCTCATCTGTACTTCTAGAACGGCTTGTGATCTGTGATGTGTACATTTATAGACAATGTTTATGTGGGACCATTACTTGAATATTTTGGTAATGGTTCCTTAATTTTCAGGGGTCTCAATAGCAAAGTGAGGTTTGCTATTTTTGAGTTGCTAACGAGAATATGCTGCAAAGCATCTGGCAAAAACACCTATTAAAATGGACTACAGCGCCTGAACGATTCGCTTTTTTCATATAAAAAAATATGGAATATTCCTTTGAGAATGTAAAAGCTAATTCTATGCTACAATATTCCCGTGTTGATCCACTGCAGTCTGATTGCTTATATGAAGTATAATCATGGTTATGCCTGTGAATTGCTCTACGCAGAGCAGCATCGATTTGCAATGTGAAGCGTCTCCTGATGACATGCTTTCTTATTTTTTTCCAAAACAGTAGTTTCTTAAAACTCTCCCCTGGGACCTCCAGTTATTCCATATACTTATGTTCCACTGCCGGAACACCTGACTAATAACAAGCTTGATGAGTGGTTAATTACTTGAAACAAGTCCGTTAGTAGTGGATCATAACAAATTTGTGGAATGGGGTGAGGTGGGGGGGGGGGTCTGACCCTAGGGAAAAGTTTAAGAACCACTACTTCGAAGCATCGGAGAGTTTCCCGATAGTTTTCGTCTATAATGCAACCCGATGTTATCTCTGTTTTTTCCTCTCAGTTTTGATTCATAATAATATACTGACTGGCAACAAATAAACAACGCTTTCATTAATCTTAATTATAGTCCATGGCGGGCCCGGCTTCATGGGGGGGGGGGCAGGGGGGCCCACCCAATCACAATTCTGAACACCCACGCCAAAAGGGGGAAGTGTATTTTTTTATATGTAATTACCCCCCCCTCCCAACAATCTTTCCCAGCCCTCCCTACTGACCCACCCTGCATTCCAACCCCAACATGTACAAACCTCTAATACCATAACCTTATCAGCCTCCCCTAACTAACCTACGG
>JAODKM010000032.1:7528518-7575538 GCA_026780845.1 Petrocephalus sullivani | reverse complement strand
CCCCCGCCCCCCCAAAAAAATCTTCCTGACCCACCCTGTTACCGAGAGCTGGAGCCGAGCCTGGTCCATGGCAGCTTTGGTAGCTAAATGTCTGTCTTTCCCGGTTCGCAGATGCCAAATAATAAAAAATTTGAAAGAGTGGTAGCGATGCATTGTCTGGTGACTGATTTCAGGTGAAAAATAATATGAACAATAATTTGGACAGGAAATCTCAGGAGGAAACAGTAACCGAAACTTCCGCCATAATTTCAGTCATTTCCAATAATATGTAATAATTTTTCCTTTTTTTTCTGTGCTTCTGTGTTGATACGAGCTCATGAATACAAATGGTGTCTAAGTCACCTTGAGTGCATCATTATTAATATGCTTTGCAATTAGCAGCATTTATAATGAGTCAAAACATAGCATTTAAATATATGAAGACGTTTGCCTTCTGTCTGCTGGCTGTTTTTCCAAACAGTATAAGTTACAGCAGCATACAGAGATGAAATAAGCTATTCAACATTAATTAACATTACTAACTTTCAGTCATCTACATTTTACAAATTCCTTTTTGCAGTTTTTAAAATATGCATCGACTGAAGGTAACAATGGATGCTCCTGTTCTATTTTGCACTTAGATTAACTTCTCCTCCATCTCAGTTTGTTCCGTGGTCGCTGTATGCTTGTGATCAGCCTCGGCAATTAAATGATTTTTGTCATTGAATGTTCCCACCTATTCAGATTCATTGTTGGTGAGGGACTAACAACTATGGTTTCAAAAGTAGGCTTTTCGGTTCTGGGATGGGCTCAGAGAAGGAGTATATTTAACATCTGATAGCCCATGACCTACACTAATAACATTCTGACCTCCCTTACTTGTCATGTGCAAAAAGCTGGAACAGATTATTCCCCTGTGCTGAATTTATGTCCCTGATTGCTGATAAACACTGATATTCTTTCAAGTGGCCTCTGTCTGTGATGTCCAATGGCACATGCCCCACAAACTACAGATGGGGATGATTACACAGCAAGGGGGTGCCTGGGATCTAGAGGAGTGGCCTTAGAACCGCCCGCCGACCTCAAGCTAGTTATTATTTACATCCATAGAGATGAATCTGACTAATTCAGCGCTGTCGACATGTGGATACAGTCTTTGCTTTTATATGTTTTCTGTTTAAATCTGGGCTGGAATAACAGACCTGCACGGTGGCTGTAAAGTTATACAACGTTATCCAAAAAACTGTGACTCGTAACATCATGCGCTCCACTACTTTTATTAGAATCATTTAGAGGATCAGTATTTTACAAAGTAGTTTGTTTAAATGTTTAAATACATAAATAGTTAAATTGTATGTTCACAGCTGGCTAAGGCTAAAGGTTACGCCAATCAAAATATTTATATATATATATATATGTTTTTTTTAATAGTGTATGTCTATATATATATATATATGTTGTTTCATAGCATATATGTGCCACTTATACCTATTTCAATAAACATTTCGAGTTTTAAAGAATTTCTTAATCATCAGAATCAAAAGTATCTTCGTTTTTAACGAAGATTTAATTTTCATAGATTTAGAATAAATGGTCTCACCTGTACTCGCTGACTCATCGCTGTTATTTTTGACAGTATGGATTTTTTTCCCCGCACCTTAGGTCGTCTTTTCAGAAATAATGGTTTTATGCCTTCGGGGTGTCTGCTGAGGTAACTTGGTGGGAGGTAGAAGTAGGAAAACAAAGGCGTTCATGCGAGACAAATATCAAACACAGAAGACAGATTTATTCCACTTAAAAAAAAGAGGCAAAGACCTTCAGTAAAAGATGTCAAAGGGATACGATAAATGAGATATCAAATTCAATCTTTTCAGTATTACCATTTCGTTAAAGCCAATTGTTATTGAGAAATACAGAAGAAAAAAGACTTGTCTATTATATTGAAGAACATAACCTATGTTAAAACCATTTATAAACATAATAATTCTTCTGAAAATAATACTAAACCTTCCTACCTTTTTAACCTGAAAAATCTGGCAAGATTCAGTGTAAATAACTGAAACATGCAGGTCACATTCAAAACAGCTGCTGATGGACTGCAGGCAGTGCGTCATTAATAGGTAAAGGCAGTGTGAAATGCCTCAGGCAGCAGTAAAACCATGCTCTGCACAGTCTCAAGGTTACATGCCTTCCATAGCGTAGGCATAATGTTTACAGAGCGAGTAGTCAATGTCGCTCAGGAAACAGACTGTTTTATTTTATTTCCTAAAAAAAAAAGTGTAACGTCCCCTGTAAAATGTAGCCCTGTCTAGCATTGGGAATATTCCTCACTGAGGTATATTCAAAATATACTCAAACGAGCTTTGATCTTTTGCATGTTATGGAGGAATTCAGCTAAAGTATCATTTATTACCATAAGTGAGTAAAATTATGTGAGGTAACTCATACATCAGCATTTGGACTGCTGATCTAATCCTCTAATTTACACTTTATATATTATTTTAATTGCATTTTTACAATATTAAGAATACTCAACATATCACAAATGTATTTGCCCATTGTGGTTGCTCCTTTTTGTCTAATTGCCTGACTAGGTGTTCTTCTCTCCATCCATCTTCACAAATTTTGTAAATATTTGGCAGGACAGATATGGAAGAAGCAGTTTCACCATCATTAGCCTTGCTGTTTGTCTGTAATACATCATAAGTATATTTATAAAATGGTACAGATGTGATGGAAGTTTAAGGAAGTGCTTTCATGACGGAAAAACCTTCAATATGCAGATGTGTTACAGATAAACTCTTTTCTCCTATAAACACATATCAGTACATCTCAACATTGGTGTCCCAGAAGAACTGATGTCAAAAACATTGTGTGCTAGCTGACTCAAACATCACCAGTTCGTCATTTTGTCAAGCTTCCTGCTTTTCAAGTAAGATTTAAAAAAAAAAAAAGGTAGATGAGTCAAGTAACTGTGTTGTAAGTAGAACAAACACCATCGTGCAGAAAATTTTCAAAGACACACATGCACACATTCATTCACAGACATGGGAGCAAAATTATTTTATTAAGGTCCATAAAACAACGTAATAAACATCATTCCTTTAACTTTACACTGAGTTGGCAAGGCAATAAAAAGCATGTTTTACTGGGAGACTCATCTGCACATATTTGTATGTGACCAGCAAGAATGAAAAGAACACTGCATAGCTGTCATTCTGAACTTTTTATTGGTTGAAGGTAATGGAATTTTGTCATATCTATATTAAAACATAGATATACATTGCATTTAAAGTTCCACTGGAAAGTTAAAAATGAACAGCTCTGCTTTAAAGAATATAATCGGTATGCTATCTAGGGCTGCTTTGATAGTCTTCAATAAACATTAACAGTAGCATAAGTAATTTAAAGACATAGGATAACATGAATGAATATGCGCCATTGTTGTATAATAGTTAGATGAGTAACAAATATGTGATATCAATCTGCTTTTATAAGTAATATAGATCTCCATATTCTTAATGACAAAGTGGAAAACCTCTCTGTTCTAATTGGACAGGTACTCTGCAGGTTCAGGGCTGTGTGTGATAGCATCTATCTGTAATAGCATCTAATAGCATCTGTGATAGCATCTATCTGTGATAGCATGTGATAGCATCCATCTGTGATGGCATGTGATAGCTTCTATCTGTGATAGCATCTCTATTTCTCAGTGTCCATTTGTCATTGGTATTAGTATTCATCATGCTGCCCTTCAGTTTTTTCCAATGGCATTTCCAATGGCATATGCAAACTTTCTAATTTCGTTAGCTTAAATTGGTGAGATTATTTCAATTACTGCAATGTGTGTATGATGTCTTTCTAAACAACCACAAAGGGTGATAAATAACTTAAGGGTGTAGGAAGTACTTCTGAAAGTTTCGGACAGGAAGATAGTGTTATGCAGTGTTGTTCTTGGATAGTTATGTTATGTATTTTGTCAACTAGTCCTGACTATTACATTGCATAGTACAATCCTGTCAACTGATGATTAAGATATACATTTTCTTGGCATTTTAAAAACCGAGTTGTAAATGCAATAAAGTTGAGCCTGCATTGAGTTGGTATCTACGATACAGTCCTGGTCACTTGGGATCGCAATACAGAATCATATATATGATGTGCCATCTTGAATCCAACACCATTGTAGCTTTCTTGAACCAGACATTAGGGAGTAACTGATGCAAACCTTCAGGGCTAGGGGTTCAAATTTTACCCCTACCATGTGTGGGTGGGTGCATGTCCTCCTGTTATCCAGTAGAGTGCGGCAGGTGGACTAGAGACTGGGGAACACCTGAATGAGATATCAGTCCATCCCAGGGCACAAAAACACATGCATATAATATGAGTTATATACTTATTGCTGTTTTTGAGCTGCAGGAGGTACAAATCTCATATAATAAGATAGGATCCCATACACTCATGGGGAGAACATCCATACACACAAGGCTGGGAGCCAGAGTACTCCCAATACTACACGCCAACGTACTGAAATAACGGTAAAACCATTTAGTGCATAAAAATATGGGTGTAACAGCAGGTTCCCCTTTAACAGCCACGATAATAATGGTGTATAAACGATTCCCCTTGCATGGGTTTATGATAAATGTAACTGACTTCCGTCTGTAATATTTCCGTCTGACAAATCCATCTGACAGACTCCATTGCTGTATACGTTCTTTTCTGAGAATTTCCGACAGCAGGAGTAGCTAAAAAGGTGGAGATCCATTTCCACCAGGACAGAAAGCCAAAATTGCAGAGAACACAAAGCAAAATGCCCCGCATATCCATAATCCCCACTGAGTCAGAAATCTTTGCAGAAAAGATGCAGTTCTATAATATTTATTATTGACTCTTGCCTTATCTGTCATTTTTTTCCATGCTTAATCCATCCATCTATTTTCCAATGGCTTATCCTAGTCGGGGGGGCCTGAAGCCTTTCCCAAGCAGCACAAGGCACAATGGAAGCCAGTCTTCTCCTCTTACCTTACAGTTTAATTAAGTTAGAAATATTTTGGATGAACTCTGCTATATGTATGTATCCCATTAGAATATTTGATGTTCGGTAGACGTGATATTTGTGTGTGCGTGTTTGCGTGTGAGTGGTCATGTTTATATTACATTGTGGGAACCCAATGTCCCCACAGTATGATAAAAACCTGCTATTTTCTACCTTGTGGGGATATTTTTTTGGTCCCCATAAGCATAACCTCAATTTCATAAAAATCGTGTCTGCAGTCAAAAAACTAAAAATGCCAAATGTCTCATATTTTGTTTGGTTACTTATGGTTAGGGCTGGGTAGGGGTTAAGGGTGTCATAGTTGGGATCAGGGTTATGCCCATATGAATGAATAGAGTGTCCTCGTGAAGATAGGAATACATGGTATGTGTGTTTGTGTGTGTGTGTGTGTGTGTGTCTGTGTGCGTGCGTGTGTGTGTATGTTTCAGCTTTCTGCTATTGTTCAGTTGCTAATAAGCTGGGGAAATGAATGAAAGGCTCCAGAGAACTTCTAGAGAACTCCGCAATTTGTATGCAGTGATGGTGTGCATTCAGAATAGACATGTTTTCAAATAGATGTAAAAAGTCAAAAATCAGTGTTTGTCGCCCTATTTCTAGTGATTTTGTAGTTTTGAAGTTTGCTTATTGTATCTAATTTTCCAATAAAAAAGTATATATACAAATATTACAAAAGGATGTTACTAATAACATCTGTGTTTTTTTCTCATTTAAGAGGCTGGAGTTAGGTACACAGCAGTGTATAATACTATTACTATGCAGCTGTAACCCCAGCAATGGCCTTATTTTGTTCGGATATGTAACGAGTCCTGCTGTGGGCATATCCTTTGCCCAGAGGCTCCAGATAAATAATGAATTTTTTCTTGAAATCGTGTTTGCAAATTGTGAAGTTACAGCTGTTCCACGGGCACCCATTTCATTGTTTTTGTTGGCAAGAAACCCAGTTTTTATGTGGCTTGCTAATTAATTCTAAATAAAATGTGATTGTATAAAAAAATCCCTATCCTGAGTGCAACTGATGTTATCCAAATACAGAAATGGCCTCTTCTAGACCACTTCAGTTAATGAGCAGGTGGAGCATTGGATTACTTTTAAAGTGCAAAGTGCACTCTCGCTCCGTTATGTCCTCACAAGCAAACAAGGGCTGTTAAGATTCATGTATAGAGTGGAAATTAAGCTTCTTGTTATTTACATTGTGAGTTATCTTCAATTATAGATATTTAAGATATTTCACAGTTCACACACACACACACACATATCAGTTTGAACTTTATATCAAGCTACCTATTTAGTTTTGCCATGTAAAGTTTATAAATTGTGGAATTCTGAATTCATAATATCAGCAGATGCTGAATATAGGTTTCTTCTTCTTCTTATTATTATTATTATTATTATTATTATGTTGCTACGGTCCTGCAGCAGTTACCATAAAGTCTTGCAAGCGAGAATGGATTCTTCATATGTGCTCTAGTTTACAGGAAAACTAAAAACAACATTCTGCTTTTGGATATTTTCATGAGAAACAGAACAATATTCTTTGAAAATGTATATAATAAAAATAATAATAATAATAATCACAATAATGATTTAATTTGACACTGGTCATTTTTAAGAAAAAAAATTATTCTTATGCATAAATAACTTGTATTACACATATCAATGCAAATTATTAATATACAGTTATCATCAAGCAAAATATTTGCTGTACTTTAACTACTGAGGACTCCAGCTAAATGAGAGGATGTATTAGAGAGGGTACTAATTTTTAGATCACACCGTTGAAAATGGAGTCTCACGGGGATTAGATAGTACAAAAAGATAAAGGGACAGGAAAACAGAGAGTGGATAAGCTATGTACAAGAGAGCAACATTCCCAAGCCCAATAGGCTAATTGCAATGGAGTGGAAACAGATGCAAAGGCAGTGGGACGTGGTCTTGGGGGACCTTGGACGCCCGGGTGGTTTGAATGGAAAGAGTGCATTAAGAAGACATGAGGAAGGAATCTGATAGTATGGTACACAGGAACTGGACGAGAAGTCCCAAAAATGAAAATAAATCCTCCGCACCAGTTGACTAGCTACCATGTGCATCCTTTCCTTTCACCCATTCAACCTTTACTACCATTCTGTTTCTCAGCTGTCAGTGTTAAGAGTTAATTTGGGCTTAATCAGATTAATTAAGTTGATGCTTCTTCTTAATGAGCGTGAATTAATATGTTACCACTGCAGTCCTAAGAAAAATGAAATTGTCACTTAGATCATTATAAGCACTCCCTATCAAAATATGTTTCGTGGTTTGCAAAGGGTGTAGATGACTCTGAATTGGAGATGTTTGTTTTGCATTTAAAAACTCGAGTGGTTATAAGAAATATGTGGAAAAAGCTTCAGAAATGACAAAACAGAGCTTAGGGATTATAAGTTATTCTTTGGTTAAGGTCATATACATTATCCAAAATGTCATCTTGCCACTTTTCAGAATGTATCTCTTTATGTATTAGTCATTCTTTCAGTGATATACATCTTAGTGCAAAAACCTTACCTGTATCTGTACATATAGATAGAGCTACATGCAGCTGCAAATTAGAATGTAAATTGTGTACCCCTGAGTTTTCAATTTATGATGAAATGTGTCAGCATCTTTACAGAATCCACTCCGTTTTTGAAATGATCATGTAACGGGCCAAATACATATCCATCCACCAACTTATCCATCATCCACCCCTTCATTCACCCACCTATCCATCCATCCATCCATTTATACATCTATCCATCCATACATTCACCAACCTGTCTATCCATCCATCCATCCATCTTCCAAAGGCATGTCATGGTCACCATCACAGTGGGCCCTGCAATCTATCCTAGGCAGTTCAGGGCATAGGGATTGGGTACACATTGGACAAGATGACATACATATCCTTTATGCCCAAATGCGAAGGTGTCACTCTTCAAGCCTTCCATATGACCTTCATCTTTCGTGAAGAGATTACAAAGAATCTTTGACATGATTTCTAACCTTTTTCATATATTTTCTTTTTGGTTCAGTTTCAGTGGGAAGCAGCATAAGTGCTTGGTTTGTAATTTGTGATTAGTGGGTGTTTCAAAGTGGATTTAATCTGGCCCCAGGCCCTTCGTTCCATAATTATGTTCAATCCCAGGAGAGCTCCCCAAAGTGCCAATCCCATAGCCTCTGCTTTCATATCAGGTCAATCCAGGCGATTGAGTACATCTTGTACCCTATATATTGTCCTTAATTTTAATGTGAACCGTATTCCCATGAATACATCCCGATTGGCACGGGGAGTCGTTCTATATTATATGCCGACACCTGATTTTAACCTAGTTTTTATGATTCGTATCTTTGCTTTGACTGTGTACTGTGTTTTCCAAGAAAACAGTATATGAAACTGATTATATATGTTGGAAGCCTCGCGTATGTTTATAAAATAGTCCTAATAGAAATATGTTCTGAGACTGTTTTGGTTATACACCCATTTTGGATGCGACGTTTATTTTCACTGTGAGGACATTAAAGGAAATGTTGCTGGGAGATGAAATTCCTGTCAATAGCTAGTTAATAAGCAGGTGCAGTTGGTGTCGCATTAACTTGCTGTACGATTGACTGTCAAAAGTTGCCATTCTTTTCTACGAATTTGACTATGTTGCCCTCTCTGTCCCCCCTTACTCATATTTTCCCTTTAATGCCTACCACTCCCCTAAAAATCAATTTCCTTCCTATAATGAGAACCACTTGGCTCTACTTTTGAGAAACCTCTATTTAGATTCAAGGGAACTGTTTTAATTTCTAATTATGCCGTAATATACAGCGCGTCAGCTGGGCTTTAAACATAATTTTCTTTGAAAAATCATTACATTTGGTCTTTTTGAGAGGTAGTGGTAATTGTTATAAACTATTCACAAGTGTGGGTTCTTTTGAGACAGACTGCCATTGCAGAGCATTTGTTTCTATGTCATGGATTAATTAATTGCCTCATTTATTCACATCCCTCTCATTTGTGGAAACACTAATGCTGAAATGTAAAGCATTTTGAATTTGTGCACCTTTAAAAAACATAGGGAATTGTTTTGAATGGCATTCGGCTGTATATCTCAGTTAAAATCTGTGGCAGTCACCGATTTTTTACGGGGACATTAAATTCAGCAGATTAGTTAGAGTGGTGTTCAAGTTTAATTACATGTAGGTTGATCCATGATTATTTAGCAATCCAGTTGCTCTGCAGTTAAATCTGTTTAGGGTCATTTTCAGCCTTCTCTCTTTATATAATTGTGCTAATTTTAATGGTGTGTTAAAAAAGAGCAGGTATTTTGATTGAGATGCAATAGAAATTGTTTTTTTAATTTTGTTTTTCTTTCCTTTATTATATATTTAAAAATAATTATAATAATTTTCATTAAATTGTCACAGTAATAGTAACATTTTAAACACAGTAATCATGTATTTCTTTAAAATACTGGAAAATATTTAAATATTGAAAAATAATATACAAATAGAAGAGGTAATTGCTTCATAGGTGATAAATTGACATAAAAGAACAAATTAAGCCTACAACCAGTAGTTAAAAGAAAAGTCTTAACTGGAAATACAGTGTAATTTGGTATAGACACCCAATATTATTACTATTTGGTTAGTTTCAATATATGATAAGCAAGTTGTTCCTTTACTGAACCTTTGACTCAAGCACAATAAATAAAAAAATTATATGAAACAGTCAAAATGTCACGCTTGCGGCAAGAAGAACGACCCATGATTGCTGGCTGCGGGGTTTAAGCCCTTCCAAGGGACGTTTTATTAAAGGAATCGGGGAACACAGGAGAGCAAGGCAGACAGCGAGCGTATACATGCAATGACAATATCCGACAAGGACACAGACTCACTAAAATAGGGCAGGACATCAAGGGTCAAACACAAGGCAGCTGTATAGGGCAAACAAGCGGAGCAAAACACGAGGCAAAGCACAATGAAGGACAGGTACGGCGAATCAAGCCCCACCTGAGGGCAAAACAAGACACAAAAAAGAAAAGACACAAAGGGGCGGGGCTGAGCGTGACACAAAATTTCAAAAGCTCCCTTTTATAAGGGAATCTAAAAAAAAAAATCGATCCATGTAATCGATTCTTAATAAGTAAGAAACGTATTCAAATCCAAAAAGCACTGTTCTCGAGTAGACTTGTACTAATTTATGTAATGCAGAAGTTTACTCAGATTCAGCACAATAAGAATTTATAAGACACAAAAGGTGTAAACGAAAGCAGTGGTTTAAAGTAAAAGAATCAAACCCTGACGATATGGAAAAAAAGCACTTGAAAGTGCAAACACTTTTCACGTCTGCTTGTACTCCTCTCCTAAGCAATCACCACAGCTGCTTCCGATCAATCCTGGCCATATTAGCAAGATGAAAGCAAGCTGGGCTGATTTTGTACTAGGCTACAATATTAGCTTTGCCTGTGGAGGGATGTGGCAATACATCTCTGGCCATTCAGTGAAAAAACTCATTTCTACCCGGGTTCGTTGTCACATGAGTTGGAATTTTTTATGTAGAAAATCCTCTTATGTACTGTACATTAAACAATGCATTGTTATTAGTTTGCATCGATGTAAGAAAAAAATTATATATATAAAAAACAATATAGTATATGTTTCCTATAAAATGAAAATGCGAGGCTCTGTCTTTTTAAACAAGATCAGAATTCCTGGGTAGAGGTAGTCAGATTCATCATAAGAGAGTCATCCCACTGGGAGTCATTGTTATGGGTCTTGGATATGAGTTACACAGCTATTCTTTACAGTCCGCTAAACTATTACCCAGCTAGGATGCTGGAAACACGAACCTGTTGTCTTAGGCTGTTTGCATTATACACTGACTGCCACACACTTTTATGGCCTTAAAGTCCTTTTATAGGGTCTATTGGTTAAACAGGAAGGTGCACACAGCGCTCCATATGGTGTCGAATTTGGAAAGTAAAACAACACAGGTACCCATAAAAAACATATTTCTACATCACTTCATGTCTACTGAGTCCCATAAATCTTGGAATTTTAATTCTGGTATTATAACCTACTATTTATTATTTGGTAACATGATGGAGTTCACTCATAAAATATGATCTAATGTGAAAATGTATTTATAGTTACAAGTTGCATGCACATGCCCTTGTTCTCTGAGATAATATATAACTGTAATATGATATATAATATTTACAATACATTTCGGATCTGTTCTTATCTGTACTTTGGTTTTTCAAGTCAGTAATTATATTATTTTATAATATCCTTGGTCACATTACTTTTTATGGGTCTTTGTAATGAAGCATAACTCTTTCATTCGATGTCTGGCCATTTAATGTAATTGGACATTAGTACTCCAATTTCTATTTTAAAAAGCCTTTTGTAGACTTACTTGAGTGCTCATTACTGACTCTGCCATCAAATTAATACTAATATGCTATTAGCGTCTCAATTAGCTATATTACACAAAAGTTTACTGCATCCAAGTTAATCTAAGACAAGTCTTTCTTTTGGAATATTGTGAACAACTTTATTTCAGGCAAGTTACTGAACAGTTCTTAATACTCTTATGTTTGTGTCTGCTTTTTCTGTATTACTGAGCTAATGCAGTTGCTTAACTACTTAACGAGCTGGATTCACATAATGGACCTGTACTTACCTCCCTACAATAAGTATCAAATACTATAAGATAGATATACATTCACCGGCCAGATTATTAGGCATGCGTGCACGCTAATGCAATCAACCTGTATCTACAAACATCCAGTCTTGTGGCTGTGCGTGAACATATACAGCATACAGACGGGGTCACTTGGTTCGTTTACTGTTTGACTTAAAAAGAAGGAAACTCTAAGCATAAGGAATGGCAAAGTAGCTAAAAATACAAAACATCCTGCATCCGACTCATCATATAAAGTGATAATAAACTGGCCAATGAGTTTATGGTCAGTAGAAGATGCAGTACTGTGCAAACGTTTTAAGCAGTCAAAGAAGATGATATAAGACTGATCTTCATGTTGCTGTAAAACTACAAAAGTCATTTTTAAATTCACAATTAAAGCTATAATACATCAGTCACAAAATTATTATTGTGTTAAAGGTTAGGGCACGCTGTACATTATGTAAATACTACACATTAATAGGGCTGTAATGGTTCAGTATTTTGCATTTTATCTTGCATTTTATTTGTTACATTTGATAAACAAGAATTTGAAATTTGTAACAAAATACTTTTTGATATATTTGTGCCCATCTCTGGATATACATACAGTCTGCGGGAATCAACAATGCTAAAATTCTCAGGGTTAAATTCTTAGATACTATTAAGTAGATAAAGTACAGAAAGACAATGTCTCATAATATTATACTATAGCTAAAACATTTTCTAGAATGATTTAATTGTAAAAGATAAATCACTAGGCTAATAGGCCAAATAGACTTAGTTAAAAGTAATGGTTTACATAAATAAATGGTTTACCGAAATATAATTACCACTACATTAAGTATTAAATGTCAAAACAGAAGTGTTTGCAAAGTATTAGTAAAAAGGAAACTGTTATTTAAATTTAATTTGCTGCTGTATAATTGTGAGAAGTTATTTTTTAACAAAATAACAAAGAATTTACCTGCCCAGTGATTTTCTAACACATTCATCTAGAGCAGAAAATGCAGATTTAATGCGCACATCTGAGAAATTCTGTACTGAAGAGTTTGCAAGAAATGAACCCGTATCTCTTCCATATCACGATCACACACACAGTACAGATAATTTGTCTATTGTTAATTAATGGTAATAAATAATATTCAGTGAAATTTCCCCAAATGAACATAAAGAGACTAAGATAGATCTCTGTGCAAGTAAAACATCAAACAAATTGTGACTTCATTGTTACTGTTGTACCTCATTTTTTAATCAGGATCCACAAGTATAGTAAGACTAGTAAGAGGCTAGATGACGAAGGAATGGGCAGCATTATATGTTTGAGGTCATGTTCACAAACCTCAACAAGCTAATTAACTGCTGAAGGTTACTGGTACCAGTGTGGCTCCTTCTTTTGGCAATCTTAAATGAAGAAGCTGTACTGTTCTAATGGAATATTCATCTGTATAAATGGGCAAAATTACTTCAATAAAAGCCCTGGGCAAGCAATGAAATTACAGTGATAATTATTATTTGCTAGCAGAGTAACACCTGGCTTAGCTTGAGAATCCCATAAGGGTAACTGGGGTAGGAACAGGAAAAGGGAGCCAATTAATGACATTTTGTTGTGTTCAAACTTTTTTGGCAGAGAACTGAACATACCTGACATGGGACTCTAAAAACCAAAATGAACCCCAAAGCCTGGGTCCAAACAAATAAAAGAGTAATTACATTCTGGCATTTTTTATTGTAATTTGGTAGAGAGTTTTTTTTGTTTGAGTCATCGAAAAATTCCATAAACCCAAAGCCTAATGTTTCACATGAAGCTGTGATGTAGACGATTCCTCCGTGATTCTCTGCATAGTTTGTAAGGAATTACTCCAAAAGAATGTGTCTTTTCAACAAGGCTGAACATGCTGGATAATAATTACATTCATATCTCAGTGAGTCCCTGAGCAAGCCCAATGCATAAAAATCCCGATATTGCAAGAAAATGCTCCTCAGTTAGATTTCTCCATCATTTTCAACATGCTGGTTCTCAGTCATTTTGGTGCACCTCGTGTTATCCTTAATGATCGTTAACAACCGTCCAAAACAGTAAGTGCATTTCTGAAAACAATTCGTACAAACAGCACCACATAACGGGTTACCTGCAAAAGCCTGTGACTTTCTCAAAATCCTTGGTTCATCCCTCAAAAATAAATATTTATGTCAAAGAACTTGTCAGTCCATCAGAATGACAAGTCCCTGTGTTATTGTTCACGAACAAGATAGTCAAAATGCTTAGCCAGGTTGTCAATATAACAGTGCACTCTGTATGTTTTTCCTAATGTAAACTATACCTAGGGTTTTGATGACAGTGATTGAAAATGCACAAGGCTGTACTTTTTTTGAACCGCATATATCAATTTCAACTGTACAAAGTTACATATGCTCTACATATACTGTAACACACAAACACACGTTTACATTTACAGCGTTTGGCAGACGCTTTTAGCCAGAGCGACTTACAACAGTGCTAATAATGCTGGAAGTGCTAATCCAAGTACTGAAAAAGGGTAGGTCTTTAGTCGTGGTTTGAAGACTCCCAGTGACTCAGCTGTTCGGACATCTAGGGGAAGTTCATGCCACCACATAGGTGCCAAAACAGAGAAGAGCCTAGATGTGTGTCTTCCTTGCACCTTGAGAGATGGTGGAACCAGTAGGGCAGTGCTGGAGGATCAGAGGTAATGTGGTGCAGTGAGTATATAAACGTACACATTATAAATATGCATATATATGTGTGTGTACTACAGACATACATACTTGACTGCGAAAAGGCCGAATGGTTAGGGAAGCATGCTTGTGATTAGAAGGTTGCTGGTTTGACTCCTCAGCCAGGGGTGTGTTTAACAGAAGTGTAGTTGCTAATTACATTAGCAGCTTGCATACTTTGAACCATGCAACTGAATGAGTCCAACTATGTTAGTTGCTAACAGGAGCTTTTGGGAAACACACCCCAGTATGGTTCCACCCCCTTTCCTTTTTTTAGCTAGTACATGTAACTTGGTAATTTTCAATGCATTAATAACACAGGCAGCTACCACATTTAATCATTAAAAGAACCTTTGAATTTTTTTTCCAATAGATTGTTTTCTTGTTTGTTTGTTGGAATTATTGTCCAATTTCACTTGGCAGCTTATCAAAATCATATGCTACAGTAAGGATAGTGGAGATGAAAGAGAAAACAATATATATATAGCAGTGTTACAGGAAAGGATAGATAACCACTTTGAGCTCGCACAGCAATAACAACCATCGCAGTTACTCCACTGTATGTTCATCCCAAGCCAAAATGCTTCTGGCACTGAAGTGTATGCCTATATTTAAATATTTCAATCTGCAGACAGTGTTCAGAACCTCCATAGCTGGCTCTCCTAATTTTAAGACTTTTTGCTAAACCTTAAGCCTGACACATGCCTCCGATCCTATTCTCAACACGAACGCTTGTATATTCATGTTTTTGCATCACTATTATTTCACATATCTTTGTGGTCTATACTGCACCTTTTTATTATTTGTCAGTAAAATACCATTAAATGTCAAGAAACTATCGATGTTGTTTGCTCAGGCGAATAGGTACATTTCCCAATATGACGATGAACCTCGGTGTAGATTTGGGGAGCATTTGCTGCTGGGAATGTTAAGGTGAAAAGGCTGCCTTCACACTCAGCCTATGACAATTCGCTCTCTACACAAGTTCCCAAAGCGTTACTTTGGGAATCACTCAAGTGCTACCTGCTAAGAAGTTTTAAATACAGGAAAGGCAGAGCCAGTAGGGTTATCAAGCAGGCCTGCGTGGGAAAGCAATGGGGGTATGTGCTGGGGGTTGAGTTTGAATTTTGGGACTAACAATCGCTTAATTATGATCCAGAAAAAAAAAAGAGAGAAAGTCATTCGGCAGTGTTGCCAGCTCATCCTTAATTCCTCTGTGAAATTTCATTCATTTACAAGTCAGTGAATAAGTAATTACCCCCGCTCTGTTTCGCCGTTCTCATCCTTCGCTGGCAAGTTGCATTTCTGAAGTGACTTTGCCAAACTTTAACTATAATCTTTTCAAAGACCTATTTGCACTTGGGGAACTGGGTGTGTGTGTGTGTGTGTGTGGGGGGGGGGGGTAATGGGTGGATCCAAGAGATTGGTGCTTTATTAGAACAACCTCGATGACTATATTTCGCCTTCCCCAAAAAGATAAGTCCAATGTTTAAACAGAGCGTGTTTTCTGGGATTGTTTTTCAGGAAACCATGTAATTTCCTGAAGAGTAAACTGTTTGAATATTCATTACAAAGGCAAGCCTCAAAACTTCCTGTGTTTCAACATAGTAAGAATCCTGGAAATCAGTCAGATAAAAAAGACAGATGATCTATCTATCTATCTATCTATCTAGTTTCATTATGAACTGTGCTTCCTGTGTTCTGGGCGATGTCGGTTAACAATAAGCAGAAATCCACAGGCTGCGGGCACACGGACGGGTGTAGACCACACACTCCTCCCATCTGTGATCTTTCTTACCGTAACTCACATAACCAGATCCAGTCCTCCTTTTATATTGCACATTAACACTTTTTGTGTGGCGAATTTTTCCCTGGGTACAATAGCGCCGTTTTAAATTTGTCATGCTGTTCGACCATTCCAGCATAACCTCTGAAAGATAAGAAATCCTGATGTTTTTAATCCCTTTGATGGTCACGCCGAACGAGATGAAGATTAATTCCAGGAGGGCAGTCCACTGCAAAGCACTTCGGTTATGGGCATGGTGCTATTTAAAACCAACAGAATACGACTACATTCTGTGTAATTTCCGCAATGAAGCCCACTTTTAAAACAAGTTTGAGGTGAATGAAAGTAGTTAAGCAGTTATGATCTCTAGAGTGTTTAAGGGCTTAGCAAAATCTCTGTACAGAGTAGACATTTCTTTATTATAGGGTATTTTAGATCATTGTTTGAGCGAAATGCTATCCCCCTTTTCCAATATGCTAGAAGGCATAAGTGTTTGGTCAGACGAGACCAGCTTTGGCTACAATGCAATCAGCAGTTAGTGTGGTTAGCGGGTCACGGGTTGATTAATGTGATGCAGTAACGCATAACAGATCTCAGAGCTGGGCTGATGGAAGAAAAAGGAGAAATGTAGTGGAAAGGATTTATGGCACTCTTAAATACAAGGCAGGTCAGGAAGATCAGAGTGTCCCAAAATGAGGGATTTAGGACTAACTCGCCAGTTGTATGGATCTGGATTCCCCCCCCCCCCCCACTTTAATCACTCAGCCATAAATACTCTTGTCTATGGGTCACTGCCAAGATATTTTATTTGCTATTTCTAACATGGTCTTCTGCTCGCACAGTGGTCTCAAACACTGGATCTAACGAACATTCATGTAACGATTCATTTTGATTTTGACTACATTTCCCATAAACCACCATGCAGCGTACTTTTACAAGCATTTGTAAGTAAAAACAACAGCTGTAAATGTGTATTTAAAATTTGTGATTGAATGTATTTAAAATAATTCTTCATTAATTTTAAGTTCATTAAATCCTGCTGACAGCTGTGTTTGCAATGAATCAAGGGTAATCACTGGTGGCAAACAGCACATGACTTTGCAACTTCTTGAAAGTTATAAAAGCAAGCACAGTTCATTTGCAATCAAGTGCTAAATTGTGGAATCATTTCGTAATTATGTAGCTCCGGGACTCCAGGACGATGGATTCCAATGGATCTATTTATAATAACAACCGCATATTCCAAAAAATTTTGAAACTGCTTCTTCTCAGGACAATTATAGCAAAATGGAACCGATATATTATCGCACTGTTTAATTAAATGTTTGTTGTGTACAGACAACCAAACAACAAAATAAATCAAGTGTGAGGTAACGTAGGCCTGGAGTCTGTCCCAGGGTACATTGCTGAGAATGCCAGTCCATTGCAGGACGCACACTAACACACACACACACATACACACACATTTATAGGAAATTTGCAGATGCCAGTATAAGGGCATAGCTGTGGACTGTAGGAGGAAACCACCTGGAGGAATCCTGGAAAACGCAAGGAGAACGCATACAAAGTCAGATTAAGGGTGTATGGGGTTGCCGAGTATTGCAGATATGGCGAGTATTGTAGAGCTTTGTACAAAGTAGTAATTATATAGAGATGACAGGACACAAAAGGATGGGATTTAAACGCCCACCCTAGCAGAAAGACAATAATTGTACCTGATTAGAAGCTATTCTTAACGCGCACCTTTTAGAATGCTAGATCATACTATTAAAAATTCAGAAATGGTTCTCTCTGGCTCCTTCTCCTTTGTCTTGCAAGCCCCAATGTAAGGGACCTGCTCCTTTGTTATCAGAGATCTTTCGGTGAAATTGGAATGTTTACCCGAGGTGGACAGAAGCCATGGATCGACTTGATGAATGGCCAACCCTCCGTGGTTAAAAAGCATCGCCCATCCCTCACATCCTACGCATGCCCCACACATGCTTCATGCATTAGTGCTTGCATCAATCACGCAATTAAAATGCATATAAACACCCGTGATTGGACAGGGCACTGTTAGTTCAGACCCTTTTCATTAGAGGTCTGGTTTCAGCCTCTCAAAGCTGTTTCAGGGTAAATGTTCACTGTTCAATCTTCAGACGTGGCGAAGACACCGTAGCTGACGAGTACCACTTATCTAATCCAGCACAGCAATATGTGAATTACAGATCCTGTAGATGCATTTAATATGGACTATTTTTTATTCATGATGGGTGTTTTGTGTTCTTATATGTTTCATTTTTATGTATTTATTTTTTCACTGTACTGGTGCAACCCAGGTGATGATAGGTTCCCTTTGGAGTCTCGGGTTCTCCTAGGTTCTCTTCCTGCCACAGTTTAGGAGAGTTTCCCCTTGATGGTGTCACCCTAACCATTCTCATTAGTAACTGGGTCCTGCTATTCGGGAACCTTTATTGTGAAAAGCACTATACGAATACATTTTAACTGCATTGAACTGAACTGAATGCATCACGGAGCCTGCTTCCTCTTTGAATGTTGTTGAATACAATTTCAAGTTTAAAATGTTTTAAATATGGTATATGTGACATCAAAAAGGTATTTTGTTCGCCCTCTCATTTACTTACTTGTTTACCAGGGAAGGTCTTCTTCTGTCATTATTTCAGGAAGTATGGATGCCATTTTTGAATACAGTCAGAGCTGCAGGTTCCAAACTCTTTTCTTGGTTATCTGAGTCTGGTCTCTGGCTTTGTGATTTTTCCTTTGTTGTTACAGGTTTCTGTTTTCCTGTTTGCTGGAGCTGATCTTTAGGTTTGTGGTTTAGTGTTTGTGTCTTGGATGTCTGGTTTCGTGTTAGTTTGGTTCCAGGCTCCTGGTTCCTGGTTCTCATCCCCTGGCTCCAGCATGGCCTCTGCACCTGAATCCTCTTGCTGCAAACCTCGCTCCAGAGCCCTGCATCCAGTCAGAAGCTTCCAGGCGGTCCTGGAGGTCGCCTGTCTCCTGTGCTGCTCTGGAAAACATGCGGCCACTGGTGGGATGATCTGGCTTGGGGTGTTCTCTTGTCTGCATGATGTCAGATGTTGGAGTAAGAAAAGAGAGTTTTTTTTATCTCCCTGAGTTTGTTTGTAACCGTGTAATATACACAAACCAAAATCCTGTCCTGATATTTTGCAGATAAGAATAAATGATCCACTTATTCCACATGATTATTCCTTATATTCCTAACACTAATAATTCTGCTCAGCTGAGATAAGCTGAGCACTAGTGTAAGTGATTAGTTTATTAAATGTTTATGAATTTAAAGAATTTTCAATTTATAAAATATGCAGGGCAGCAGGTGTAATATTGTAAGCATTAGAATGACCATAAAGTTTGCAAAAAAATCTGAAAAAGTGAATATTCCTCTCTAAAGGAAGGGTTAGTCCAAGCGGATTTAGTGAAATATCCATCCGTCTGTCTTCAAACCCAATGTTTCTCAGCCCGGTCCTCAGGGACCCCCAGATGGCTCACATTTTTGCTGCCTCCCAGTTCCCTGCTAGACAATCTCAATTTTTGCTCCCTCCCACCTCTCTGCCAGACAGTTCACATTTTTGCTCCCTCATGCCTCTCTGAAAAGACAGGCCACATTTTTCCTCCTTTCCACCTCTCTGTCAGACAGTCCACATTTTTGCTCCCCCCCAGCCTGGGGCGTATCAAGCTTTTTAAAAGGGGGGGGGGGTTCTAGAATAGGGAAGTAAAACTCCCCTTGAATTTATTACAGCAAAATTATAATATAATTTTAATCACAGCCAATTATACATAATTCCTGCATTTTTACATTTTATTTACATCTACACTATGCAAATAAAAGGAGTGTCTCTTGCCCCGCCTTTTCCGTTTGTGCATCCTAATACTGCATGACAAAAAGAGAATGATTGCTTCAAGACACAGCTCTACGATAGGAACATATGATGCTGCAAGAGACAGACTGAAAAAAAAAGAAGAAGAATGTAGCAGGTGCTTATTTTCTGTGCGCACATTTAAAATCCTGCAGGGAAGGTTTTACGGGTACAGAGAGAGCGTAACCAGGTACAGAGAGGGCGTAACCAGGTACAGAGAGAGCGTAGCCAGGTACAGAGAGGGCGTAACCAGGTACAGAGAGGGCGTAACCAAGTCACCTGAAATGTCTTAGAATAGATGAACTATGAAGGGAGGAAAAATTGAGTATTCACTGCAATATTGTGAATAAATGCAGTTTATCTTTATGCAGTTGTCTTCAATGGTAGATTAAGCAGCTCATTAAGAAGGTCTTTGCTGTGTATTGTTATAAAGGTAAAAGTGCAGAATTGCATAAATAGTCGAAAGAGAGAGCTACATTTTCCTACTGCCATAATTCCCGGGCATGCGACCTCAGGCATTTCTCTGCGGCCTCCTTCCTGTTCTTCTTCGTAGCCTGTCAGTGAGTGAAAGTCGCACAGTTTTGAGGGAGGTCTGGCTGAAGAAGGATTCCCCAAATAAAGTAAAAGCACTATATTTTTTATGACGATATTAACAAACAAACAGATAGATAGATAGATTATAAATACCTTCATAATGCATTCTAATGGTCAGTATATGGATGCTGTGTGCTGCATTATGAAGGTATCTGTAGTGCATTATAGATGGGATGCATAATAAACATGACTATAATGTGTCTTTTTATAAATATTTACAGTCATGTTTATAATTATTAAAAAAATCATTATGCTGTGTTTGGAATGTGTTCATAGACATGGCTTGCATAGTGTGACCAGAAAACCTTTTCCAATGTGCATACTAAAACGTCAGCAATGTTCATGAATAACCCAACTATTGAATCTCCCAGGGTTTCCGTATTGTTATTTCCATAGTTTGAGGTCATGCATAGTATTATAAAGGACTTCAACACCCATAATCCCCATTTTACCCAGGTGCCCCTTCCCATCAGGTAATTGATTGTTGCTGTTTTGCGTAATATATTTCATTTCATGAACTTACATTACACTGCACAACTTATGAACTTATTATCTTCCTGCTGAAATTGAGCAATCCCAAGGGATTCTTACATTTTTCTTTCTTTGGGTAATCATACCCTTAAGGTCCAACTTCAAAGCTATTTTCATTTTTAAGTTAAACCATATCATTGCTCATGATGTTTTATATAATTGCACATATAATAGAAATTTGCTTTGTATGCCTTTATGCAATCTATAGTTTATAATTTGGGAATAATCTATTTATTTATTGTACATATTAATTGTACATATTAACGTCATAGAGTGTAGATGTGTTACACTCAATATTCATGGTTCATTATTGTCAAATTCTTTCAGGAAGTACAACATCACTTTGGGCCGGAAACTGTTTGAACCTTTGATAGAAATTCCCAAAGGCCTGTGTTTATAACTCTTGGTGAAGTTTACTTATGCCCTGGGATTCATCAGAGATGGTGTATAGTTCAGTTTAACCTTAACCAGGAGTACTGACACTAGGTTCCCTAATTAGTGAAGGTGCAGGTTTGTTGGGCTCACTCCAATACCAGCAGCGCCCCCAACAGTACATTTTTGTTGCAGATGTTTTTAAATAAGAGAGACCTGCCCCAGTATTCCCTAGAACTGTGGGTTTAGTGTGAGCTGTATTCATTTATGCTAAGCAGTGTTCTTTTATTACAACTGCTAAAAACGGGCGTCATGTAATAGGGAATTTAAGTGACCCTTAATGTGTACTGCCCTCTTTGTTAAATAATAATAACCTTCAAATAAATATTTTATTAAAATGTATATTATAAAGATTCTCTCATTTATCCCCATTAAAGATATCAGTACCTTGATAAAAATAATAACGAGAAAAAAACATTACTTGTGGGATTGATGTGACATAATGAAATTCTCAACAAGAGGCTTATTGGCTATTCATTTTTATGTATTTTGTAACAATAAACATAACAGTAGGTGCCTATCTATTCACACACATCATCGCAACACTGTATCTTGAATTGTCATCAGGCAGAGCTGCGATTTGCATGTAGTGCAGTGAAACTTCCTGCTAAAGCTGATATTCAGCAAGCAAAACATTCAGTTTAGACCAGAAGTTGAACATTTGTTTAGAGGGGGGGATGCCTGATGTTCACCAGGACATCGAGACTGGCTGCCGCACAAGTGTCTCCTACTCTTATAGGAATGCCACTGCACTGCACTCGCGGCCGTCTTCAGAGTGCTGCGTGACTTGGGAAGAGAGAGAAACCGGGAGCTTCACAGGGAGTGTCCGAGAGCCTCTAGGCCTCGGAGTAGACGTGGGAGGTATTGTGAACAGCTGAGTCCGATACAGAACTGGAAATAACCAAATTAGAGTGAAAATTGGAAAAAAATAAAGTCGTATCCACATATGTTTTTACTTTATTCACTGTGTTTAGAATTATTTGTGAAATGCTCAGTGTTTTCTTGGTAATCCCTGCTCTCAGAATTTTATCGCCAAGACCTTTAAAAACAATTCGGGCTTCTTGGTAGAGAGTTCCTCAACATCTTACTCTATCGTGCATCAGGCATCATGCAGAAACAGTTATCATTTTCCACATGTCACGTTAAAGGACTATCATAGGGTCAGCTAATGGTTTCGCACGCAACCAAATGAAAGGTTAGGGCGTGGCAGAGTTGGGAAGCCTCGCTCTGTCAGCGTCACCAGTTTCGTCTCTTATTGCAGTGCATTACCATCCCAGAATTACATGGCCTTCACCCTATCAAGTACCCTGATCGCAATTCTGTCCCATAGGCTATATTAGCTTGCTTCTTGTACAGACATCAATGCCCTCTTCTCTCCTTTCAACCTTCACTTGTGCAGCCAATTAATGACAGTGCTTGTGTATTGCTGACCGATACCATGTCTGTATGCTGCCAGGCTACAAATTTCTTTTTTCATGTCTAGGCTGAAGTTTAAGAAGCGATTTAATTGTGTTTTTCTTGGTGCCATGGGGGTCAACAATTAAAATTTCTGAAGCATAAAATGGGCTGTAAAAGCACTGTCAGCCTACTTGAACTTGGAGATTTCAGAACATTTTTAACAAATGTAGTTCAGTATTTTCTTTCTTTTGTAGTAATGCATCAAGGAATTTCTTTAGAAAAAATAAAATCCATTTCAGAAAATATGAATGTTTCTGTGTTTACAAAAAATGTATCATACCTTCATAATTCTGACATCTAGATTTCTTTCCGTTGAACGTAACCCGCATATTCTGAACCATGGTATTCACTTGAAATGGTTTCTATTAACTCTTCCTGCATTTTGGAGAGTTTGGAAAAATATCATGTTATAATGCAACTTTGAGAAATTGGTATTGTCTGAAAAATATCATTATTGATGTACATGGACTGAACAATGAAATAATATACTTCTGAAAAAAGAATACACAAAAAAAATCAATTTAACGGCCATTCACTTTGCTGGACTTTCTTAGGCTGCTTTATAGAATATCACTTATCTGTTCGTTGAGGGGTTGGTTAAGCCTTGCATGAATTGTAATGTCATGCTTGCAACACAGTAACACAGTCATTTGTTTTATTATTATTATCACAAACCTAAGTTTCTGTGGTATTTTAAAAAGGTATTATTTAAGAAATTTAGAAAGCAGTGTAACAAATGTAGAATGTCCTACAAACAGAATGTGTCAGGTTAGCAATTTCAGGAGCAGTAAAACTCTCAAGATAAAAATAAAAATTGACGCAAAACAAGCCAAGGATAAGGAATTTATATAGAAGAGAAAAAAATCTGAAATTATAATCAGTAATGGTGCTCAATTCTACACCCTTGTATTAGTCCCTTTAAAAATACACAGCATTTCTGGTGAGAGACACTGTACGTTTCAAATTAATGTAAGAGTCATTGTTTTTTTTTAAAAAAAAGTTTCAAATGCAATCAGCTTTAATTAATAAATAAAATTTGCTTACTTCATATATTTCCACTGGTTTCCAAGTATTTTTCTCGTTATTGGCTTATATTTCTCCAACAGTCTCCAGTGGTTTGGTAGGATATGTTCTCTTTGGTTTAGGGTGAGGTAATGAATTCCCTGTCCCACCTGAATTGATTTGTAGTTGTTTGCCTAATAATGCAGGATGTTTTTCATTGTATTTCCTGCAGCTGAACAGCCATTTATATATCCTTATTGTTATGTGCTCGTATCAAAAAAATATACAGCTGTTATATTTTAGAGATGTACTGACGCAAGGCGAAAGCTGGCAGAACATATCTGGACAGCACATATACCCATTAGCATTGATCATGGAATAGATTCTCCTCCCGGGCTGCTTCCAGGTGGGGTGTTTAAAAGTAGCAGACGTATCCTGAAGTGAGGTTATCAGACGTATAAACTGTTTTCTTGTATTAATAGTACAGCATTACTTTTGTTAAGTAGTTTTCACACTCACAGAATCAAAGCATTTTCTTTTTCTTCACAGTGACTTCTGGGCATCAATTTAACGCCGAATCGCTGCGAGAGGCGTTTGTGCTTATCGTGGACTCCTCCACTTGCTACCTGTAGTGCTGTTATTTCTGATATAAGATTATCTGTCTCGTGTGGGACTGAGTTCAATCAAGACGCGCCTTTTGCACTCAGGCCATCGCTTCCTCCGTGATGCAGCCGTCTCCTCGAACATGGAATTATACGCTGTTGGAAAAACTTAAGAGAACTTTCCCATCCTGTTGATTTCTGTCAGAGCCTTGAGATGCAGTATACTAATCTACAAAAGATGCCCAGTGGTCCTGCCTACAATTTTATGCTGTATTGCATTACCATTATGGGTTCGCTGCTTTATCAAGCAGAAAAAAAGAAAATTATTAAAAACCAGCTTTCTGTCCTAGAAGCCCTTCTCTCAAAGCCTCAATAAACAGTGTGGGTCTGCCTGGGGGGACGAAGATGGGATTGATTACACAGTTGCATCAGATAGTCTTACCACTAATCTGATGGTCTATCTGCAGCCATACGTCTTTATCCATCATCCTCCCAGGTCCATCATCAGAGGCTCAAAGACCTATGCGAGAATGGCTGAGGCTGCCTCAATCACGTCCTGGTGTCATGCCCTCTAGATACTCAGTAAAAATACATCAAACACTCTACTGGTGCATTTGTCCCATCTTTTCTGACACAGGTCTATATGTTGACAGTTTAAGATATTACATGAGCTATTCTGTTTTTTTTTTTATTAAAAAACCAGTAACCAGTCCGGTAACCAACTGGTTATCAGTGCCCCCCCCCCCCCACACACACATACATTCCCTTGACTTTATAGCCAGTATTTAACATGACATGCACTGCAGTGTTTAATTTTTATTTTTATATATATTTTGTGTAAAACTTGTTAAAAGTGTATTCGCATCTTGCAGGTGAAGAAATTGTACATTTTCAACCCCATTCTGAGTACATTTCATATATACCTCACCTCATATCTCTCTCTAAATGTAATTTAACAACACATACAATATTTGTATAAACAAATGTTTCACTGGTTGAGAATTAGCCTTTAAACATTCTGTAGCCGCATTCTGTCGCAGTCTGAAATAGCAGCTAGCACCTGCTCGCTGACCTCTATTGCGTATGTGAATTTGGTGCTACATTTGCAGATGAGTCTTTTGCATAAGACCTTCTACGAGAAAAGATCAAGGGTTCAACAAGGTGGGTCAGCGGAGCACATTCCTCAGTAAAACAACAGCAGCGCCGAGGTGCCGAGTGTACGGTGTTCATACGGTAAAATGTACCATAATTACGCTAAGCGCTTCTAAACAACCAAAACTGTAACCAGTCCATGCAACAGTATCTGGGAATTCCAACATGCATTCTGCTACTTCTTCTACAACTCTCTTAGATGAATGTGATTTCTTGCCGTCGTGAAAATGTCGGCATTTATTTAAGAAATAAGTAAAGAGTGACATTACCAAAGGAAACTAGCTTTTAAATTTCTTATCTTGTGATTAAAGTCTAGCTATATGGGAAGAAGGAGCCTCTATTTAGCTGGCACTGCTCATTAACGCTAACACGTTCGCAGAAGGGCACGGGAGAGGCTGTTGTGAAAATAGCAGAACAATCTACACTCCATCAGCATTCCTTCTTTATCACAAATAATTGCATGCTTAGTGATGTTGGTTCACAAGGCTAAAGCAGGCATTGCAGAAACTAGGTGTCATTAAAGGCAATAAGTACCAGATCTTATGTTGGATAAAACTACTGTTAGCAAAACTAGGCTGGAAAATGGAAAAAAAATACCAACGGGAAAAATTCAGAATATCAAGCTCTATTTCGATGCTAAATAAAGCCTAATTATTTCCACTGTAATTGGATTTCATCTCAGTGATTTGATGTCCTTCGTCGTAGTTTAATCCAGATGGATATTTATTTAGAACATAGCTAACATAGCTTGGTTTTATACGTCAGTTCATCATTTGCAAGTCCAGGCCCTTATCCACCATATTACCTCCTGCCATAATAAATTATCGTATCACCTTTCCCTTTTCCAATTACGAAAACGGTTTTTATTCAACAGAGAGGAGATGTACACATTAATAAAACACCAGCCCTTCATCCAACATCATTTACTGACTAGATTAATGAGACCACAGTGATGTTCTGTTGATTTATTCCATGTTGGGTCATTTGCAGTTTCCTATGATAATACTTTTATTAGAATTGATTACAAGTAGTTCATAGCGAACAAGCCAGGAAGGCATGTGGACAGACCTCAATTTAAGTTTCATAAATTAGCCCAGGCCCTAGTGAAAATTGAATAAAGCTGTTTCTTTGAGTCTC
This sequence comes from Petrocephalus sullivani, assembly GCA_026780845.1. Classification (NCBI taxonomy): domain Eukaryota; kingdom Metazoa; phylum Chordata; class Actinopteri; order Osteoglossiformes; family Mormyridae; genus Petrocephalus; species Petrocephalus sullivani. The sequence continues at coordinate 7,548,513 of JAODKM010000032.1, read as the reverse complement.
GAATTTGAAAATAAGTAATTAAGTCGACCTGTTCCTTTCTTCTACACTCAAAAGCCATACAGCTAACTTAGAAGCATCAACTATATAAAATCAGCTATAAGAAAACAGCTGCAGTAGACCACATTTTCATTTCCAATTAACATACAAATTTCTTTCACCTGAAATATATAAAATAACTTGAAATCACAAAATCTTTTGGGAAAACATTAATTGGAATTTCTGTAAACAAATTAAATGCTTACATAATAGACACGCACAAAAATGTGTGTGTGTGTGTGTAAAACTTTTGCTATATTTGCAGATGGTACAGCAAATCTTCAAAAAACTTGACTAGAGAGAGGTCATTTTTGGGTCCTCACTTCTTCAGACTTCATTTTATTAAAATCTGTGAACGCAATAAAAAAACTAAAACTAAAACTAAAAGTCTTGTATTTGGGTTGGTTACTTGGTTACTGGTTAAGGTTATGGCTGGGTAGGGGTTAAGAGTGTCGTGACTGGGATTAGGGTTATTCCCATTGAAATAAATGGACGGTCCTCACTATGATAGGGATGCAAACGTGAGTGTGTGTGGGTTTGCATAGATCACATTTGAGGACCAAAATGTCCCCAAAGTGTGGTAAAACCTGAAATTTACCTACTTTTGTGGACATCTTTTCAGGTCCCCATTTGGATAACCTCAATTTTATAAAAGTCGTGAATGCAATCAAAAAAGTAAAAATGCCAAAAGTCTTGTATTTGGGTTGGTTACTTATGGTTAAAGTTAGGGCTGGGTAGGTGTTAAGGGTGTCGTGATTGGGATTAGGGTTTTTCCTATAGAAATTTAATGGAAGGTCCCCATTTAGATAGGTACGTGAGTCTGTGTGTGTGTGTGTGTGTGTGTGTGTGTGTGTATAACTGCTGTGGTTAATTCCTCAAACTGACTTTTTTCTGAGCATTGTTATAATAACACTTATCTTAATAAATGATCTTAAAATCATTTCTGAAATGATTCCCAATACACAAAAAAATGTGCTCCTGTACTGTTGTCCTGTATGTTTTAGGCCTCTGTAACATTCATATTGTCTCGCACAGACGGTTTACCCTTTAGCAATTATATCTAAAATAAAAGGAGGGTGATATCCTCCGGTAACTCTAAATGTGGGAGAATGATGCACTGAAAATAATGCTGTAAAATAACACCATTTGTGCTTGTCTCTCAATGAATAAAAACAGGAATGGAATTTTATCCTCTTTCATGCTTGAATTCTCAGCCAATGAGGTAGTTTTTACAATCAGCATTTTATCATTCACTAAGGCACCATTGCGCACGACATTACGTCCTATTGTGCATGATTAAGCTATTTAAAAATTAAAATTTAAACAACTTCATGGATAATAATACTGACCCTTAAGGACCATTTCATGGTAATGTGGTAAGTGTACAGGCTGATGAATCTTGCATGTTTTGATAAGCACACAAACGGGTTATCATTCACATACCAAAGAACAATGAGATCTGTTTCTAGACATTCAACAGAAGGGTGTGATCATCACAGATGGTATTGGCTATATCTGTCTGCACTGAATGGTGACTGTATTTCAGCTACAAACAGGCCACTCAAATTTCCCTCAAACATCAGTGGTTCACTGATGTTTTTTATTTTGTAGCTAAATCATGTGTAAGCATAATAAAAATAATATGCTTTTCGTGTACAAGAAGAAGGTCTAATAATTGCTTTACTTGTCATCAATGTTTGATAAAGACACAATAACTGGAACATAACTATCAAAGTTAGAATTTTGCCCAAATATTCACTTGATGATACAGCTGTTCGATTATGGCAAAAACCATAATCACAATTATCTTGGTCAATATCGAGATTACGATGATTTAACACAATTTTACTTTGGAAATCATACAATTTTTGAACTTTTAAAAAACGTGTTTTCTAAACAGTGGATTTACTTCAAGTCTAAATATAATTCTACTGAGAAATAAAATTGGACTCGAAAGGGGCGCTCTGGAACACAAGGCAAAACAGGGGAAATGTGGCACAAAAATCGTTTTATCTCAATTATTTTGTTTTGATAATCGCTGGAAGCCAAATGTGTAATTGAATTTAAAATTTGATTAATTGGCCAGCCCTACTTGATGTACTCTAATAGTCTCTGCAATCCAAAATCAAATGTCTTAAAGAAACATTAAGTAATGAAAATGTAACTACGGTCCTGAGTTGTTCCTCAGTCACTCTTGCAATGGTCAGGCCTTGCTTAATACTGGAAATTAATACACATAATTCATCTGTAAAATGGTCAGGATTTTATTATATTATTATGTTTAATTAGTTGAAATAAACATACAGACAATAGAGAAGATTGCTACCATCTTTTCCTGCCTGTGCCTTGGTTGTGTCTTGAAGTCTTAATCTATTCTGAAAGTGATTGTGGAGCCATAGAGACTGGAAGAGCAAATGACAAGGGCCTTTGTCCTTTGACTGTGACAAAGCAGAGCTAATAGATTGGTCCTAGACCAGCAAAAATGCATGGCGTTGTAGAGGATGAAAGAGACGGCAGACTGGAAACACTCCTTCATCTTCGTCGCGACTCAAAGCAAAAGAAAACAGAACTGAGGAATGTCACATCTCACTTCAGTGACACACAAGCTCTCATCCATCATTCCTGGCAGCTTAAATCCCCCTCATTCACTGCGCAGAGCTTATATGTAGAGCACTTTAAACTGCAGATATTAACAGAATTAAACTTGATACAGGATGAATTATTCATACGAAAGAAGCTGTTCAACGCCCATTTTGCTATATATTTGTCAGAAACGTAAAGGGTTCTGTTATTTTGTCAGTTTCTAAGGATTGAGGGGAAGTCTTCTCTGGCTGTTAGCAAAAGAAAAGGAAAGCATATGGTAGTGAGTGAAATCTCGAAAAAGGGTCAAGTTTCAGTCCCATAGCTTAGATGCCAATGGACGTAACAGGGTATGTGAAGGAAAATGAAATAATAATAATAAAAAACACTAATGGAGCATGTGTGAAGGATTTGTCACTGAATAAGTACTAACTATTAAAATAAAATTCCAGATTGTCATGAAGCCCATTATGTATTAATCCCGACTCTGTATCTGTTAACATTGCTAATTTGTTCTGAATCTTAATACACTGAAAGAAACACAGTTACTGCAACTCTGGTGTCTAATTGTGTAGGCTTATGCATTTTGCTGATGTTGGGAATTATAAATGCATCTACCTGCAAATTATGAATTTAGTTAAATTATACAAAGGTCAGCCTGCAGAGAGTTCCAATTCATGTAGTACACAGAGTAGCTGTGCACGTTAGGTTCAGTGAACTTGTGAATGCTTACTCACAGTAAGTAAGTAAAGAGAATCGTAACCACAGTCTAACTGTTCAGGTCTATATCTGCACATTTCTGTGGAAGTAACGGTGTGTGCAGGGCTGCCAACTTTAGTCAGCTGGCTGGCATGAGATTTTCAATTCGGGACAAGTCTGCACACACATTTACATGTATGTAATAGTTTTATTGCCTTGTAATTAGTCTAGGGTTTGCAAACTGCCCCGACACTTTTGATGTAGCTAATTTTAGGTTTATAATGGAATAATATAGATTTTCCATAAGATTTCTGGCATGATCATGTAAGTCTCAAAGCGTGAGTGTCGCTCCTGACGCGTGAGAGTTGGCAGCCCTGCGTGTGTGTGTGTGTGTGTGTGAATTCAGGCTTTTCCACAAGCTATGAACACTGCTTGTTCATTTAGCGAGCATTAAATTGCTGTTTTTGTACAGGATTGTCTTAAAATACATTATTTATCGAGCAGCCCATGTGCATGTATTTCCCAGCACCTGTGAGTGACGCGCTTTCCACGCCACCACATGCAAATGAGCCCTCTACCTCGTTAATAATTGAGCTTAGAAGAACATCTTCAAAGTGCAGGCAGCAGATGTCTCACATCTCAGGAGACCTTATCTTAGAGGAATCAATAAATAAGGCAGAGAAGTAGAGGAGCTAAAAAAGGTGCTGATCACTGTCCCTGAAGCTCGGGCTGAAACATGCTCAGTGAGGAGAGCGTTTCCCTCAAAGACGAGAACCCTGCACAGATTAAAAGCCAGTTCTTTGCTAATCGACTCACATCCATTAAAGCGGACAACACGCTCTTGTTATAATTTGCCAAAATCTATTGCTAACAGAAATCAGCTTTAAATTGTATTTAAGGCACATCCTGAAGCTGCTTTCAAGATGTCTCTTGTGTAGTTTATATCTTAATGCATTCTGTTTGGAATTGGGCCTGTAAAAGATATACACTGAAAATTCATTTCACTAATTAAACATCCCTTTACTCGCTTTGTCGATGATTGTATGGGTATTACAAAAAAGTCTTTGACAAGGTGTTTGAAGTGTACTGGGCACTGCAACGGGAAATCGGCAAATGATATCGTTTCTCATCTCACGGGCCACGGAGTCAGCAGAACAGGCATTGTTAAGTTCTCATTAAATGAGCAAAACAATGGAAAATGCAGAACCCAGGGTTCCATCACTATCCCTCCCTGAGAATCAATAGTTCACACTTCTTCCAGACACGAATGAGGCATTAATGAGCTTCAAACTGCAGTGGGAGCTAATTAAGACTTATTCAGAGTGGGTGACTCTACTCTTTTAATAGATTTGTGAAAAATGTCATCACTGGGGGATCGATAATCACAGAGACATGTGGCAGCGGGGGATAAGAGAGACTTCGCTGATAACTCTCTGTCTCAGACATAATGGGGGATATATTTTCGCAAAGTGACATACACCAAGAAAATCACCATCGGGAACAGGTGTGGATCTCCCTGTACCTGCACCTTTCAAACAGCATAAAATAACAGTTACCAATATGTATCTGCATTTGAAAGCACAGCGAGCTCAGCTCACAACGACTTATGTAAGCCTTACCCAACACTTATACTAAGACTCATGTCTTCTGATCTTGAAAAAGTATACTGCTAATACATATAGAGATTATATCCTGGTGGAGAGCCGGTATGGCCCGTTTTTGAGGGGCCACTAGTCAAGGACTTTAACTTATTCTGATGAAACAATCAGATTGATTTCTCCCCAAAAACCACCTTTTCATGAAAGCAGCAACTGCACAGCTGAAGTAGTGCTGCTGGTGATGTATCAAACATAGGAATGTATGTGTTTTACGCACAGAAATCTAAATGACGTTCTGAATTATTTGGCATTTATGGGGCTCCAGCATTGGACAACAAATGGTTAAAACATTTTTGCTTCCTGAAAAATATTCAGTAATTATTTATTCAGTAGACTCCTTCAATGTGAACAGAAATATAAGTTTGACGCAGGACTGGCAAAACTATCACGCAAAATTATCACGCAGGAATTTTGAGAAACATGACATTAAGTCTTACTGAGTAAAATTGTTAATCATATAAAGTTTCAGATGCACCGCATAAGTTCAGCTGGGCTAATAGTGTTTTGCCTTTGATTTTTCTTTGATTTGTTTCGTTTGATGCCTTTGATTTCCGTTTGTTAAGTTTGTTTGTGTTGTTGTGAGTATCTGGTGCATCTCGTTTCAATGTCCAAAAATAATCAGGCAGCTTTGATGGAGTCCAGACCATTTCTCCCTTATGGCAATGTCCTGGTGACACCGTTCACCATGTTCATCACTGACTGCATTGAGATTTGGGGGGAAGAAGTCCACATGTGACTGCAGGAAATGAATCTTGAGACATATTGCACTTCATGTATCTGTATGTGTCAAGAAGTGGAATGTCAACCAGCTGAATGTAGCGTGGTACTGAATACTGCACAAAAAAAGATTTCAACAAAATGGTGCATGAAATTTTCCATGATCAGCAGCCCAAAATTTATAAGATACATCCAAAAGTGTTCATGAAGCGAAATCGTTGCTGTCCTACATAATTACTGTGTGTGCTCTTGCTATTGTGACCTTCTCTCAAAGTTTTATGTACTAAAACTCCCCACACATTCATCGCGTAAATCTGGCTATAACTGCTCATTCACGACAAAAGTCTTGAGAAGTAAATAAAGCAAGCAAGGAAATCCCACTGCTGAAAACTATAAGTTGTGAGTAAGTCAGGAGTACATATTTGCCAGTGATATCGCTTCTGAATAAGAGGTCAGATGGATCACAGCCAGCCAGCTAGTCTGCTGTAGAACAGGTGATGGGGAAACATTTGAGGAGCCTTGAAGCAGAAGGGTTACTTGGCGACCCACTTCAGAATATGCTGGGTGGCAGTCCACTGAGATCAAATAGAAAAGCTGGAACAGAAGGAGTTAGCGGAAGCCAACGAGCTGGATCAAGAGCCCCTTGCAGAAGAACTGCTCTCATGGTGACTAAAATCCACAGCTAATTAAAACATCTTAAATTAAACCTAAGTGCTGACATGCACAATCGTGAACTGCATAATGCTAGAATTTTGGGACCCAGGAGTTCAGAATCAGTGCTGCCTTTTTATATTGACGCTTTATTTATATTGACTCAGTAGTAAGCTCCAGGCAGAAATAAATAAGTTAATTGAGAGTGGTAACCACGGTAAAACGACGGGCTAAAATTGCGGACAGCCATTGCCTCTGCCCCGAAAAGCCTGCTGCGTCCGTGGGCTTCGCTTTCTCGGAAATCGCAGAGGGATGAATAGCTACCCTGTTTCCGTTCTTCACTTCTGAGGTAACCTCCACACAGCCTGAGGAGGATCGTGTTTCTCCAGACACAAAAGACTTCTGATGTTTCAATCAGAGTTTAATGAACCTTTCACTCCGAGTCTGACGACTGGATGCTCTAACAGAGGAAATGGGGCTTGCATAAAGATCGGGGAAATGCATGCAGATTGTGCCCCGACTTGATTCTGACAGGAATCAAGAAAAATTTATATCGCCATTGAAAATGGTCATATTACGCTTGGGATAGACATACAGAGCTGCTAAAGGAAATGCTTGGGGGAGAGCATGTAATTTTTAACAACTTAATTATTGATCAGCCACACATAGCAATGGAAATACTGATATTGCATTGCATACTGAAATTTGAACATTTTGCTCAGATAGAGATTGGACTAGGTTGGAGACTGAGATCCAGTTAAACACTTGTTAATTAAAATAAAGTTAATTTTGAAATGCTGTCAGTCGTAATTTTTTGTCTTCCCCCTACCTGCAGCACACTGAATCATGGCTCTCCATTCAGAGTGACTAGTGCATTGCAGCTAGCAAATACTTCATCCTAAATTTGTGCAATATGACTAAATTTAGTTTGAAGCCCTGTTGAAGTCCAAAACTGAAGATTTACATTGCCTGTGTATACTTACCATCCAAAAAGTAGCCAATGAACAAACTCAGTAAAGAATCCTAATTATTATAGTTGACAGAGGTTCACATATTCTGTATTTGTTAACAAATATAATATTGTATATATTGTATTTTGTAAATAAATAATTGAAGATTGAAATGGATTATTTCTAACAAGTTTAAACTAAATATTTAATTATACCACACCCAGAGTGTGATTTAATAAAAATTATGCTGATTTATGATAAATTTACGACAACAGCAAAGTTATCGTCTGAAAGCCGTGGTGTTTGTCGCTGTGCCCTTGTTCTCCCCATTCTTCTTGTTCCTGTCTTTTACATGATCTTGTATCTGTACAGAGGCATTAATTAGTGTCAATGATTTATCATTTTCTCTTGTAGCTGTCTTATTAATCATTACTTCTTTTCCCCCGATGTCCAGTGACATCGCATAAATAGTCAGAGCACTGGCAAAACAGTAAACTGTTCTGTTTATTTGTTCATAGCTTTAAATCAAACAACATAATCCCTCTGATTTGGGCCAATTATAAAGCTTCATACTGAGTTTATGATCCCCTAAAGCAGGATGATGGTTTCAGAACAAGTTTTTCATCATCTTTCACCTCCGCATCAGAACATAAATGACGAGTTGTAGACAGAGTTCAAAGCAATAGGATTCCTTAAAACTGTAGTTTTCGAGAATTAATTTCAGCTTGGAATATTATGCATGTATTAGTGAGGAATAGCATTTTAATAAAGTGTAAAATAGCACAGATTAAATGCAATTTTTTAGTTTCTTATGTAAGTAAACAGATCACCCAAGTTGACACTTCAAAATGAATATATTCATAATTTGAACACACATATCCTTTTATACATATCCTTTTATGTCTAATCTATGTACACTGCCTTGCCTCAGATTCAAATTTTTGTTGTTATTCTTTGGTTAATGCAGTTATACTAAATAAACCATTTACTTTTTACAATTTATCAGCAGTACATTGATTTTAAGAGTTAAATTGAATAAATTGAGTTTTATCTTTTTTTTTTCCTTTGTGTAGTTCTCATACTAATTTATAGTGCTGTACAGCCAAATGGGTTTGGAGAAGAGTGAACATTTGATCCATGGTCTCCTTATTTGCAACCTAGATTGTGTGGTATGCGTGTCCAATTCAACATCTACACATTTGAATGCAGCCAATGGTCATGTAAGTCGTCAGATTTAAAAATATACAGTATAAAAAGCCTGAGCTTATAGTAGGTTGGTAGTTATAGATCTGGAGGATGAACTAAATTTATAAACAAATTGTTGCAGATTAAACTTCCCAAGGACAAACTATTGTTATATATCATTGAATGTTATAGCTGACAGTTTAAAATATTAAATATTAAAATATAAAAACAGTTTAAAATATTATGTAAGTTGTGAGAGGTATATTATGAGCTAAGCTTCTACTGTGTGGTAGGAATTATCAGTGTTTTTTAACTAACGCACGTGGGACACACGTGGGAGGGAATTGTGGAATGTGGTATGTGACTTTGGACATGCTGTCTCTGGAACATATAGCTCACTGTGGCTAAGATTTCTTACGTTTAAGAGACACACACACAGTTTGGAAATGTGTTTGAAATTAGATATCGGAATCACAAATTCCTCTTTCTCACACTCATTTAAGTCACGTGTCAATACCGAATTAAAATTTTCACTTTAAGTAAATTTTTATAGTATGGTTTTGCCAGTCCATAAATAATGAAAACAATAAATATAGTTACCTGAACATTCCTCAAAGTATTTTTGATAACAGCCTATGGCTTTTAAAGAAAGTGAAATATTTAGACAAAAGTGAAGCACTTCGGTATTTGCTTTTTGCTGTTCGGGGATCGAAATACTCCGGTTCTGTAAATTGCGTCTGTGGGGACATGGCCTGTAGTAACGAACATGAAAGGCCTTTGGCAGAAAAATGATTCAAGGACAATTGCCTTAAGTTTCCTCAGTGAAAACAGTATTTCCCAACTGCTTGAATTACAATGGCTAAGAAAAAATCCAGATGTCTAACCTGCTATGAACAGGCCAGTTGTACTTAATCAAATAACCCTGAATGAATCAGACTCACTAAAATTAATACACGAGCTGTATGCTGGAGATTTTTTTTCTCCTTCTCCTAACCTTCTCAGCGGTTAGATTAATCAAAAAACGGAAAGTACTACAATAAGTAAAGTTATGTCCTAATCTGCCCATGCCCATGCAACTTTTACTATCACCACTCAGTGTACCTTCCATGAAAATCTTGGGACCGCCCATCACATATGCTCTCGCCCGACACTGCAAAAAGAATAATCTACTCTCTGTACTAGTGTTCCCCAGTCCAGTCCTTGGGGACCCCAGACAGTCCCAGGGAGCAAAAATGTGGATTATCTGGCTGGGAGGGGGCAAAACATGTGGACTGTCTGGGGGTCCCCAAAGACCGTGTTGGGAAACGGTGCTGTATACAAACCAGTGATCATATAAGTCCAAACCAAGGCACACGCATTTAAAAAATCCACTAGGAATATTATAATAAAATGTATGACATTACTGTTATACAAACGATACCACTGAGGAGGCAAGATGGCCTCTCACCTACAGCATTGTTGGATCTGGGTGTGGGTCTTCTGCACATGAATGAATGAATTTTCTCTGGTTGCTCCAGATAAGGTGGAAGGCTGTGTCTGCTTAGTACCCTCTGATGAACAGACATCCTAGCCATAGTGTGTCCTGCCTCGTGTCTTATGCTTCCTAGGACTCCAGACTCACTATTACCTTTTTTGAAACAGGTTTATTTTTTAGCAGATTATTATATTTGTTTGTTTGTGTATTTTATAAGACACTGCTTAATATGAACCAAGTTCACCAAATCACAACGGCCCAAATATTCCCCAGGGGGTAAACCCTTCCGCTTAAGACTGTATGTCTGTGCCATTACCCTAGTCCATTATTTACCTGCTGCCCAGCCAATGATACAATTTATCAATTTCTTTAATATTACACACAATTACACATGCAATGGGCTTGGTGCTAAGCATTATGTTATAATAATAATTATAGCATGCTAAAATGACACAATTAATTTGAGGTGTATCTATCGTCTGTTACGAGTTTTTATTACATTTTATTTTATTACATACATGTTACCAGAATGAATTACATACATTTACTGTGCCATGCATGTTTCCCTCTTTTGGATGTGATATTGATAAAAATGTGATTAAGAATGCATATTACAAAAGCAACGGATCTTTGATACTTTGAATGGTGATACTATATATCTTTAAAATGCCAAAGAACCTCTAATCATAGATGTCTATATATGAGCAAATCCATTGACATGACAGGTAACCTTTGTGGTCAGAAGATTATTCATCTCAATGGCTGTCCGCATATTCAAACAGTATTTATTTGTTTGGTTTTGCTGTTGGGAAAAAGATTTCTAGAGCCAAAAATTTTACTCTCTCACAGCTAACTGAGGAACAGTCATTTGCATATTTATTGGATGCTGAAATACCAAATATATCACACAATTAACTGCATTGCCGGGTAAGATAAACATGATTATTACATCTATAGTCCATATCTGTAAGTATCTCGCAATCACCAAGGCTGATGCTACCTTGCTAAAGTGTGTTTGTTAAATTAGAGAAGAGAGGCTGAATTCAGGTTGCAATGTCCCCATTGTAGGTTACTCAAAATTCTTAACCAAAACCATACATTAAAAATAGCAGGTCGACATGCATTACCTTACATTCATAATCTGTTTGATAGCCCAGATACATTTGGACTCACGTAAATGATTTATTCTGAATTCATAGTCTGTTTGAAATGAAGACACACATATCTATTATCTATTGTTTATCAAGTTACGCAGTCTCGTTACTTTATTCACCATGACACAGGTCTTGGAATTACATGCTGCTGATGTTTCATCTATAAAATGGACTAGATTTGATTTACATTACTTTTTTTATAACTAACTAACTAACTAACTAACTAACTAACTCAAAATATATATCGTTGCCTAGCAAATAGACAGCAGGGGTGCGTTTCCCAAAAGCTCCCGTTAGCCATTTACGTAGTTGGACTCGTTCAGTTGCGTGGTTCCAAATATGTAAGTTGCTAAAGTCGTTAGCAACTATGCTTTCGGGAAACACACCGCTGGTAAGAATCTGACAGATAATCCTTTATTTCTTTACATAATTAATTAGGGTGTATGTTTGGTTGAGTCTACCACTGGACCATGGGGTACAACTAATCAACTAATCAGCAAGCCTTTAATTAGTTGAGCCAGGTGTGCTGGTGGTGGAACGGAAGTTAAGTGGTTGGTGTAATAGCGGAGAGGTTTGGGAATACTGCCTTAGGGGATTCATTAAAGGTTAAGTTGCTCAGGTCAGGGACAGACAATGCTCTGCACAAAGAAGAGGATTTATAGCAAGGAAAATATTTACAGAGTCTTTAATCTTTTTAAATGTTTAACACATTGTGATGCACAAATGCATCATATTGTGAAAAGCAGCTGGTGTTTGTATATTGCAAGTTTTGCTTAATGTTACATAATGCTCTTCTGTTTCCAGCTCTGTGTTGTCAAATACATCCTGCTGTTCCACGGGCAGTGATAAAAATATACTTTTCTGTGCCTCTTCTGTTCAAGGCTAATTTATTAAGAACTACACTGGAATGGAACCTGTCAGTGACTTGCTAGAAACGAGACTGGGAAACCTTGGTGTTGTGTAACAAACAGCTTGTTCTTATAATCAATGAGTGTAGTAGCTTATCAATTAAAATGTTAATCTCGGGCCACTGTAAGACTTTAATACTACTGCAATGAAGTAACATCTGTGTGACAGATAGTTGTCCCTCCAGTTAAATTGTGCGTTTCCAAGTTTTCCCTGTTTTCCATTATCTATCAGGGAAGTATAGATTATCTCTAAAATTCAAGGTAATTTTGCACTTCTCCTGAGCGTGATTAACCTGATTTACTTCCCAAAATCTAGGTGCTTTAATCATTTAAAGTTTCGTGGAACAAGTCTTCTCAAAAAAGTAATGTGTTAAAAATCCCAAGAAATATAATGCTGACACAGATAACCTTCATAATTAACAAATTATTTATACCTCAGCCAAATGACATCTCCAATCCCTAAGGAACAACGTCACACACTCAAATTTTCATTCAAACCTTGTCGAAATGTATTCTACGTAAGCTTTACGCAAAACAATAACGTTCAAGAAACAAATCGAAAGTTTTGGTTTCCTTTTTGCAATGTATTGTATATGAAAAATTATCATGAAAGAAGATTTAAAATAGTACTCACCACATTTTAACATATTCCTGAAGAATTTAATTTATTACTGGAATTTGTGATTCGGTAGTTCTTCACGTTAATATAATATGCTTTTAATATTTACATGCAAAAAAATTGTAAGACTCAAAATCTGTAAGAATGATTCTTTGTTTTCTAACCAAGATGATCAGCATTTTATAGTTAATACAACTTGACAAATTTTCCTGAATTATAGTATATTCTGTTTTTGGTTGGGGGTTTAAATTCTGTCCCAGCCCTGTGTGTTTTATTATTATACCTAAACAGTTAAACGAAAAAAAAAAAAAACAGATCATACCACTAGAAAGTATATAAAAAAAAAACTTAGATCAAGGAAAATGTTTCTTTCTTTCAAGTAGCAAATGTTAAACTAATGAACTTGAAGTGCCTGTGTTTAGGTAACATACCAAGCTTCCGTGCCACACTGGAAAAGTCGCGGTAAAATCCTTGACTTGAATAAACAGCTTTTTGACATACAATATATGGATTCACAGTAATCTAATTACATGCTGTTATATATCCGCCCGCACATACCCACATGCTCACACACACACGTGCACCATATGCATGTCTGAATTTCCCTTTCAGAAGCATATTTATCTGTAAGTAACTCCTGCTGTGTTACACTGTTGTACCAATGAGAAAGAATAGCCACAGTCCTGGCTAAGAAACATCAGAATTCTAAAATCCCATCCTACTAAAACTAATATATGCGTATGTATGCATCCGTCCCACTTGCCATATTCACGTTTGTGGGGGTCGGTTCCTAACCTTGGAAGCTATGGGCACAAGGCAGGAAATAACCCAGGATGGGACATCAGTCCATTGCAGGAACGTTAAAAATTAAAAATCCAGAACAAGATTTTGTTTTGTTCAACCCGCCCGTTCAGCTTAAATGCAGGTTTTCGGGATAACCTTTAGGTCAGCTGTTCAAACCCAGGTGTGACAACTCTTCGGCCAATCAGTCTTCTAATTAGTAACCTAATTAGGGAGTTGCAGCAACAACCTGCATACACACCAGCCCTTTGCGGATAAGATTGGCCACCCCTGGCATAAAGAGTTCAGTATAAAAGTGGCTGGTTGAAACAAAATCTTGGTCTGGATTTTTACTCTCTGGACCTGAATTTTCCACCTTTGAAAAAACATGCAAACTCCATACACAGTTGAGATGGAGACACAAACCTTATTCCAAAGAGGGGTGAGGTAACAATGCTAACACACTGCGCTACCATGCTGCCCCATTATATATGCATATATAGTATCATTTTGATAGTAATTATATATTTTTTGTCAATGTTTCATTTTGTTTCTATAAAAAGACATGGGACAGCATGTTGGTCAGGAGCTTGAAGGTCACCTATCTTTGTGTCTGAGTTTGCATGTTCTCCCCCTAATTGCATGAATTTCCTGCAGCCCACATACATGCTGTTCAGTGAACTGCCCATAGTTTATGTGTTTCCCTGTGACCACCAGCACTGTGTAACCCCCACCTGGATGATGTGACGGCAGTCATTCTGCACCATTACGCTCACCACAGAGTACCTAAGGTGGTGAAGTGGCAGGAGAGAATTCACCAATCAGATATAGGGGATGATTAGGAGGCCAGATTTGATAGGGCCACAGTGGGCAATTTTAGCCAGGGCATTAGGGTACCACCCTTACTCAAAAGGAGCCCTGGGATTTTTTATGACATCAGAGTGACAGGACCTCAGGTTTACATCTCATCCAAAGGATGGCACCCTTTTTAGAGCACAGTGCCCCTGTCATTGCTGTGGGACCCCTGCAGACCACAGGATGGGCTATCCTGCTGGCCACACCCACACCTCATTCAGCGGCAGCCCAGCTTTCTTATTTGGTCTCCCATCCAAGAACTGGCCAGGGCCACACCTGCTTAGCTTCAGTTGGACTACTTAGTCCCAACATCAGGTGCTACAGCTGCTGAAAGGGCCCAAGAAACATTTTTGGCACTGTGAAGAGAAAAGCAGCAGGGCGCCAGGACTACTTGCCAGGGAGTACTGGCCCACTTCAAGCCATACATTAAAACAGGGGTAGGGAACCTGATCCATGGAGAGCCGGTGCGGGCTTTTGGGACGACATTTGAATCAGCCAATAAGACTGCGTCCCCAGGACAGGAACTGGCAACCAATGCTTTCTTATTGGCTGATTGAGAGGTCATCCCAAAAACCTGCACCCACACTGGCTCTCCATGGATCAGGTTCCCTACCCCTGCATTAAAATAACACATGTGTTGTTGAAAAGTAATTATATACTTACATACATTACATATTTTTCTTTCTATAGAAGTGGCCAGTGATTATAACCTTCACGGGCAAAAAATTATATTTTGAAGTTTATGCAAAATACCCCCATTTACTTTTGATTTTATAGTTTCACTTTGGAGATGAAGATGTTAGTTAATTAAGTTTTTAATAAAGCTGCATGAAATGTAAGAAGTCAATAATGGCTTAAGATGTGTTAGCTGATATCCTTCTTTCTGTATGACTAGGTCCTGTGAATCTGGAAATGATGTAGAGTGACTGGATACAGCTTAGCCTGGAGCTATATGTCAGCTGCCATAAAACCCTGAATCGCATCAGCTAGGGACTCAGTATTAGCCAGTGATGTGTGGCTGTTTGCTTTTGTGTGCATGGCATTGAATAGAAGGTGGTCTGGCTGTTGCTGAGCACCCGAGCATCTGAATGGTTTTGCACGAATTAGCTTACAGAATTTAACAAATGGGCTGGATTTTAAATGCACCTTTGATGTGCACTGAATGCGGAAAGCCAAATAACAGATGGTTCCATAGATTCATCTGAATTCCACTGAAAAGAGAAGCATTGCACATTTTATGTCTTGATACATAATTTGAGAAACTTCCAACACTGTGTATGGTTTATATAATAAATGTTCTGGTAACTTCACTATCTCTGGGAATTCAAAAGCTAAACAAATACAACATAAAAGCTACAAACTATGTGATAGAAACATGTGTTACCTGGGAAGATGGAGATAAGCACACACTACTGCATTTTTTATGAACGCGAGCAGACCTGAGGACGTCAGTGAACCCCTGCTCACAGTGACATATTACAGTCATTTTGTGCTGGGCTGCCGAGGACGAATTACATGCTTGGTAGTGTAGGCTTACAGGAATATTCTGTGTGTTGGGCCATCCTTCAAAATAACAGCAACAAATCTGATCACTTTCAAGTAATATCATACTATATTGTGCGTGATTAATTTCATTTTTGCATCAGGTCTACCGTTATAACACGTGAACACGAGGGCAGTACAATTTCAGTTTCTTTCTAAAAGCAGTATTGCGAGTATGCAGCTGTATTGCAGTATGTAGAATATAGCATTTTTTTTTTATTTATTGAGTGCAAACTATGAGGTGACAGATTTATTAGTTTGATACGGGCCTATTTGTACCCGTCTTTGAGCATTTCTTTAATCTTTGATACAGCTGAAAGAAGGGATTTAGGGAAAAGTACTTTCACAGGTGAATTCTCCAGCATGTATGGAAATGGAACTGCAAAGGGCATAGTCAGAAGGCCGTATGGGGAAAGGAACCGATCAGAAAATGATGCTAAAATATAGAGAAAAAAGGTGTACATTTGGCGATATATTTGAAATGAATTACAGAACAAGTACGATGGAATGTAGGCCAAGGACGTTGCTAGGATCTTAAGATACCAGCAGCTAAGATACCAGAGACCTAATCTGTCCATGGATCCGCCCTTTAGGAAGTTACAATGATGGTAACACTAGGAAGGTTTTGGGAAACGTAGCCCTGGACTGGGACTGTTGTGTGTAATTCTCAAGCTTAGAGCATAGCTGTTAAAACATCTGAGTTAAACGGTTCATCCGGGGCTCATTCGGAGTCAATCGGGTCTTCCGACTCACACCCCCAGTCTGACGTAGGCTGTAGCTAGAAATTCGCCAATTCCCTGTGACCTGAAACTTTTTTTAGATTTTTAAATGAGAATCAGTAATTTGCCAGTGTAGTGCCATAGCATACACCCCATAATGTAACATGCAGTAAGAAATGTAATATGGATTACTTGAAATATAAATTGTCAGCTAAAATGAACTGAATAATTTTATACATTTATTGTATAATGTGTTTTCCAATATAACCAGTGAGCCAGTATAATTGCAGCAAGCAACTTATTTTGCAATCTGTGACAATGTCCAATTTATAGTATAATGTTGACCACGTTTCACGTCTCCCTAATTCTCTACTGCACTGTTTCCCTTTCCTCTCCTCCTGACAGTGTTCCTAGGCTCTGCTTTTTAGGCAGCAGGCTAGTACTGTACACAGAGTAATTTAGTGTCATGATACTTTGAACTGCTTCAGTTCAGATATTGATACAGTATGGATTTTCTTTCTAACCATCATTGTATACAGACCCACCTTGACAGCATAGCCTGAATGAAAATTTGTTTTTCCTTGGGTTAATATTTAAGACGCCAGCTGGCCCTTGAAACCTTGTTATTTAACTAAAACAGATGATCCATCTCCTCTCTGGCTGGTTTTAAAATATTACCACAGCCTGATTACAGACACATCCATCAAAAACATCGGATGAGGGTAATGCAGTCAGGTGTCTTGCAGTGTCAAACGATGGGGAAGTTACCCACATTCCTAAGCCACTGCTCATCATTTCGTGTATGTGCACCCATGTCTACACCAGGGTAGATATCATGGAGTAATTTGTTTTGACATTGACCATTCACCAGAGGTATACAGTTCAAGTCCAGAGTGTAAAAATCCAGACCAGGGTTTTGTTTCAACCAACCTGTTAAGCACTTGTTACTGTGACTCTTTATACGCAAATGGTTGGTTGAAACAAAATCCTGGTCTGGACTTTTACTCTCTGATCTGAATTACCCATTTCTGGAATTCATGCTTTTGTCCTAGGTGGGAAATAGTGACCAGGTTCTACGGAATTCAGGTTCCGCTGAGGAGCTTTTTTATTGTTGTAGAGGCAGGGATTCTCAAGGTTCTAAATTCAAATGCCTTAGCTGGTTGTAATGCCTACAGGTTGTAAGGACACCATAGCTGAAGGTTAAAGCTATGTAAAGCATTCAGAACCCGCCCCATTGTTGTACAGCATGATACAGTATTCGGTGTGAACTGGGGTGACCGTGTGTCCTGGCAGATATGAAAGAGCTCGATTGGCCACGAGATCCTATGAACACTGCTGCAAATAGAACTCAGGAAGACTACTGCCACTCAGTTCTGCATGCATATGGTATATATAGCTTTTTAGTTTGCTTGCCATATTGAAAATGCATATGCAGATTATAAATATTTTCACAATATGTTTCACAATTATGTTTATTAAATGTTTATTTTATATTATACCACGTCTACTAGACAGTTTTTTCTGTATTAATGTTGTACATTAATGTATACCTCTTAATATATACCTCTGAGCTGGGAGCTACCAAACAAATTTCATTGTATTTTTTTGATACAGTGATAATAAAGTCTTAATATGGTACACATATAGATGTGTAACCTTTGGAATCAATACATATTCAGTGAGCTATACAAGCAGGTAGCATTTTTTATAAACCCGTTGTCCAGTGTATTTATGCAATTTCTGATTCACAATTTGCTTTTCAATTCAATGATTAATATTTACACTACCTGAGGAGTTATTTCCGTGCAGCAAATTTTGATTTAACGTGACACGTCGATACCAGGAATGAGTGTAATTATTTTGGAAACAAGACATTGCAATACATTTTAAAGTTATAAAATTGCATAAATATATTTTGTTATTTGAGTATGCAGACTTAGTTCAGCTAAATTTTTGTATAAATATTGTGAATGATAAGTTTAAATTGCAGACTTGCTGGTGACCTCGCTGGCACCTTATAAGTCATTTAATGAACTAAACTATTTTCCTTGAAAAGCACGTGTAAACTAACTACATATGTTGTGTGTCACAATGTCAGTAAAGTGCAATGAAATGCTCTAGAAAACAAACTGCAACAAAAATAAACGTTTACCGCAAAAGCATGTCTGAAGCACTACAATCTGTGTTTCACGCCAGAGCTGACTCGAGGCGCTGCTAGCTAAATTGGTTTACAAGTAGATGCATTAGAAAAACCCGGCTGAAAATGTAATTAGGAACTCAGTCTTGCATTGAGACTAAGAGATGCTATGTACGATCAAACAGAGCACACTGAGAAAGCATGGACCAGAACGGGGATAAAATCCTTTTCCAATAGAGGAGACAAAGAGGAGCCGTGAATTAGCTAGCGCCAGCCATGGCAGTAAAGTGCCATATTAGCTTTCCCTTCATCCCCGTTATCGCAGGGTGCGACTTGTACACTTTTGTGTTGTGCTGTTTAAGCGTGTTTGCCAAGTCTGGTTCTGCTCTCTCAGTCTAACCCAGAAGAATGCTTGGGGTAGCCTTTCTGTTGTCAGTTGGCCCATAATTCTCAATCCTACCTTAAATAAAAAACAAAGCTTATATATTTTTTGTAGCGATTATTTGTTTGTTTTTTTATCATTGCTATTCTCTCATACAAGAGGTAAAATTCATCATACTTTATTGATTTTGAAACTGATTTTGAGTACCATCTATGTACACATCTATGTACACAATTGCCTACATACATTTCTGAATGCAATTTTGCTTTGATAAAGCTGAGGACTGTTGAATAATTTTTCGATGCATTCCATGCATATTACACCATATGACAGGACTGGTAGGAATAAAAGTTGGTGTTAACGAAAATAAAGAGGTCGCCTGCTCAAATAAGGGCTTTGGCATCTGGCCAAGAGAAAAGACCCTGGTTGTTATACAATGAGTGACTTCAATTCACCCCCAGAATGACAGCACCTCCCCCCTTCAACTTATAACGTTAAATGGATTTCATGTAAAACATTAGTAATTCTTTTCTTTTTTTAAAGAAAAACGTCGGCAAGGTATTGCTTTCATTCTGACCATTTTTTAACGTTGTCTGCACTCCTGAGAGAAATAGCTCATGTCTACGATAATAGATTTAAAAACGATCCTTCATCATACCCCCAAACTTCATTTGTTAAACTGCACGCTGTCGCTGGAGCCAGACACGCTCTGCCCTCGTGGTGTATTGCTTTTCTGGGTGAAATAGGGCACAGCCCTTATGCAGAGATAGGAGCGCAGATAGATGGGGATGCTTACTATTTTTAGAGACCGTGTTAAACAGTAATTGGAAAGAAACAAAGCCTGTTGTCCACACCATTCGCTCATGAAAGACACAGTGCAGCTATTTCCCTGGTATGTAATGTGATGCCGATAAGACTATATGTGCTATGTATATGCATGTATATAAAT
>JAODKM010000032.1:7504342-7518452 GCA_026780845.1 Petrocephalus sullivani | reverse complement strand
TTCTTTACACAGCGGGTAGTTAGAGTATGGAATAGTCTTCCTGATAACGTAGTGCAAGCTGAATCCTTAGGTTCCTTAAAATCAGAGCAAGATAAGATTTTAACAACTCTGACCTATTAGTTAAGTTCTCCCCAAGCGAGGGAGATGGGCCGAATGGCCTCCTCTCGTTTGTATAGTTCTTATGTTCTTGTGTGTGTGTGTGTGTGTGTGTGTGTAATAGTGCTGGCCACTCATATTTCTTAGGCTTACTGACTTTGATGCTGCACATGTCTCAGTTTGTAATGTGACCTTGAGTATTAAGTACAAGCCCAGGTTATGCAAAGGTTAGCCTATTCACTTCTTAATTATATATAGCTGGAAAAACATAAAGTAGGCCTTGATAGTGTATTAGGCAAACATGTAGCACTAACAAAGCAGCCTTACTGGTAACGTGAGTGTGTGTTTGTGCGTCTGCTATTGGGATTTTCTATGACGTATTTTACACTAGCAGTTTCCTCACTTGGGCCTCCTCCAAAGCGTGAGAATGATGGAGCTTTGGAGACCGACTTTTGCACGGTGTCCCTCTCACACGTCAACACCCCGTTAAGTAATCCGATGGTTTCTGTCTTCAGCGTGGCTAATGCCACCAAGACAAACCAGGGAAATTAAGCATTCTTGTTATTAATCACTTTCCTCTGGGTTTGCCTCGTAGTCTGTCTTTCAGCTATTTGCTTCCTTAGTTCCGTTGTTTCATGTCGAAAAAGTACGCTAAAATAAACCAGATCCCTAACCTCTGTAATGCCGACACTCTATCACTGGTCCAGGACAAGTCGGGTTGTGCTTTCCAGAAAGATGAGAGCTGGGTATCCGTGTCAGTTTTTTTCTTTTTGTTCTCTTGGAATAAATACTTCCAGCTAAGCAAATAAAACCCAATTAATGTTCACCTTTATTTTATAGGAGGAAAAAAATTACCTGCCATGTTTGATTTTCATCCTGTTGAATTTCTGGAGGAAGATCCAAAACAAGACCACCTAGAAAATCACACCTGTTTGATATAAATAGGACGGTTTTTTCTTCTATTCTTATTTATTTTGTTACCTATCTGAAATTAATTCTGTCCTTAAAAAAATGCATACAATTTTGAGCATATAAAATGTGTGTTTTATTGATCAAAATTGTTCTAGTAGTACTGTATGTATGACAAATGACAAAAATTAAAAACAAAACAATGTAAGCGTATCTCTATTAATAATATAACAATTAAATTGTTGCACATTAATATATACACACAAAAATCTTTTACGTATATGTTGACAGATTCATAGTGTAAGTAGCACTGTATTAATTATAGCTAACAGACCTGTAAGAGGAAAAACTTTTGTACACACATTTTATGAATATAAAACAGCCTTTCACATTTAGAATAAGTGAATATGAATGAAGGTGAAGTATTGAAGACCTTGGTTAATACTGTCCAGCTCTTATTTACATACAGAGGTAAGAAATATTAAAATGTATGTGATTCTGTTTCAGTAACATAATTTACCAATGTGTGATGGTAACTGGGCAATGTTGCTGACCAGTGGTACTCAGGCACTTTCCCATCGATATTGGGCAACAAATTTCTATCTGAAAAACTTTGATCGGCAGTGGGCAACTTTTTGTGATCATTCAAATCCAGATGAGCTGCCCTTTGTCTTACCATATGGGTGATGCACAAAGCAAGATTTCCCAGTTAGCTGGGTTAACTTAAGCTAGAAGTCATCATTGTCCAATAGGAATGCTTCTTACTTAAACTCCTATTGGACAATCATTACTTCTAGCCCTGGTGGTTGCCCGGCAGCATTGCTCAATAAGTTGCCCTGTGTATCATCACCTTAAGACTTGCTAATTGTGAAAACATGTTTCTCTGAATGTGCAACTCGAGTTTCACATTATTTTTGCACTTGCGGTTTGTTATGTTTCCTGCACTATCCTCTGTAAACTCTAGCCACCATAGTGTCTAAAAATTCCAGGACAGTTTTTTTATTATTATCTTGCCCATAAATAAAGGTTTTCTTAAAATGTTGACTTTTGGCTTTAGCCTATCTACATGAAGCATAACATTCACCTGCAAGCTTCCCGAATTTAAATATTTTATCAGAATATCAACTCAGTGTAACTGCTAAAGTAGATTAAAAAAACAATATATAATGTTCCAGTTGCTTCAAAGTGAGCTATGAAATCTTGAATGTTAGTGCCAGAAGCCTTGACATTCCCGCAACATGAACACTCAGTGAATCAATTTTTAATAAACATGGCATATTTTTCAGGCAGTACGACGGCCCTGTGGCTAGCACTGTTGCCTCACATGTCCAGCCTTGGAGGTTTGAGCGTTATGTCTGCTTAGTGTCTCTGTGGTTTGCACGTTCACCCGCATCACATTTACCTCCCGAAGGCTGCTCGGTGTCTCTAATTGCCTGAAGATTATGACTAATTATGATTCTTTTTTGGTTTTCGTGTGTCTTAGTCTCCATGAAACACAAGTGAGAGTGAAGCTTGATCTGAATGTGAGTCAGACATTCATCCTGCACCCCTAGAGCAGGTCTTTGTGGTGAAGGACCTCTAGGGCACAACGGTCGCTGTTCTGCCAGCCTCAGGATTGGACCCATGACGCAAACACACACACACAGCAAAGGTGAGACTTGAATCCCCTACCTGGAGGAGTGAGATGACAATCAACCACCCCCCCCCCATGGCCTATGAAACAAGAAAAGCATTTTTGTCGATTTTTTTTATGGGGTCAATTAGGATGTTTTGGTAAACTGTAATAGATATATTTGCATGGCTGTCATTTATCTTTGGATGTGCAGGCCAGTGCAGTTTCTGTAATTACTGTGACATGTGAGTCAGCTGGACATGTTCTAGATTTCAATTTACACCCTGTTTATTGAGTTACAACTGATTTATTTTTTCTGGGCTGATTGACTGATGTCATTGACTCACTTTTGGCATCCATCAGAGGGCCAATAATTAATTTGAGGTGGTTTATATTAGTGAATGTACTATGGATGCTGAAGTTAGTGGGGATGGTAGATTCCTATGTGGTCTGATTTAATGCAGGTGGCCCTACAAATACCACAGCACAGATCACATAGGCTGTGTGGAAACCTGAATGACAAATTTAGGTTTTATACCCCCCCACACACCACGCTATCCATTGATTTTTATCAGGAACTGGTCTATTTTTATTCCAAGCAAACTTTAAAAGAAAACCATAGGGTTTTTTTCTACCGCTCTGTCCTACAATAAACTGCATTTTTGTGCTTTGTTATGGTTCCCCTTACATTCCCTTCAGAAAGGAAAGACATTTAAGAAATAAAATATAAATAAAGAATTTTGAATAAAAGACTGCAGCTTCTACATACCAGAATATGCCTGTTCGCAGAGGCACCCCTTCTGCAAATTTGTGAAATCATAAAGCAATAAGTAGATAGATTGCCTTGAATTGAAAATCTCACTCCAGCCAGCTGACCAAAGTTGGGAACCAGATAGATAGATAGATAGATAGATAGATAGAATTGTGATGGTGATTGTCATCATTACATTCAATATTGTTGATAATACTGTTTCTGCTTCCTTCTCTGAAAATCAACTAATATGAGAATGTTACGGTTACGGTACGTAAGGGGTTCCCCTCTGACAGCATGTCTGCAGGGAACACCGACACGACATTTCATGCATATCACTATATATGCGCTATATTTCAAAGGGCGGGCAGGTTTTTCGCATTCTCTGCACTTCCTCCCTTCACAGGCTCCCATTTCAAACTTTAATTTGCATTCAGGTCCAAGGGTGCCGGGTTTCTTTTCTTTGAATGCGTTCTATTTTCCCCGACCATCTTTCTAACCTCACCGAAGTGGTAATGAATCTCATTCCCAGCGCACAGTAGACTTCCTGCGGTCACAGATTTCAAACAACTACAGTCAGTACTGCGGTGCCTGTCAAAATCTAAAGCAATATTGTTGTTGGTTCGAAAACTATTTACATGGAGTGAAGCTAAATATGCGAAATAAATATGCTAAATACTGCAAGGCGATGATTCATTGAGCCAGACTGTACTGATTTTAATAATTGTACACCCCCCCACCGACCCATGCATTCCCTATATGAAGTATCGCTTACGCGGCTCAAGATGAAGTATACTTTCTGATGACTATTTGACACATTTGGGGTTCACACTTATATCAGTTTCCACGCCATTTCTCGTGCCTCCCATAAGCGTTCCTGGCGTTTTTCTTCCGTCTAGCTTGTTATTATTAGCAATGCTGTTGACTGCAACAAATGCTCTGTGGCAAAGCAATAGCGTGTGGATATGACGGCGCCCGTCTCCTCTCTCCTCCCCCTCGTGTGGGTGCTTAGGGGACTGGAGATTAAGCCAATGGCACATTGCCTAACTTAGTCCAGTGTGGGAAGGAAAAGTGAGGGTCTTTTCAAAACCCCTCTCCATAACCCCCCCCCACACACACACACTTTAGTTTCCACTCTTCGTTTCCTTTTAACAAATGAAAAGAGGCGTGCCAGTACTAATTAGCCACATCAAATCCCTGCAGCGGATCTGTGGGCCAGAAATCTTAAGTTAACCTACAGAAGCGCGGCCGGATAGAAGGGCTTACTGAAGTCTAAAGACCAGGAAGAAGCCGATGAAAAATAGCACGCGAGTGAGGTCAGTCCTGACCTTCCTCGAAAATTAACGACAAAGCCACAGCAGAGGGCAGTTGATAATGTATTATGTCTCATTTCCCCCTTCTGTGTTAGACTTCTTCCACTAAGACCGCTGGATTGATACGATGGTCGGGGTGATGAAATATCGTTCTCGTCACTCTGTCGTCAAATAAATGTCAGCGTTTCCTGTATTAGTGGTAGCTAAATATTTACGAAACCTTCTCTGTTTTTATAAGTGGTTCTGTGGAAGAAAAATAAATTGCATGAAAAATAAATACTACAGCAATAACGGAATGCTAATACACGAGAATGACCATCGATCATGGTTCGGTGGAATTTGTCGGAAAAGAGTTAATTACTGGAACACCAGAAGTCCGGATAACACAAATTTTAAATAATGCCTACAAAACAAAATTTATATCTCTCCATCAGAGATTAGTCAAGGCCTATTATTACCCATCGCTCTTGCAATGTATTTCATTGTTATGTTTAACAGTACAAGCCACTTCCATATGGGAGTCACTGTTTCATTTTGTATACTCTGACTTTCATTGTGTCGACTTGCATTGCAAATGTGCAAACAACATACCTTTAGACCCTTGTCTAAGAGAAAACTGTCCCTGATTTGCTCTGCCTTTCTGCAGTGTTTGTGGAAACCAGATTTTTTGGCTTGAAATGTGCATTAAGCCAGTTAAAAAAAAAAATAGGTATGTTTCCTCTCCAGTAAGACAGCAGTCAATAAATGTATGTTCTTTAGTGCGATTACAGGTTTGCGGTACCGAGTTCGCTGTCAGTGCCGAAGAGGCCCAGTGAGTAGAAAACTGGCCGGCTTTCTGTCGAGTGGGTTAGACAGCTGGGTCCCTATCATTGCTTGGCAGTGCTGTCTGCCGCTGGGCACATACAGAGCTGTAGGTGGAACTGAGTGAATTGCAATCTCTTTCACTGGCCTGTGAGGCCTGTAGCTTATGGACTGATAAGCGGGAGGCTGGCTGCCTGGCTGGCTGGCAGGCACCGATCACGTTGGCGGGAGCGCGTTCATGTCCCCCGCCCCCAGTTGCCGCGAGAATAAAAAAAAATAAAATAAATAAAGAATCGCCAATTCCAGATTGGAAGATGGGCAGAATGACACGGAAACGAAAATGTTGGATCCAAACAGGATCATTTCATTTTGTAGTGCAAAATGCGACAGGGATTCATTACAAGATGATAAATAAACAGCTGACTGCCTTCATATTTGCCATACATGTGACATAAAATAAGGAAACTCTATATATTGACAATTTTTTGTGTGTGTCTATATATATATATATATATATATGAACACACACAAACATACAGTGCCCTGTGCTTCCTAGGTTAGGTCACTGGACACTGGGACCCTAATTTTCTTAGCAGTTATCGAACCAAAATTAATAGATGTATATATATGAGCATTTACGGGAATTACCTGTAGCTCTTCCCTTGTCCCTCACATTTCACATTCCTGATTAAAGCAAGCAAGCAGATTGATGCCTGGGTTCCAGGAACAGCTCTGGGTGTATTTTATATCATTTATCCTATTAAACTGGCTGAAGGCAAAAGGACTGAATGATGCTTTGAGCGGGAGGGAAACGTGCTGTTATACATGCATATTTAATTCGACGCTGACTGTACTTCCTTGCTGGGCCATAAACCTACCACAGGTGCTGAAGTCCGCGAGAACGGAGAAGGCAGTTTGATATTCCGAGATCAAACAAACTAGTAAACAAAGGCCATTTTTGTAAATAACTCTGTTGCTGATGCACTTTAAAAAAATCTCTTCTGTTTGTTTTGCTCGTAGTTGTAGAAAAATCACATTTTCCAAAAAAAAAATAATTTTCATAAGACAAACACTATATTCACTTAATGTAGGAAGATATGTCTGTCAATATTTTGCAAAAATAGTTGTAATATTGCAAGGAAGCAAATCCATATAATTTGATATTTTCCCACAAAAGCAACAAAAAACAATGAATCTATACTCCATGGGTAGAAATATATTTTATAATAACTGCTTTATCATATATATTACAATTATCATATTTTCATACAAGAAAAAATGTATTCTCATAAATATGTGCAGTAAATAATGGAGTCTTAAACATACGCCACAGGCTTAAGTGAGTGTAACTTTCAGATAACAATGTTTTAAATGGTCCTGGTGGCAACTGAAAGTAAGTAATGGTGAACAGTGGCTGAACGTAAAAAGTGTGACGTGTGCATCCAGTCGCAACAGACTTTCCACACCATCAGTCACTGTCATACAAATTCTAGACAGCTTGACTGCATTACACTAATGGACTAGGAAGAAGTGTGTACTGAAACACCAGCTGAATGCAAAAAATCCTCATTCTGGGACAATTAATTTGATTGGCGGGGTTTTGGATTTTTTGCCCAGCAGATTAGTACGTGCAATTAAAATTGTGTTGAAAATTAAAAATAAATTTTACCGTAAATGTGACTGAATATAACATATTATCTATGGAATCTTGGCTTGTCATATATGTCCACTAGCAAAGATGGGTGTGGCAGGCAGTGATGAGATGGACCGGCCGTTTTTGTGGTAGTGCTATCTGGAGCTTAGGAGCATTAAAGCACAGGATTTGTGACTCAGATATGCTACTACTAGCTATGAGCCACGTTACCGTGCCATTGTTTTGGCCATAGATACGTGGGGATCTACCTAAGAAAAAATGATTGGTGATGAGGGTTTAAGTGTGTTGTGGCAGTAACGTGAGCTGGAGGTCATAAATAGGTCACTGAAGTTGGCAATCAATGATTCCTTCAGAGGTGCTCGCCTGCTTTTCCTTCTCTCTATGGTCCCCCTTTCACACAGGGTGGTTTTGGATGTGGTTCCCACCCTCCGTGGGGTGAAACAGAGCAATCGTTTTCCATCCACCCGCTACAACCACCAGTGTGCCGCCGCGTCTAGAGGCCCTTTGAGAAACACTGAGCTGGTTCACTGCGATCTGGGGATTGCGCACTCATACCAGGCCAGCCACTGTTTCCTGTGCTTTATTTGATTACAGCTCATTTTCCTTGTTATGTTTGGTATCTCTGAGTCATGAGGGCGCTGAGCTAACCACTTTGTTCTTTCCTGCTGGAATTGGTGATTTGTATTTTAAATAGCTTTGAAGTGTTTGATCAACTTATATGCATGTAGTATTGCTTTCCCCTGCCTTGTATATAACACAGTAGCTCGCTCCGTGATTCCATACAGGGCCGGGTCTGTACCGACATTCTACTGCCACTTGTTGTGAGGGGACTGCACTGTGTGCACTGGCTGTAGAGCTGTGTATGAGTAATGCCTTCAGTTGTGGTGGGCTGTAGTGTTAAGTGAACACATAAGCATGTCATGGCTGAGGGGTGGCATGTCCTTTCTCTGCCTCCATCAGCAGGCTGGCTGAGGTGGTTTGCAGGAGCAGACAGCGATGGCTTCAGAGGTAACCTGACCTTTCTTTACTCTGTGGAGAGCTACCCTGCTACCAAGTAATTTTATCATTCTAACGTGGCAGGGGTGTCAAACTCCAGTCCTGGAGGGCCGGAGCCCTGCACATTTTTGGGTTTACCCTCGTTTAACACACCTGATTCAACTCCTCACAGCTCCTTTTGCTAATTACCACACAGCTCTTCAGCTCAATCATTAGTGGTGAAACAGGGAAAGAACTAAACTACACAGGACACCGGCCCTCCAGGCCTGGGGTTTGACACCCTTGTAATGGAGGAATCATGCGTTGCTTAACAACTGGGACACATTCTGAGAAATGTGTCAGTAGGCGATTTTTGTTGTAGGGCGAACATCGTAGAGCAGGGGTGTCCAATCTAATCCTCAAAGGGCCGTTGTGTTTGTAGGTTTTCGCTGCAACTCCCTAATTCGATTACTAATTAGAGGACTGATTAGCGGAAGAGTCCTCACACCTGGGTTTGAACAGCTGATATAAAAAGGTTATCCCGAATACCTGCATACACACTGGCCCTATGTGGATAAGATTGGACACCCCTGTCGTAGTGTGTGCTTACACAAACCTAGATGGCATCACCTACTACACACCTAGTCTAAATAATGATAGCAAGTTCTGTATAGTGGATACATTAACTAGTAACATAATAGCGGAACACTTTCCTTAAAGCAGACATTATACTGCATTACACATACCTTCATAACACATAATAATGCATTCATAAAGTATTATAAACCCAACTATAACTATTTATAAATGGATATAACATATTATATTCATATGTATTATGCATTATGAATTCTCCGTGACAGTCCCATCTATTTCAAATTTCAAATTCAGTGTTCACAATTCCACACATGTCAAGTTGTCATACATCTCCTGCGTGAAGTCAATCAGGGTATCTGCTTTAAATTTATGAAGTCTATTTATGAGGTCTATTTATGAGGTCTATTTCAGCCTCCACTTACTATCACAGATTTTCTGAGACATTAAAAATTACTTTTATAAAGTGACCAAAGCAGGAAATTTAATATTTCAAAAAATGTCTCTTGTTTTTCTGCATAATCTTGGGTGTTGTATCATTCCACAACAATTAAGAATATTATGCTGTTTCCAATAGAATGATACAACTTGGCATCTGTACACATGGGGAGAAGCTGACATTTACTGTACCATACAGTTTTTTTTCTCATTTCTTCTGAAGAAATGAGTCAACACAAGGGGAAGCCAGCCACCAGTATTTTGAATGCTTTGAAAATGTTGGAGGAAGATTTCAAAGCTTGAACCAGTCATGTTCAACAGCCAAGCAGCTAAACGGATCCATCCCCCTCTGCGAGACGGGAGTACACTGGTGACCAGCACTGTTTACATTGGTCACTCTGGTGGGAAGTGATTAGGAAAATAAAACTAAATGTACGATATAAGGTCAGGGAAACAATGTGATTTTTTTAAACACCATATAAACACCATATCTAGCTACTTTTCCTAGTCAGGGTCAAAGGCAAGTTATTGAATTTTAATAAATACTCTTTCTACACAACAAAAGTAGGAATGACACTCTGCTTTCTTCTAGAAATACAGAATTTCTTCTCATTTTTTACATATTTTAAGACTAGGTTGTATACACTATAGGCAGTCCTCAGGTTACGAGGTTCTCAACATACGAGTGAACATTCACGTTCATGATGCTAACTCGCTAACTTCGTACTTACGGACTACGTGGGCAAACTAGTTTGATGTACTTCTCGAAAATGAAAATGAGCCAATGCAGCAGAGCAAAGGTGGTATGATGAGTAGTTGTGATAAGAAATCCCAAAATGCAATATTTTTTAGAGGGACATTACGTTACGTTAAGCTGGGGATAGGATTCATGAGAGACGGAATGTTGTCCTGTGTAAAGAAGTTGAAATGAATTAAAATGAATATAAACCCCGCTTGGAGTCAACCCTGGTCTTCAGTAAGTCCCTCTCATGACAGGTGGTCATTACATTTCAGTGTGATGGCACGATTTCTTCGTTTAGTTGTGTATAATGCAAACCCTTCTAATTGTTTTTCTGGATGGTAGTTAAAGATGCAAAGCAATGGACTGATGGTTTTGCTTTTCATTATGTGCCATTCTCTTCGCGATACTCACTGAAAAGCAATGCCTGTTATACATTGCATTTCTACATGAAATTCCACGTCGGGATTGCCATCCATGCTACACAGGCTATCCACTGACGCCAGTCTAGTCCTGTGTTTTCTGCCTGATTCCTGATATGCGCTCGGTGATGTGAGGCTTGCGTGCAGCTGCTCGGCCATGAAGTCCATTCCATGAAGCTCTTGGTGCACAGTTTTTCTGCTGAGGTTAATGCCAGAGCAAGTTTGGGAGTTATTGAGTCAGCAGGGCTTTGGTGACTTTTAGGTACAATGCGTCCCAGCACTGGATGACCCTGCTCTGTTACTAAGCTGAGAAGCTCCTCAGCTGATACAAAAGGTTAGCTAGTAGGTAACAAGTAAAAACATATCAGCAAAATATGACTGTAATTAATCAGCCATTGCTGCACTATAAGAGAAGCGCAGTGACACTAACAGCTTTAAGAATGTATGAAGGATGGTCTAACTGGAAACCCAAAGAGGGAGGCAGTGGTGGGAAATTTGCTGGAATTTACTTCTTTCGTGTGGTTACTTTTCTTTCCTTGAGCAAAGTGGTCGGCCTGTAGATGGCTTCATCACCCTTTAAAATTGAGAAAGCCAAGCCTGATTATGACAGCAAAGCAGTTGCCTGTCTCATTGGCACTGAAACTGTCATCACATATCACGTCTAGCTGCGCGACTTCCAGTGCAAAATATTTGAGGTTGACCCCATCAGAGTCTCATTTACAGGCACTGAAATGGCCCTTCCATGTCACCAATAAATAACAGTGTTTAAACTAATTCTCATATTACTTCTCGGATTTGGGCAGATATATGTTCACTGCAATAATTAAATTTTTTTACCAAGGTTTTCAAAAGCAAGTGACCGAGCGTTTGCCGTTGCTGCACCTAAATTATGGAATGGTTTACACCGTGTAATATTAGAGCAGCACCTACATTAGAAACTTTTAAATCCAGACTGAAAACTCACCTCTTTTCCTTGGCTTTTACACTAGACTGAGACATTTGACCATCTCTTTTTCTTTTTAACTTTTTAATTTTTAATTTTACTTTTAGTTGAGTTTAATTATTTAGTTTTTATTAAATTGTTTACGCATGATTTCATTTGATTACTGTTTTATTAACTGTCACTAATGGATTTTGATAGTTATACTTAATTTCATTTGCTTTCATTCTATGCTGTTTCATTTTGATAGTTTTATTTCTATTATTGTACAGCACTTTGGTCAACTTCAGTTGTTTTTAAATGTGCTATAAATAAATGTGACTTGACTTGACAAGTGATAAAAAAACATTTAGAAACATTTTGGTAATTGAAGCCCATCTATCTATAGAGTTGGCACATGGGTCCTATCTCAGAAGAGATTAGGGCAAGACAGGGAATAAACCATCACTCTCATCTATTCTCATCTATTTTCCATAAACTCTTGTCCCATGCAAGGCTTCCCCAATTCATCTCAGCACAGTTTTTGGTAACCCAGAGGGAACCCCACAATGACACGGGGGAGAACAAGTAAACACCAGACCTGTACAGCCTGAACCCTGGTCTGCAGTGACTGTACCAACCATGGTGCCACCATGGTAACGGACATCATAACATGCATATTAAAAGATGCAGAAATCTAGTCCAGAACAGTTAGAAGCTGCAGGAATACAGAACCAAACACAGGAGAAATGCTTTGACATCGGTCTGTTACACCCATGACATTTTCAAACCTTGTATTAAGGGAGGCATTGAGTGGTCACAAAATTTCCAAGACACACGCAACCTAGCTTTCGACAGAGCCAAAATAGCAGAGGGGGAACATTAAGGACCCACACCTGGAACTTCAGCAAACAATGGCAACTGAAAACAGATGTCAGCAACCATGTCATTATTTTACTATGAGTTTTCAAAACGAAAAAGCCCAGGGCCTCCTTGTCCTCTCTGTGTCCATCTATGTCTCTTGTCACTGAAACAGACCTGACATTATTTAGCTTGTCCCAGATCCTGGCTCTTTGATTCCCCAATAAATGGCAGGGATGTGTGCAGATGGCTTCCTTCGTTAATTAAGCTGGAGCTGCTCCAGATCTCATCAAAGAACAGAGGAACTGAGGTGTATGGGGCAGCAAGGGGGGGGGAGGGGGCTGCCATTATAATGACAGGACATACCTTGTTTAGGCTGTTTTTAAATCGTCACTGCCAGCAGCTGAGAAATGCACGCACGGCTTTCAATTAAAATGCATTACTGGAGGCAACCCCAGGAAGCCATAGCTTTCCAGCTGACTCATGTCCGTGTCTTTTAAAGCAGCGTGAGTGCAGAAAATCCAACTGACTTTCCACTGTCCTTTCATCAATGGAGGGTAAGATTGTAGCTTTCAGGTTGCGGCCGTGCGGTCTGAGGCAGAGATGTGTCGCCCTCAGCCCCCCCCCCCCACACACGCGGCACGCCCCTACGGTACTCTGTCATTGTGTCGTAATGATGGTAACTGTCCTTTGAAATACCTCGAGAAGTTC
This sequence comes from Petrocephalus sullivani, assembly GCA_026780845.1. Classification (NCBI taxonomy): domain Eukaryota; kingdom Metazoa; phylum Chordata; class Actinopteri; order Osteoglossiformes; family Mormyridae; genus Petrocephalus; species Petrocephalus sullivani. The sequence goes on along the minus strand of JAODKM010000032.1, from coordinate 7,505,657 downwards.
CGTCGTGCCTATTAAAAGTAGCGGCAGCGAGAAGCCCAGCTAAAATGGGCCGAGCGGGTTGACTTTTATGGCCACCAGAAATCTGGTTTAGATCTGCTATGAGTCACAACTGTCTGGCCGCAGCAAGCGGTATGAGAAGCAGATAATAATGCAACAAAATCAGAGGCCACTGTCTTACAGATTAGTTAGGTTTGGCTCTGGGGAAGAGGGTAAGGGCATCGTCAGGCTTTGATCTGCCATCGGGAGTGGAATAAAAGCAGCAGCAGTGTAGGGAAACGGTGAAAAGTATAGCTTGTCACCATTGGGCTCAGGCAAAGGAAGTGCTCCGTCTCCCGCTAACCTCTACACACATTTTCGTGTGGGTTTTCCATGTGCGCGAAGGGTGAAGAGTTCACTGGCCATATAAAACCGTGAATGTATATGATTGCAATGGGCAAGCTTGGATATACATTTTGGAATGCCACAAATTCTCCAGCTGGATTGCATAGAGAGAGTATTAGGAACTGATTTCTGGGACAGACAAAAGCAAAGAATATATTTAGGAATATTTAGAATGAATTTAAACACTACATGCTGTAGCCATATGCTATACAGTTTATGAACTCAATGGAAAAATAACTATAACAGGGGAGATATAGACTGCATGAAGACCTAAATGTCTAATTATAATGCTAACAAAAGTCAAATTGTTTTCCATTGTGTAAGCCTGATGGGACAACATTATGTTACAAGGATAAAATATTTCCAATAATAAAACATACAGTATATTGCTGTGTTTTACACGTGGTGCAAAGCTGTGCCGGGCGCGGCGTAAGTGTCTTTGCTAGCAGGAGCCCAACACGTCCCGTCGGAGAGCCTGTGGGCGAGTCAGTAAGATACTGCAGGAAGAGGCAGGTGCATTGCTGGTGCATTAATATCTTGCTCCATCTTTGCTCCATCATCTCTTGACCCATGATTTTTTTTTTTTATTTCCCTATCGTCTCTGTTAAGGATATTGTTTCCTCAGACTTAACATTGTTTATCTTGTAGGTGTTGTTATCCCTAATAAATACTGTATTATAAATACTGTAATAGTGTATTTTGCAGTGCTTGAAACAAGCAGGTACTCACCAGTACACAGTACCAACACCTCTTTGTTTGGCTCTTCAGAGTATCAGCTCCTCTCAATATCTGCAGGTACTGAATGTCAAGGGGAGTCCTGATAAAAAGGGGAGTACCGGCACCTGCTACTGAATAACAAGGGGAGTACCGGCACCTGCTACTGAATAACAAGGGGAGTACCGGCACCTGCTACTGAATAACAAGGGGAGTACCG
>JAODKM010000032.1:7489724-7504242 GCA_026780845.1 Petrocephalus sullivani | reverse complement strand
ATAACAAGGGGAGTACCGGCACCTGCTACTGAATAACAAGGGGAGTACCGGCACCTGCTACTGAATAACAAGGGGAGCACCGGGACCTGCTACTGAATGTCAAGGGGAGTCCTGATAAAAAGTGGAGTACCGGCACCTGCTACTGAATAACAAGGGGAGTACCGGGACCTGGTACTGAATAACAAGGGGAGTACCGGCACCTGGTACTGAATAACAAGGGGAGTACCGGCACCTGTTACAGAATAACAAGGGGAGTACCGGCACCTGTTACAGAATAACAAGGGGAGTACCAGCACCTGGTACCGAATAACAAGGGGAGTACCAGGACCTGGTACAGAATAATAAGGGGAGTACCGACACCTGGTACCGAAGAACAAGGGGAGTACTGGCATCTGGTACCGAATAACAAGGGGAGTACTGGCACCTGGTACCAAATAACAAGGTGAGTACCTGCACCTGGTACCAAATAACCAGGGGAGTACCAGCAGACCCTGCACTGCAACCCCAAAGCCTGCTCTAACCTGTCCATGTCTCATGGAGAGCAAGATGGGAGAGTCTCCCCATGGGGATTAATGAGGTATCACTATTCTATTCTAAAGCCTGCTGTCCTTATTTTATTACCGTACTGTAGTCCATCTACTTGCCACACATGATGCGGTCAGGCTCTAGGATCATGCTGGACAATGAAGAACCTGGAGGTAGCTTCTCATTGGGAACTCAATCAGAATGTGAAATCTTGTTCACTTGATGTCTCACAATCAATTATGGCAGAACTTCATAAGATCTTACCAGGGAATGAGAACAGTTGGTGGATTCCTAACTTTTACAGCAAGCACACATTTGCAGGTTGATTTGCCTGAAACTGCCAAACAAGAATAATGACAATGGCATTTCTCAGTACAGTTTAATAATAGCTGCTACATGCATGCAGGACATGTGACTTGCTGGTGTCTACCGGTGAATGCCTTCTTAGCTGTTACGTATGTTCAAATATTCATTTATTTCATAATTCATATGTGTGAATAGCATTACTAAAATATTTAGAAATCAATAAATAATACTTATTAAGTCAGAAATAAGAAGTATTTTTAATGTTTTCAGCTCTTTTCCCACACCATGCAAATTCTGTAAGTTCAGTAAAGTTTGATTATATTGTTAATGGTATTTTTCATTATTATACAAAATAAAAATAGTTTTTTCTTTGTTGAAATGTTTGAACAATTTTTTATTTTTAGTCTTTAACTACCCAGAGGAAGGCAGAACGCGTTTAAGATATTTGTTGCATTGCCCTTAATAAAAAGAAAACTCCATCAATTCATATGAAACGTCACAAACGTCTCCATACGTTCTCACATTCAACTTCAAGTCATATTAATTACTAAATAATTTACTGACACATATTATTCTTTTCTGTAACACTTTACGTAAGGTCACGTTTCAGTAATTTATAAACACATTCATAACATAATAAGGCATTCATAGAGCATTATAAACATGGCTACAAATATTTATCAAAATGCATAACTTATTACAGTCAGTCATGTGTGTTATGCATTATTAATGCTTTATGAAGCCCTCATCTATAATGCACTATAGATACCTTTAAATGCTTTATAATGGTCGGTATAAGCATTAAGGATGCTTTGTATTGCATTATGAAGGTATCTATAGTGCATTATAGATGAGAGTTTCATAGAGCATTCATAATCCATAGCTATAATGATACTCATTTTTATAAATAGTTGTATACATGTTTATAAAACTATTTGAATGTGTTACAATGAATTATAAGAACAGTTATAAGACTTTATGAATATGGGCTTCATAGACAGTGTTACCATATATTCAAAAATAAATACTTCCTTTTAGTTCAGTTGAAATGGATGATTTTTAGCACAAACCCCACTTTTTTGTTTTGTTTTCTTTTTTAATAAGGTACCATCTGCAATTTGTTTTCCTTCAGAAAGCATCTAAATTAAGACAAGCTAATTATACATTACACCTAACAAGGTGGTCTTTCCCCAGCCATCATGATCATGAACATATGTTTCAAATATGGAGAGTCTTTCAAAGACAGATTATTTGAACAACTCTTCTTCCTCTGGTACGTTCAGTAATACGCAGTATTACAGAAACACTGTTTTATTATCCTGTATTAGAATTATATTTCTTAAAACACGATTCGTTAGGCTTTGAGGGAATATTCTGTGATCATTTGAATAATCAATTTTTAAGGTCATATATAAAATATATGTTTTGAAATGGCCCACATTCCAGCTTTCTTTGCTGGAGGGATGTAAATCAACCCGCTCAAATTATACAAGGTCACTGCAGCAGCGTAAAAGATTATTTTCAAAGTACTCCCTTCAGCTGACTGCCTTCCTAATTTGTGATATCTGATCACTAAAAGCTGAATATAATCAGATTTAGTGAAACTGAGTGTCCATGTAATAATTACAGGGGTTTATTCATGTTGTCAGAAATGATGGCCGGAGAGTCTCGTTTTGTCTCCTCCCCAGAACATACACAACGTAAAGTAGGAGTAGAAAAAGTTCAATAGCTCCTATTAACAATGAAACTCCACCTCTATATACCGTTATTTTTTCAGGGATAAAAGAGGGTAGAATTTTTAATATCAGCCCGACCTTTAACCGAATCTCGCCATCACTATGTAATTATTTGCACAGAATTAGAAATTACTGGGCTTGTCTCACAACCAAAAGAACACAGTAGTTAGGCAGACTGGCATCTCTAACTTGCCCATAGTGTGTGACTGTGTGTGTATATGTGTGTGTGTGGGTTTACATATATCACATTTGGGGACCAAAATGTAGTAAAATCTGAAATTTCCTTACTTTTGGGGACATTTTTTCAGGTCCCCATTTGGATAGCCTCAATCTGGAAGTCTGAGACACAGACACTCCCATGCAGACAGGGGTAATGCAGGTCAGGACCCTCTTTATGGTGCCCCTATAGAAGGTGGTGAGGATGGGGGTAAGGATGGGTTATTCACTGTCGTCACTGGAAATGGATGCACCGCTGTGGCTTTCTTGGCCAGAGAGGCTTTGTTGAGGGAAGAGGTGAGGTGAGGCAATGTGTGACGTGTGCACCAAGAGACTTGATTTTTCTGACTGGCTCCACAGTTGAGCCATAGATGATATACATTCCATGGTTTAAGCTGGTATCCTACTTAAATCATGGGAACAACCGGGGTGGGAGCAGCCTTTCAGGAGACTTGGGAGAATTCCTAGTGCCAGTCAGAAACAAAATTGATGTTTAAAATTGAGGAATACAAAAAAAAATTTTTAGTTGATACAATTGTAGGCTACTCACATACCGGAATGATTAAAAGCTAGATTAGGCACACTTAAAAGCATGCAAATGGTTTGAGAAAGTATACATCTGATAAATGTGGTGAATTTTTCTAGGTCGACACCCAGTGTTTGTCATCAGTTCAGTCTTCTTATTTAATGCGCCTTGGGGATCATTGTTTGACCTCAGACATTCATTTGTGATGCCAGAAAAATCATCATTTTTCCTGCTCTTCATTTATTATTGCTGTTGTAATGGGATGAACTTATTTCCAGAATAGGAGGCCGCAGGACGAGTTTATGCATTATATATAAAACACTGATGACTGTCCTGAGAAGAGGTAGATCTGGAGTGTTTGTAAAAGGAGTTTCCCCCTCCAGCTTTGCAGGTTAAGCAATCTGAACAGGAAGTGGCCAGTTGGATTACTTACGGCGTGATTAACTGTGTAGAAAGTGCAGGCAGACTGTCCAACGACAATGAAGGTAGTGTAAGACATCACTTATCCACGACTGCTGCCGACTCTCCTTTCTGGCCTCGTCACCCCTCGGTACCCCTCATCTCCCAGACAATGCTGCATAACAAGGCAGCCCTTCCTGCTTCTTCCCAGTGACCGGCCCCTGATGCCCCGCAGTGGGATCCCCGCCTTCCCTCCGTCTCTTCAGGACAGACCATTCATCTGTAGATGAGCCGCCGTGATCCGTCGGAGTTGCGGAGATGTCACGGCTATCAGCCCAGTTCCCGGTATGTCAGCTGGCCCATTGTTCTGGGGCTTTCCTCTTTCCGGAGAGGACCTTCTCATAGGACGAGCTCTGGTGCTGATATATGATGAAAACAGTGTCCCGTTGTCAAGAGTGTGAGGCAGGTTATGAAAATACCAGGATTTCACTGCATTCTGTCTCCCATATTGTAATAAGAAACATAAAGAGCGCAGACCCAAATTGCACTCTTGGCTGGGTCACTCTGGATGTTGTTTTTAGATTCTGATTCATTTATTAGAATGTAATTGCAGCAGAATACACAAACCAGCCAAAAACATCCATTCTATGACATAAGCATAAAATGACTTTATATATAACATAATGAGCTATTATGACCATTCATATAAACCCAGATTAAAATTTGGATCATTCATTACTCTTAAGACTCAAGTTACTCCAAGAAATATCGCAGCAAATAATTATAGTTAAATAATTTCAAGTAATAAACTTTTTGTATACCAAAAAGTACCAAGGTTGTTTTAATAGTTAAGTAACTGAAGAGGTTTATGTTGGAAGTAAGCACAGTGTGGTAAGACACAATGAGCTCAGGGCAAATTCAACAACACTGGAGAAAATATATAAATAGTGTTATATATATATTATATATATATATATATATATATTTAAAATATATATATATATTAAAACTCTGTTGTGAAGGGCGCTATATGAAAATAAACTGAATTGAATAATTAGATGTGGTTTAGTCTTACAGCAGACAATTATCCATATGTGTGTGAAATCTGTAACTGCAACAAAAAAAAAACATTATTTTCTTTGATTACTTATGGATAAGGTTAGGGTTGGGTAGGGGTTAAGGTTGCCATTTTTGTGATTGGTGTTTTTCCAATAGAAATGAATGGACAGTCCCCACAACGACATAAATATAAATGTACGTGTGTGTGCGCGCGTGTGCGTGCAAGCCATCCTATCCAAGGTGTCCCCTGCCTGGGCTCCATACATAGAGAGGTTATATTCAGTCATTCAAGGGTTAATTCTGCAAGTAGCTTGTATATTCTGATAAACGTAGTCCAGGTCCTTTGCGCAAGTTTGTAATGGATGTCATCCCTTTATTTATTGGCATGAAGGTTGACTGTTGAGACCATTCAGCTGGATAACATGTTTGCTCAAGTGGAGACAATTACTAAAAAAATCAGGGCAGTCATCTTTACTTCTCTTCCTGTTCCCCTGTTTTATGGCCACGGTGTCCTCTCAGCATCATTAGTAAACTCCTTCAAATAAACAGGGCTCTCATAGTTGTGAAGAAGTGATTACACCTAAGGACATTATGCAAAAGTGACAGACAAAGAGGCTGGACATAAATTACAGGTTCCCTCTATATTATCTGATTGTGGAACACTGTATTCATGACACATTTGCGTCCCGCAGAACCATAAAACGAGAGCATGAATGTTTGTATTGCGGTTTTGGTCTTGGTTTCAGAACCATTACACACTTAATTTATACCTAGTGTCAGAATCAGCGCCGTTGGCTGGCAGGGGTGCTGGTGTGTGTGTGTGTGTGTGTGTGTGTTTGCGTGTGTTTGTGTGTGTGTGTGCATACGCAAGGAGGCATACCAACGCTTTCTGAAATTAATTACCATAATGCGCGAATTTCTCGCTTTGTCTGGCAGTAGGGTGCCAAACATTCGCAAACTTGAAGAATAAGCTGTTTCTTTGCAAAAAAAAAATGCTAGCGGCAGCTATGACGCATATAATACTCATCGTAACGTTCGCCAGGCAGTTCTCCCTTTTTCATGGGCACAGTGGATCTAAAACACCCACGATTAGCTGATCGAAACTCATTTTGTTCTTAGGAACAAATGTAGCTAGCCTGATTTACCGCTAATGAAGGCTTAAATATATAACAAACCACACAATGCCACTGTCTGAGCATGCCTGCTGAAATGAGCTAGAATACCACTAGCAGGCTAGCATGGTAATTTACAAGTTCTAGAGCATAGCACTGCTGTTTGCTAATTGCTCAATTTTTCTGTCCAATAACGGCATTCATTGCGCAATACCTGACAACATATTTTACTACCGAGGACCATTTTCCTTGGATTGCTGGTCCTGGGAAATGCAGTTTCACAACAAGCAAGCTGAGCCCAGCAGGATGTGTCATCCATTGTGATGACAGTGATATATTTGAATGTCTGTTAGCTTGGTGGGCGATGAAGGTTCTTAAAAAAAACAAATACGATTTTTTTTCCATACAGCAAAATACAAAATACAAGTAAAAGTAATTAAATATGTGTTTTAAATATGTTTAATTGAGATACTGTGCATCTCTGTAAATCAAAAGGAAACATCGGGGGTGAATCAAATGGAGAAATACAGTACTGCCCACTTTCATTTGTCTGTGTTTCGTTTAGTCACTCACACAAATGCCAGCTGTCCGTGGCAGAGTTTGTACAGGTCCTTGAACTGTACATTTACTTATGATTCCAATGGCCAATTCAATCCCTCATTGTGAGGCTTTGAAAAAGAAATAAAACTAGACTTCTCAGGTGGTAGAGATGTTGAATGAATTAGGAGAAACAAGACATGACGGATCGGATTACAATCATATGGTTTTCACTGATGTGTAATTATCTGATATGTAATCACTTCTGTTTTGCTTATCCTTAATGCTCATCTTTGCGTGTTATTAATTTCCCTTTCAGTTTCTTTAATATTATGACGGCCGTGGTGTTTTAATAAACCACTGCCCCTACACTGTCCTTGTTGTGTTATTTCATGCCTTGGAAACTGAATTCAAAATCAAAATTTAAATGAAATGGAAAAACAAGCAGGGATGAAACAGGGAAATGTGAGAACTGAATATTTATGAATAGTGATTTATCAGTGCTTGGAAGTGAAAGCCTTTTCAGAAACTGTCACCTTACATTTTTAAAGGCATTAAGAGCCTTTCATTAGTTGTCTATTCATCCATCCATAAATCCTGGTTAGAGTGCATCAATAATATTGTTTTATTACTTGCTAATTCTGCTCATCATAATATGCTGTAGAGTAGGTACGCGCCATTTCCGTTTTTAATATATGTATACTATTATTCTTCATCATCTAAACAGCGTGCTCTGTCGATGGTGGCTGGTCTGGGGGTTCAAATCTCAGCCTGTGTTCCAGTCAGAGACATGCAGCTGGTATCACCTATTTAACAAATATTATTGCTTTCTCTTGTGTTGGCTCACTTTAATAATTCCTTTTAGAGTGACTCCTTTCTTCAACTGTAGTAGCCCAAGGATGTGCCCTTACAAGATCAGCTATGTGGAGGCCCCTTTAAAATATATTTATCATAACCAGTAAGGTAATTGTCCCCATAAGCTTTCTGACCTTTCTATGTAGGCATTCTATTTAGCACTCGACAGCTGTGCCAATGGGCAGCTGTTCTGTGGAGCAGGTGGTAGTTTTATGTTGGATTACGGTGGTTGTGATGGATTGGCTGCTCAAGCTCGAAATACATGCTGTCTCGCTACCACATCAGACAGACGGCAGAGTGATAACGAACAGCCATGTGAGGCCCACTCACTGTAGGGCCTCCAAAATAGGACCCTAGCCTCAGTTCAGTCCTTTGTTGTTTAAGGGTCTTTTTCCAGTGCGGCCTCTTTAAATTAATCAAAAGTGTCCTCCGTCTAGCGTATTATCTATGTTCAAAAACCCAGCTCATTTTAACTTTTACAGAAGCAATTGAAGTTAAGTGCCTTATTATACCGTAACACGGCAATTCAAACAAGAAATATTTCAACCTCCAACAGGCTTTGAGGTCAAGCTGAATACTGCAGCTCCGCTCTGATAGAAGTATCTGCAGATACAAACCTACAATAAGCTTCATAATAATATACTCAGCTGACAATATAGCATTTGTGCACACACAATATAAATTCACATTTTTTGTTTGTGTGTGACTCCTTGTTGGTATTGTGATATGGTCTTACCGACAAGAAGCTTACTTGTAAGTCCTTGTGCTACCTCCTATTCCAGGTACCTCTCTGCATGTCATGAAATGTGTACATTCAAGCACGATTGACACTGGTTAATACATGCCGAAGTGGTGGTGTGGGGCTCCTTTAAATCCTGGTAAGCAACGTACTTCCTTAGGAAGGAAATATTTTCAATTATCCTTTAGAATTCTGCCTGCAGGCCTGCCACCTTTTGCACTTACACTTCACGTTTAACAAAACAATTTGCAAAAACATTTTCTTTCTTCTTTTGTGTGATATTTGGCTTAGGTCCCACATGTTCTGCAAGCCCTGACCTCTCCCCCCCGCACTGATCTTCGCCCTGCTGTCGTCTGACGGGTCGGCTTAGGCCAGCTTGTTACCATGCACCGTTCCTGTTTGTTGACTCTGCATCCCAGTGGCTGAGGGCCTTGAGAAACATGGCTGCCTCATGTTTCCCTTAGCTACTCACATCCCATAATCTGCTTGACAAAAGGCTAGGAAACACTGCCTGCTTATTTAAGTCACATCTCGATACTCAGTCCATTTGGTAATGGGTTTCTTTTGAGTTGAAATAACTCAATATGGAACATACACCAGCTTTCAAGAAATACAGTTAAAATCTAAAAGAAAAACATACAAACTCTCCTTGCTGAAAATGAATGAGTTTTCACTAAAACACTTATGCTTTATGTGTGGCTCAGCAGGCTATGTCTCTATGCCGACGATTGGAAGCTTGCTGGTAGAAGCCCCGCCCAAGTCGAAGATAGACATGTGTTTGCTGGGCCCTTGGGCAAAGCCCCCCACCCCTAAAATGCTCCTGGGGTGCACGATAAATAGATTGACCTTGTACTCAGACCCCAAGTTTTATTTTCTTATATCTGAAATGGAACGCAACACAGAATGTGCAAAAAAAAAAGCATTCCGATGTACTTTTGCAAATGGCAAATAAAGGATAGCTTCATTCTTTAAGCTCATTATCCTTTATCTGTTTTTCTGTAGAAGTGAGATAGGTATAATGAATTGCTGCCTATAAAAATATCTTGTCCCTCACTCATATTAAGCCACATATCCTGGCAATCGATATATTTATGAGTAGAAAATAAGTCTGTGGGAGAGGCAGCACAGCTTGAGGACAGAACCATGTGACAAGAAGAATTCGGAAAATAAGATGAAGTGTTTGTGGGTTTTCAGACGGGGACAGTGGGCTACATAATAGATGGAGAAATAATTGCCTAAACAAATCAAAAAGAGACTTTCCGTGAGGATGGGAAGGACTACTGAGCCTCTTTCAGGTGTTACCAATATATCTGTTGTGATGCAACAGTCCACCGGGGCTCCGCTGTACACCAGCAGGGGGCGATCAGCACCACGCAAGCCGACTGCAGCTGTGGTTTTTCACAGCTGGCCACAAGGAGTGCCAATAGGACGTGGCTGGCAGTTGCTAATTGCCCCGACCTCAGGGCAGGACTGTCTTGTGTAGCACAGCTTAAAGCCTACACTGACACTGGGGAGAAAGTTTAGAGGAGTGAAAAGGATACGCAAGCTGTTTGTGCTTCCTAGACAGACAAGCTATACAGGCTGGAGGATGACTGCCCCAAGCGGACTGCAGGCCCACGACCATCCCAGCCATGCTCCCGGAAACAAGCCCACCTGTTTCTTGGGGGGGAAGAGGCACTTCCCCCAGAATTGGCACCCCCAGACCCTTTGTCACCACAGCCTATATATATGTACCTGTATTCCCTGAATAAATCTTCCCACTCCTGGGGTATTAGCCTGTGCAGTTGCCACTATATATAATAATTATTATATATAAACAGGGGAATTAAGGGGGCCGTGCCTGGAAAGTTACTTTAATCCATATTGTTACCTTACTAACCCCCTTGTATGTATTGTTAGCATTCTTTATGTGATCATGTGCCATATTTTTTTATATTATTCATATAGTGTTTGTTCACCACACCACTGAGTCTTAATCATTATACACTGCTTTTACTTTAACGTAACTTAATTAATATACTGCTCCATGCTCATAGTATATAGCGTAAGTATAAATGACTTTAGTCCTGTCTGCCTTCAGTATAGCTAAGCTACCCTCTGAGCAATCTCTGGCTTTAATAAAGACTGTCCCGAATGACTGAAAATTAAGAAAAGTGTGTGAATCGTGATGCAAATGCATTACAAACAAGCGAGGCAAAGCATTATCACTGTATGTAATGTTTGGTAAGACCCCAAACAGCTGGCTAACTCATTTTCACTATAAAAAACACGCAGAAGAAAAACAGAAAAATCGTTTAGGGGCCACCCGGAGTACGATTTGCAAAACCGACTCGCATACCGCCCGAAGGAATAAAACATATTGAAATAATAAGATAAGTAAGACGACGTTCTCGGAAACCATGCAGCGTGTTATTATTTATCTGTGCATCTGAACATGTTTAGCCAAAAAAAGAAGTCATAATGCCCCAGGGCATCAACATCAATGGGGAAATAACAATTGGACTCAGCACTGAAGGTGACTTACTGGAGGCTGGTATTTCCTTTGCTTGCTTCTTGAAAGGTTCATGTTGGGGGGATCATTCAGAATAGCCTCGTTCCTTTATTGTAGCAGTCCTTTCAATAATGACATTAAAATGCTGGTATTTATGTGGAAATGTGGGTATTTGTGGGACAAAGTCAGTTCTGGACAGGTACATAGCTTTGATATCCGCTAAAGGCTATGTCTGTCACAAAAGTAACGTTGCTAAGTGTTGCTAATGCTAATGCATGGTCAATAACAAGGGGTAATATCTATCCATCCATCCATCCATCCATCCATCTTCTAACCATTAATCCAGATCAGGATTGCGTGGGATCCAGAGTTTGTATAATGTTTTCAGTAGAATTTAATGAACCCTTGTCGTTTGCATAGTACATCATGCTATTAAAAAAAAACAACAACATTTTTTACATAAATGGTATTATATTGTGAAGATGACAAATAAACAGTTATAGCCTTCTTTAGTGGCATTTTGTTACAAAGTAAATTTGGGTTTTAGCTAATCACAATAAATTTTCAGAACTATACCGGTGATTAACTCAATTTAATTGGCATCCCAACAACGGTGCAGCCCCCTGCCTCGTGCTTAATGACACCAGCAGTAAGCTCCAGGTCCTTGTGTGATCCTTTCCAGGATATGCGGTTGGAGGATGGATGGATGGATGGATGGATAATACTGATTTACTGAACCAGGGTTATGACCTGCTGCCCTGTATAACCAAATGTTTAGTAGTCACACATGCATTCCATCCCTTCATTTGCACTATAACATGTAACTCAAAGGGAGTTTAACTCAAAGAGCGAAGCAATGGTCACATTAAATTCGGTATTCCTGAAACGGCAGTGATTTAGAAACCGGTGAACGAGAAAAGTGAACGAGAAGCATAAATGTTGGAGCATGTTTATATGATATGTAAAGATTCTATTCTTATACATGGGTATCTGTAGGACCTGTATGGCAGCTTCGAGATAAAAGGTAAAATGACTGAAGGTTCGAGAACTCCAGGCACCTCTTTACCAGAAAGGAGGTGATTCGCTGAGCTCCTTGTTTTGCTCAATTTAATTAAAACAGATGAAAATAAATGGGTAAAGCTGCAAGCTATGCTATTTTACAATAATTATATACAAATAACATCATAATAATAATAACGTTTCTTTGCCCCTTTGGCTTAAAAGATGCGGCGAGTGTGTCTAGTTTGTATCACTTATGTTGTTTAAAATTGGGAGTCTTTTATTAAAGTCTAAAAATTGTGTCAGTTATTTTATTCCCCTTAGAATTAGCCATGTGTGTGATTTTCACTGGGGTTCACGGTAATTATTCTGTACCAGTAATCTTCGTGCTTTTTCCAGACTGTCCTCAAGCAACGGCAGCGCAAGCCTAGTCTCTGAATTACAATTTAAAGGCCACTGCTGAACAGAAGAAGAGGATGCAGGGGTGGATACTGAGCATTTTGCTTTGCTATAATGTGATCGTAGGAGGAAATGTATTTCTTGTAATCGATGACGTTAGTTAGCCGCGGCATCGCTAACCTGTCTGTGCACGGTCCCCCTGTGCTGTGTGGGTGTCCTACTGCCTTGTGCCCTGTACTGACTGGAAAAGCATTCAGCCCCACTGTGAATCGCTACTGTACATTATGAATGCTTTGATGATGGGCGGATGAATTGTTAGATGCTGGTACAGCTGTAGAGATGTGATTTCTGTGTTGCTCGTCTATATCAGTGTTTCTCAGTCCGGTCCTTGGGGACTCACAGACAGTCCACGTTTTTTTTCCCCCCTCCCAAAAATGTGCACTCTCTGGCAAGCAGCTGGGAGGGAGCATAAAACATCGACCGTTGCTGGGTCCCCAAGGACCGGATTGAGGAACACAGATCTTTCTGATACCTAAAGAGACACAGACAGTGTGCTTGTTGAACCTGGAGGTTTAGGAGAATTCCACATTTCTTACAGGCATAGTAATACAGACATGCCAGCTACCCAGCCCTAACCAAACAAAATAGGAGACTTTTTGGTCCCCACAATGTAACATATAAATAGCCCCACGCACACACACACTAAGCCACCTAACTACATAATCAGATAAGGACTTTTTAACTCTATATATAATTAGATAACATAAGCTCTGTGTCTGTATATGACTGATTATTAGGCATATGACTGATCATTGGGTATATGACTGATTATAGTGCATTTTCTTTTGTAGAGTTAATATCTGCTAGAACACTAATTCACTTATGAACGCTTCACATTAACTCCCAGATCTATTAATTATTCAAATCGGCCGCAAATTACAATTACAAATAGATGTTGAATGATTTAAGGAAAATGGTGATTGATCAGTCATGCCACATTGTTTTTGTGTATGAAATATCCATGTTATGGGAGGAAGCAAGTTTCTCTTTGGTTTCCTATAGCCATTTATTTTTACTGTTTTTAGTGGGCTTGATAAACAAAAGTAGCCACACTCATTCTCATTGCTCTTTCATATTGGGTTTTATTTCACTCCTCTCTTTCATTCTTTCATGCTCAATTAGGAGTAACGGTTGGAAAGATGACCTTTAATATACCTTTTTTTGATGTACATGTGCACAAAGAAAGATTATTCCAGGAAGTAAGAAAAAAAAATGACGCATGCGACCTTTTTCAGCCTCTGGAATGAATCAGGGGTTTACAGAAATATTACTTGATGGCTTTAAAGTGGTCTGAATGGAAACCATGTGACATGACAGGCGAGGGGCAGTGCCGGGCTCATTTCTCAGTGCCTGAGTACAATGGATATTAAGCGAGGCAGGGCCTACTCTGGGCAGGAGCTAAATGGGGGTAGCGGAAGTGAATGGCTGGATCTGTAATCAAAATTTGAAACACTGCCACCGTCCCATGACACACCGGAAACTAGTCCCCTTCTGCAATGCAACCGTGTTCAGACCATCACCAGTCAAAAGCAAATAGAAGCTTCTGAGGGTTCATCATTATTTATATACCTTTATATTTATATTTAAATACTTATATGCCTCTTCCATGAAAGGTAGAGTGAATTGAAATAATAATGCAAGGTAATAGATTTCAAAGTAAAAAAAAATGTATCAAAGTTTCCAGAAATATTTCCATTATAATTTTTTATAACAAAATTATTTTAGGCCATGCTATTAGATTGTGTAAGCCCACACACACACATTTACTCTTTTTCCAACCTACATTCATGAATTCAAGATTTCATTGCAATATTAATTATTGATGCAGATATCTGGGGCATACTGACCGACCCTTCAGTCAGATTCTTAGAACGCTTGCATACAACTCTGTGACACTGAGGTTTGCGGTGAATTTTGTTTGAATTATACATTAGTGTATGACTGAAGCTGGCTACACACTATAAAAATAATGAAAAATTAAAGATGTTTCACATGCATGTTTTAGTAAATGGGTATTAGAATACTAAAGTTCAGGCACAGGCCAATGTGTAGCACCATGCAGAGGCTAATGCCAAATAGATAACCGTGGACAGATTTAACTAAGTAGAGATTGATCTGAGCTATAGAAATATAACAAGTGGCACTCGTGCTGGGTGATAGATATGTGTATTTGAACCCAGCTAGTTATATCTGTGAATTTGGGTTAAGATAAGTGTTCAGAAAGGCCTCAAATGAATAATGTATAAATTAGCTGCTAAGGCAACCTTTGAGGTTTTATTTAGTGTCTTCTGTGTTTCTGGTTAATGTGAGAGACTTAAACTCCGTCAGGAAATTGAGTTTATTTTTTTATTTACGTTAATGGAAAACTGCTCTAAGCACTGGCAACAAATTACTGTAGAGGAGAAATTGGGGGAAAAATTTCCATGCAACTCAAGGTAGTGAAAAATCTTATCAATAGACTCAGGTAATCCCCCCCCCCCCCCCCCCCCCCCCCCCCCAAAACCACATGTGATTATTGGGGGCGGCGCCCGGCGCTGGTCCCTGCTCCTTCGTCTTGTC
>JAODKM010000032.1:7477951-7489624 GCA_026780845.1 Petrocephalus sullivani | reverse complement strand
CACTGGCAAAAAATTCCCGTAGGGGAAAAATTGGGGGAAAAATTTCCACGCAACTAAACGCAGCGAAAAATCTTTTCAACAGACTCAGGCCAACCCCCCCCCCCCCCCATCAAAGCAGCATTATTATTTGTGTGAGACTCGAGGTTCCGCCTTGTGTTCCATGCCCTATTTCTAATGGATTTCTGCTAGACGTATGCAAAGCTACAAAGATAACCAAAGTTTGACTGGTTTTATAGAGACCTCATAGTTGCGTCTTGCAGATGCCGGAATGGATGCATCCCTTATAGAATAGATTGTTTTGGGAGTAGGCAGTAAGTTTCTCTTATAACAGAAAATGGTATACATTTATTTTGCATCTGTCTACCCACTCCTGTTAGTCAAGGCTGTGAGGGCTTTGAGCCCATTCCAAGCAACAAAGGCCACGACGCCGGGTAAGATCCCAAATGGGATGCCGCTCCATCACAGGACACATAAATATACAGTCAAACACTACAGGATATTTAGACACCATCTCGCCTAACTGCATGTATTCAGACTAAAGAAGGAATCCACACAACATGGAGAGGACATGTAAACTCCACACATACATAGCAGGGGCAGGATTCAAGCTGCCAACCCTTTGATTTGATTATATGAGATATGAGAATACATACCAAATCTGATATTTAATACATGCATCTGCTGAAAAGCCTCAAAACTCCCTCGTGTAGTGACTGGTCCAAATTTTGTTTAAGGTGGGGCTGAGATTCTTGACAATTGTGAGGGACAATGCCGGGTAATCCCACCCACTTTAGATTTTGAAGTCTTATGATCTTGTTAAACTAGGATTGTTTCTCAAATCATTTATTGTTTTAAGTAATCTGAAACACAAAAACAGCTGGCGATTATGTTATTGAAAATTCCACAACTGTAACTTATACTTTTTGAGAGCACAGGATATCGGGCTTTTAACAAGTAAGTAATTTTACATTAATGGACCAGAATGGGTGTCTTATATATTATTATTATTATTTTTTTTTTTAAAAGCATGGCCGATACCCAAGCCAAATGTACAAGACTGATTATCCAGCCACATATTTTTCACATCACAGTATAAAATGCTCTGTGTGGGCGTCTATCTCTGCTTAAAAACCCAGCATTTGTAATGAGTAATTTATTCCAGTTTCCAAGAGAAGCAGGATAAGGAAGCATTTCACTGGCAATAGCCATACTGAGCAATGCATTCATTTCACTATCAACATTTTTTTCTAGTTTATAGCAATATATCAACAACTGTTTAGTTTGAGAGCTGACACTGCTGATTGTGCATAAAGACTGCAGCTCTTATGCGTTTAAAGTACAGAGCAGCTGGAGCAGTTTAAGGCAAATGAAAAATGTTTTTAAAACATCTCACTGATAAGAAGAAAGTGCAAGATCAGGACAGTCAAGCCTGGTAGATCAAATACTGATAAGCACGGTGGATGTGACTCCACGGTGATATGAGCCTACAGTAAACTATATATTGCAGTTGAAGGCCATGAAATAATATAGCCAATCATGCAGTTTAATGATTAGTATTTGCCAGCTGCAGATACAGAATTATGATAGTAACAGCTGACTGACAGATAGAATAAAACTGTGGCCCCAGGTTTACCTAAAATGCGAGTATGAGATTTGTGTGATCTTTCTTGGCAATGACTAGCTGTAGGGAGCCAGGGATGTCAGATACCAATACCTCTACCAACGCCATTGGGGAAAGAGCATCAGTATTCCCTTAACAGGTCTGACTATAGGTACTATAGTCACTAACTAGCAATTTAGAAGTGTGTGTGCGCCTTGGTAGTGAAACTGCTGTCGAGCCCATATTTTCTATATATGGGTATATAGTAAAGGTATGGAAATTAATTGGTGGTATTTATGGGTGCTGAGGCCAGGCTTGAACCAATAACCTTCCCTTCACAGGTACAGAGGTGTAGCCGACTGAGCCGCACACTGCCCCTGTATATACCGTACATACACACATGCAGGGGCAGTGTGCTGCTCAGCCCCTGTGCCTGTGATGTCTGTGGGCCAGTGAGCAAGGCCCTTCACCCCTCGCTCTTATGGAGACTGACATTGGGGATGGGAAAGGATCATTTCCCCGCGTGGATCAGTAATATATAATAATATTATTATATATCTGTTCTGGTCTCTTTTACATTAAGCAGACTTCTATCCTACTGGTTTACTGACTTCAATATGTTCGTTAAACAAATAAAAAAACTGAAAAAGAAAAACTATTTTTTTGGGCTGGATAATATCAGTAAAGGGAAAAGAATTGGCTAAACAATAATACAGTTGTATGGAGTGATTTGTTACAGTGACTCACTGCCAAAGCTGCCTATAAGCAGATCTGGCATCAATTCAGTTGTGTGCAGGAGTTCAGGTCTTGATGGACCAAATGACTTCCTGTATATTCAATTGCTTCTTTTGTTCCCCTGTAGCTGGGGGGGTGGGGGGGGTGCACAAATTGTAGTAACACTTGTGGGAAGAAATCAAGGCCATGATAGGAAAAAAAGAAGAAAGCATTAGCTGTCTTAGATTTGCCGTTGCATGACCACTTCCACACATGCAGGTCAATGGGAAGAAGAGGGGGAGGCAGGGGGCTCCATGGTGGTGGTCTTTAGTAAGAGCATTTCTGGATTTTGTCAGAAATCTGCAGGGGGCATTTAGTCTAATCTTTAGGTCAATCTTTTAGGCTTTATTATGTCTCATGTATTTTGCTCTAATGTTCAGAAGAGCTGTGTATTATCACATGTTTGGTTCTACTGCCTTTCTATGGGCAGTTTTTATCTTTAGACACCTGCTCCGAGGCCTGCCACTGTCAGTCAGTAGCTTCCCAAAATGAAATGTAGCTGCGCTGAAACACTTTCTCCGCATGAGAAGATAGATTGAAAGAAAGTCAGAAATATGGGCCTTGTATCTTGTAGAGTGATACAGAAAGTTACACAGACTTAGTCGGAGGGACTATGAGCTGGTAGCCTAACCTCTAGTACATCTTTCTGCCATGCCCGACACTCAGAACAAGGAGGCAAGGCATAACATAATCATCCATTCCACTTAAATCCTCTTCCATTTCTCCTGCTTTAAACTGGGGCACTTATATGTTGGATATTCTCTAGCTTTATGCTTCTGTGGTCTGTTAAGTTAAAATTTTGAGCTAAGTAGATATATAAGATAGATATATATCTTATATCAATATAGACTGATATAAGTAGAATTATAATTTTAAAATGAGAGAGAAGCAAAGTCTACAAAAATTGTTCCAGTGTACCACCCTATAGAAAACAGCCATCTTCTAAATGATCAAGTCATTGTCATGAGATTTAAGTGCTCGCATCCACACATGTTACAGTAGACGAAGCCAATTACCAGAACTGCTAGCAGAAAGCTACACAACACATTCAAACTCCACACACAGAGAGGCAGGATTCAGCCCCCAGCCCTGGAGGTGTGAGGGAACAGCGTTATCCACTGAGCTACCATACCACCCCTGAGGGAGCCAACTAACAGCAATTATTATGCATTTCAAACAAATGTGTGAACAAGTATGCAGTATAAAGGCATCAAATTAGATAGCTAATCCTTTAAACATGTAGAGAGAAAAACAAAGTTGATGATGTAAAGACTTGATTAGAGCTGATAGAGGGACTGCAATTATTAGCCTAGAGAAAATGAGAGATAATGGAGAATGTAAGACGAAACGTAGGGGTGATTTGATGAAGAAGGGAATGGATCAGCTCGACGGAAGAAAGGATGGAAAAGGAAGTAGCTAAGAAATGGAGGGGTGTAACTGGAATAAGGGATGGAGGAGAGTGTAATGGTTGGCGACAAAGACTTCGAGCTGAGAGGGGAAGGTGACCTACTGTAATGTGGGATGCAGAGGGAGATGTGAGAACTGGACAATGGAGAAAGACAGAGCATGGAGGCTGAAGGAGTTGGTCCCCCATCTCATCCATTCAACAGAAGCCTGATAGAAACCATAGCGGGCGTGTGGAGGCCTCCGGTGGGATGCGGACAACGGCTGGGCCGTAAGGCAAGCTTGCACAAAGGAGCCAGAAAAAAACCCGCAGTGATCAAAACAGGCTGTGAGAATGGTGCTCCGCAGTGAAAGGAGGCAGTCCCCGAAGTATCCCCGAAACCTGTCCCGAGCTCTGAACGTCTGGCTGAAACGTACCAGCACCGCCAAGTCAGCCCCATGTCAGCATGTAGGATCATTCAAAACCCCAGAAATGGGGTTTTCTTTATTTTGATTTATTGATCCTTTGACTATTTTTAAAATAACATTAATGAAAGGTTTTTTTGGAGAGAAGTTCTACAGTAATGAAATAAGTAACTTTGATGAAATGTGAATGCCCTTTTATGTGGAAAAATACGCATTGTGTATTTATTTTTTCAGTAGGTTTTAGAATAGTATGTTATAGTATGGTGTGTGCCAAATTCATTTGTATTTTTTGCTTTCGTAATATTAAGGCAGAAATAAATTTTGTGACATATATAGCCGTTTTGAATAAAGTGAATAGAACCACTTATTGCCTGTTGTATTCTTAAGGTATGATTTCCTTTTGGCGAATTCGCCGACATTTTGACTAACATGCAAAATCCAAAACACATACTTAAATTTATATTCAACACAGGAAATTACAAATCAAATAATATAAAAAAAAGCCAGGCTGAAGCAGAGTTGCAGCAGTTTAGCGAGGGGTGGGGCTAGAGCATTTGTGTAGCATGGAAAGATTCCATAGGCTTTGATTAATCTCCGCTGTCAGGAGAAGTTCCTGTGCTGCGCTCCGTACGGGCATGCTGCCCGTTCCACATCTGGAGGTTCTCTTGTCTCCATGAGCCAGCTGCTGATCCCCATGCCTGCTTTAATTTCTCTGCTCCTTGTTCCTATAGCTTCTCCCCCTTTTCATCACCACTGCCTGCCTGTTCCCCAAACCTTTCCTGTAAGGGAATCCTATGTTCCGTCGGGTTCAGTCTGACTCTCAGAGGTCAAGACAATTCTCATAACACATTGTTTTCTTAGCAAGAAAGGGTTAGGACTGCTGTTATGTTATAATAAAATATCTACTTTTGCTATAAATGTTCCCAGAAACAATTAAGATTTTTTACCTTCTAGATTGAGTAAGTGTTGAAATGCATCAGGCAATTTAACAAACAACTAAGAACTGTTAAGAAACGAAATGCCGAACAACCTCGGAAAGGATTCTACAGTAATCCTTCTGTGATAAAATTGCTGAAAAAATGCATTGGTTTGCAGTATTTTGCCTGGACATTGTCTGACCTCAACAGATGCTTGAATACTAATAAAAGCGAAGCAGCTAACCTCACCACACACATACGGGGTCAGGGCTGCAGACATTGCCCTGTGTGGTTTCTTTCCATGCCTGACTGGTATAAAAATGAAGACAGGTGATACCACTATAAAGTAGGGGGGAAAATCTTTATTAGGCATTTATAGATTCAGGAAAATTCTTGCTTTATTACCAAACTAACTTTGCCCAGTGTACAAGCCTCAGTATTAAAGTCACATACCAAGCTGCTCAACCCCAATAGAAATCTTGCAGTAAGAGCCTTCACCTGAAGGAAAAGCTTGCATACTTATATGTTATTACACTATTATACTGTACATCTCCTTGAATTGTCCTTTCATAAGCATAATTATCTGTGAATAAACCCTGTTGTGTAACATTGTCATGCCAATTAAAGCTAATTGCTGGTCTTGGCAAGAATACTTAAGAATATAAAATCCCTTCCAACCATACTCAATGTATTATTTGATAGTTATTAATATTTTATACATTTTGTGTGTGGCCTTTGCATGCTCTGCTTGTATTGGGAAGGTCGCTCCTGGGTACGCTGTTTCCCCAAAATCCAAAAACATGCAGTTAGGAGAATTGGTGTGTCAAAACTGCCGGTACTGTGTGTGAGTGCCTGGCCTGCCGACAGCCCTGCCTGTATCACCTAGAGGCTCCATGTGACCCTGGAAGATGGATATAAGCATATTTAGAAATGTAACTTACAAGTCATTTCAGACAGAAAATACTAAAAACTCAAAATTGCAAAATCGTGGCTCATTCTTTGTCTTTATCGTGTGGCAACGATATAAAAGGTCCTTCAGCCTTTAAATAATCTGCTGTAATAAGTTGTAAAAAATACATATTTGTGAAAGCTGCATGTAGTATTTGTGAATCATATAAAAGCTTGTCATTTTTATCTTCCTAATTTTGTGATTGATTTGGTGGTTGAAAACAGTTTTACTTTCCCTCCCTATAATGCAAAAAATGGTTTGGTCCGCTCCGTTAGCCATGTGTTATAGCCGGTGTTACAGGTCTCCGACCTGTGCACAAGCGGGGAATGTGTGTGGGGGGGGGGGGGGGGTGGAGTTGGGGGTCATCTTGTCCCCAGGTATGAGCAAGACTCACAGCTGGCCTGTCCCTGTATACAAATATTAGGTAATCCAGAAAAGAAACAACATTACATGCATTTTGGGCCATGACATTGGACTGCCACTCTGTGAGTCTACACAGAATATCAAGTAAGGATAAAGAGTACAAGACTAAAGTTGACCTTTGAATTTGTCTGCCCTTTTGTAGTGTCTGTTAGCACTGTGAAAAAGCTAGTGATATGCCAAATAAATTATGCTACTAAAAGAAGCAGCAAGCAAAGGGCACTACAGTGGTGCATAGAGGAACATGAGGTGTCCAAACTGCAGACGGGCTCGGATGATGAGAGTACTACGCACATAAAGGCCAGCACAGACAGATATAATGCAGGG
The DNA here is from genome assembly GCA_026780845.1 of Petrocephalus sullivani. Taxonomy (NCBI): domain Eukaryota; kingdom Metazoa; phylum Chordata; class Actinopteri; order Osteoglossiformes; family Mormyridae; genus Petrocephalus; species Petrocephalus sullivani. The sequence goes on along the minus strand of JAODKM010000032.1, from coordinate 7,482,828 downwards.
TTCTGTGTCTTTCTTAAGCCGAAAGAGTAGCAGCACCACAGCCGCGCAGCAGCAAGGCCCTCTGAGGGAGAAATGGCAGAGTTTTTACATCGATAAGTTGATCACAGCAGTCACAATGGCACGACCTGTGCGTTTATAAGTTCTAGCATGATGCGTTTTTGTTGTTGTCGTTGCTTTTATTGTTTGTTTGTTTTTAATCATTCTGTATTACCCCCCTCCCCACCCCAAGTAAACAATTGCATTTAGGATTAAAACATCAGATGTTATGCTTGGCAGGATCATTACAATATCTATAAGTTGTATATTTATGTGTATTATTGCTGTGTTTTGACTGTGAATGATTATTGGCTAAAACCCAGCCATACTTCCAGCATAGAATATTGCCATATAATCAGATGATAATTAAACCTTAATGTTTGTTTTATTTACTTTTCAAGCATGCTAATTAAAATTGATGCGCCCTGCCCCGGAATGGCAAATAAAACCATAAGATGGAGCACTTCTTACATCAGCAGCTGAAAGTGTGTAATTTAGATGTCATAAAATGCTAATGAAAGCGAATCCCTGCCATTATACGCCGTTAACAAATCACAGATACACTACCATCCCCGGATCTTAAAATGCACCTCACAATTTCTGCGGGGATGATTTCATAAGTCTTGACTCTAATTACAAGCCTTAAACACACTGAACAGAGAGCTTGATCATCAAACTTAATTGTGCTTCCTTTAGATGGCGAGGTTGGGGGATTTAGTGTGAATGTTTCCAAGGATGCCTCATTAACTGCAGAGCCAGCCATTTGGTGGAAATTTCAGAAATGTGGCCATATGAAACACTATAATGCTACAGGTCTATAATGAATATATTAAAATATCACAAAAATGAGACTGACACAGAATGCATAATGCTTAGAAATGTAAATGGCAGACATTCAAACACATTAGTGAAGAAATTCACTAATACTAGAGTTAGAGTGACAGGAACTAGATTTTTAGTTTTATGGCCTATTTAATTTCATTTATCTAAAGAATGCATGAATATCATCACCTGACCCCTGTTGTCAGGGTATATTTGGGTCTGTAATAGTTACGTTACGTTAATGTTAACTCACACAATTCTCTGAATATTTGAAAACATCTACAGCCTTGTTTTTTATTGAAAACTGTGTGCCCTGTATATTATGTTGTGCAATTTATTTTAACCTTTATAAAAGAGTAAACTAAAAGAATATAACTTTAGTTGGATTACATATTTCTAAAAATATCATATTTAGCTGGTTAGATTAGAAATATCATTAGCTACATAGCCACTGCATGTATTTATGTAACTAGCTGGGTAAATGCTACTGGATCATATCCAGTCAGTGTTGGCTATCTCTTGACTCGTTGTGTAACTAGGTATCTAGCTATTCAAATGTTAATACATATGTCAATCCTGCTAGTATCTGTATGTCACTTTGGTCAAAAGTGTCTGCTCGATCAAGTTAAATTAACATTCAAGATCCATATTTACTAAAATACCGAGCAAAAGTTATCAAGTATTTACTACTGACTATAAAGGGCTGTATTTCTTTTAATGTAGGGAAAAGAAAAAAAAAACTTTAAGTAAAAAATTGGAGGCAGAGATTATTTGAGATAGGAATTATAATGGAAAAACAAGAAACCCCCCGGTTGTCTTTCCTTTTTTATATCTGTGCGGTATAGATGTCTCCTGGCTCAGTGCTTGCCGGAAGGGAAGGGACGGCTGATTTAGCTGATCTATGTTTTACGTCCCCTTCTTACCTAACTGGCACTTAGCAGAGGGCCTGTGCTGCAATAGGGAGAGTTAGACAGCTCTCGTCCCCGGAGATCCACAGATCGCCAGACGCCTGACAGATGTGGTGAAGCAGCCCTCTCTTACCTGCGCCAGCCGCGGCTCGCGTTACCAGTGCCTTCCAATCATAAACGAGACGGTGAAGATTCAGATTGTGATGTAGGCCGTATAACTCAGCATGAAGCAAGTTTCACTTTGTTCTAAGTCCGTCCGTAACGTGCAGCCCCATCTCAGAAGTATGCATGGTGCCACTTTCAGTATCATAGCAGAAGTTGGCGTTTGCAAAATTCGATTTCTCACTCTGTACCATTAGGAACATATTAGACACTAAAACTGTTACAGTATGGTGTAATTTATTGGTCTCCTTGTGGGAAATTATGTACATTGTAATACATTGCAGTACATTATACAGTTGGTACATGAAAACAGCTATATTGGCACTAGTCAGAGTTTGATCAATTGTTCTTTATATAGATTCCATTGGAAGTGTGATTTTTGTGTTTTTTCAGCTTGAGGGTGTTACTTTAATTCCCAGAATATTATAATAAAGTGAAATATCTTCCTCAAAGTCTGTAGATAACTAGTTTAAATCAAAGCGGGGACCTGGATGCTATGACATTTTGTAAGATTTATGAATATAAAGTAACTTAAATCCAGTGTAAAAGTCAGATCCCCCTGAGATTAGAAAATTAAATGAAGGGATATTTAAACAGCATCGACTTTAAGCATTAGACTTAGTGCATTAGTATGGACCTGCTAACTCTTACTGTAATTAGTCGGCGTGTTTGCGGATCTCTGGGAGCTAAAGGGTAAGCTATTTGCCCACCCATGGTTCCCGGCTGCTCCCTCGGCCATCGGAGCTTGTTTGCACACTGTTTTGACATGTGGCTTGGACATAATAGCTGGAATGTCACTGAGACTGCCTGTCTGCTGAAACACAAACTAACCATAACAAAGTTTAGTCAAGTAAATGAGAAAAAGCTTCCCTTAAAATGTAGGCAGCTGGGGTTGTGGTTCGTAATATGTCCTGATTGACTTAAGGGTAAGAAGACCACGAGAGAGCGAGAAACGAAATTCAGGAACACCCCAGAAAGCCCCAATATTCAGAGAAATTTTAGACTTACAATACTCCCATTTAAAATAAGTGGAATGTGGCTGACATATAATCAGTGTCAGAACTGTACCTGGTGTATAACAGTTTAATAGCTTAAATCGTTTATCCTATGTAGCATTAAACTGAGAAAATAATCTTCTCTCCCACGTCTCAGTGTCTTACTTTTCTAAGGCTAATTGTCGAACTTTATTTCAAAGCAAAATTTGCGCAGATACAGCCAGACTATGTGCGACTTGACCTTCTTTGTTTAGATATGTTTTCCCAGTCTGCTCCATACTCTGGAGGTGTTATCAACACACTCTGTAATTTATTTATTAAGTGGAAAAAAAATTGCTCAAGGAGAAAAAAAGCAGAGAATTTGAACACAAGTATATTTTTGGTTAGAATACGTATAAGAGTCAAGATTGGAAATGGCCGGCCTTGTGTTCAGACGCTAGTTTCATTCTCACCTGTGTATGGGGAGCAAGACTGTATACAAGCACCTACCAAATAAAGTATTGTTATTTAATTATTTAAACAATTGTATTATTATAATACATGAATTCGTAGTTATACAATAGTATGACTCTGCATGCAATCTTCTTCTTTCAGTATCGGAAGTGAAAAATAAATGCATATATATATATATATATATGTGTGTATATATATATACACCCCCCATACGGAGCAGGTGTGACTTACATGCATGACTGAATTATTTATTTTCATTAATGAAGAAAAATTATAAAATTCTAGGAAAGAATGCTCAGCTGGGAGGATATTAGATTGGAGATGCAGATATCAGAGGTCAGAGTGTAACCAGAGCCTTCCTTTCCCAGGGGCATGTGAGAAACTATGGTGGCCTGAAGAAGAGGTCTCCAGCTTTGCTAAAGGACCACTGCTGTTTCGGTGAGGACCAGGGGAGAGGAAACAACAACAAACACACAGAATGCCATTGTGCAGAGATGCGCCTCTGAGTAAGAGGGCTGAGGTTCAGGGCTTCTGCCAGAAATAAAATGCACAGCTAATATAAATGTGCACCAGGAAGGAAGTAGTGGTGAGAATCGTGACCCGGGACAGTCGTCTGATCCATAAGCTGGATAGCTTGTGGGAGATTTGCTTACACAAACATGTTCTGAGGGCAGAACGATTAATGATTGGTTCAGAGAGATGACAAACCAGATTGTAGAGGAGGCGAATTTAAGCAACTAGAGAAGGAATCTGATTGGTTGGTATGACACCTGACACAAGATCTGATTCTGGTTTTCTCTCTGAGCCAGTTATTTTTCATTCTGCCCTGAGAACATGTTTGTGTAAGTAAAACTCCCACCAGCAAGCTGGATACCTACTTTATCGCCTTTATACACACATCAAATCAAAATTTCATTTCATTTTCTTACTTTGTCCCTTGTGCATTGAGTCACTGCACTACGCCATGGTTATGGGTGTGCTGTATTTGTCAGCAGGTTTGTATGTGCTGAGAAGTTTTCCTAACTAAGTTTCCTATCTGCTCCAGGAAGGAAACGGATTGAGGTTTGTTTTTTTTATTGTAGAACAGAACATCCAACCATCCATCCATGCATCTATCCATGCATTTTCTATGCCCACTTGTCCTATGCAAGGTTGTGGGTGTCCCAAGCCTTTGAGGAAGAGATAAAAACACAATTACATAAAATATACATTTATTTTAAATACTGCATCCATCTCCACCTAGAAACACTCACAAGTTTTCCTTTCAGTGGGTTTCATAAAGTGAGCTGGAATAGTTCCTGATGCCTTCATGTTCACTATTTTATCTTAAAAGACGACCAACATTCATTTCCTTACCTTCCGCTTGTCCTGTGCAGGGTCACATGGGTCTGGAGCCTATCCTGGAAACAATGGACACAGTGGACATATACCGTATTTTCCGCCGTATAAGACGCACCGGCATATAAGACGCACCCAATTTTAAAGGAGTCAAATCTAGGAA
>JAODKM010000032.1:7457349-7477439 GCA_026780845.1 Petrocephalus sullivani | reverse complement strand
AGGGAACGGAGTGGCCGAGTATTCCTGCGGTAAGGTATGTATGCAGAGGTGGAAGGGCAGCGGAGGGCAATGGTGGGCTTTTGTATTTGCCGTATAAGACGCAGGCACTTTTTTCCCCCCGATTTTGGAAAATACGGCGGAAAATACGGTACTTTGAAGTGTGTTAATTGTGGGTAAGATACCTAGATAACATATATAATTAAACTCAGAGCTCCTCCAGCTGGTGATACTGATTATTTTATACCTTGACAATGTTTGCCATTGCAACATTATTCAATATCCATGGCAACAAGCAGCTGCATACAGAAAACTATGCCAGTTGGATGGCCAGGCCTCCTTTTACTTGTCGGGTGACTCTGAGCGACCTTTCATGGGGGGGGGAGTGACTGACAAGTTAGGATTGGAACTCCCTCAAACATGAATATGTAAAAGCTAAACTTAATAAAAAGTTATTGCCTGTCAGCTGAACATATTCAGAATGATTTCATTCCTGGCACAACTGCTTCACATTTCACTTTATAACACAGGATTTATAAATACACTTATAACATAACATTAATAAACATTATTTCCTGCTTGGCCTTTTTCATTTTGAGTACGATAAATATGAAAATATGGTGATTTTTTATTGAAAAAAATATTCAGTTCGTACCTCAGTGTTGTATACCTTTTTAATAGTACTGTATAATTAGGGTTAGGATTATGGTTATATTCTTAACTTCAAGAACTATTACTGCTATGTCCTAACTATAATACAATTTGCTCTACATTCATAACATGTCTTCCTTGTTCCTATAAAAATTGTATTTTATCCATTAACTAAGCTGCAGCAGTAAAGTTAAGTAAATTTAGCCATAAATATTTTGTGGCGCAAGCCCACGCAAAGGCGATTCCCTTTGGGAAACTGAACACTCACACTGCAGAGGTTATAGTACACACTGTGAACATCCTACACACTCTAACACCTGCTGTGTAGCTACCTAAACTCTACAGGAGAAATCCTTCAGCGGGCGACACAGCCTGAACCAAAATGGAAAAGAATTAACAGGGGTCAAAGTGAGCGAGCGCCGAGTCATCACATGACTCGTCACATGACTGAGTGGGAAAGGAAGATCTGACGTTAGCTTCAGCGTGAAACACGGTCACAAAGTTATAGAGAAGTTAGCCGGTGTTCTCCCTGGGCACAGTTTGTTTCTTCCTACACATTGCCAAGCTGCAACACAAAAAAACAGCCCCCCCCCCCCACACACACCCACAGAACGACAGAAAAAAAATCCCATTTGGCAAATAATAATCCAGGAATAGTCAATTACTTTGCCTCTGGCTCTTTCCATCAGATAGCTGGGTGCCACGTTTGACATTTTCCCCATTTCAGACTAAGTAAAGAAGCTCCTTTAAGCCAATACAGGAAATGAAAAATATCCTTAATTTAAAAGATTGTACCGATGAAACTGTAACACCCTTTTTATGCTTAGGTGCACTCTACATATTAGGAGTAGATTCTCTTAACTATATCCAGTGCTAATATATTTTTCCTGTCAAAATGAGACAAAAACATTTTCCATTATTATGTGAAAACTTTGCATTATTGCATTATCATTACATGACATTATCAGCTGCATGTATACGACCTGTCTCCTGTCCTTAGCAAACGAAACCAGCTGAAACAGTGCAACAGAAGCTTTTTCCTTGCGGGGTTTGCCACCAGAGTCCATGCCAACCGCATCCCACAGCTGCAAAGCTAAGAGCAGCGCTGACAGGAGGCATTTTTAGAGCAGCCCTGATAGAGGGTGGCAGCCCCAGTATGAGCTGCAGAGCTTCGCAGTTCCATGTCCATTGTACCACTTAGCCGAGACGTTCGGCGCCCAGCCCCGCTGGCACATCAGTGGCTGCGTGCGGGGAAGCCGCCAGAGTGCGTGGATCTCGCGCTTGGTAAGGGGTCCCTTCGATCCCCCGCAGAGTGGAGCGCAATGCGCGGCTTTACGTGCTATTGCTGGCTGGATCTGAGGCACCGGCATCAGTGTGCAGCCAGAAAAATCACTTCCCCTCCCTATCTGTGTCGTTTGTTTGTCCAAATATCCGGCACATGAGAAGAAATTGTGAATGAGTCCCTTTAAATGTTTATATATATATATATATTAAATGTTTATATATATATAGCAAGGCACTTACACATGGAGTGGCATAGTACCATGTTCAGCGATCAATCTCGGTTCTGCATCGCCACGGATGACTGTTGTGTGCATGTATGATGGTGCCAAGGGGAGAGGACCAACCCTGCCAATGTCGAGGAGAGACACACTGGCGTTACTTCTGACCTCATGGTGTGGGGAGCCATAGGGTATGACTTCAGGTGATCTCTGGTACTGTTTTGGGGGACCCTGACGGCACAGCGCTACGTCAGTGACATCCTGCGTCCGTATGTCTTACCCCTCCTGAGACTGCGCCCTGGTACGGTCTTTCAACAAGACAATGCCAGTCCAGACATGGCACGTGTGTCTATTAAGGTCCTCCCATGGCCAGCCAGGTCCCCGAACTTTCCCCCGATATTTTCCCCAAACATTTGTGGGATCAGCCTGGACGTCAACTCAGACCCAGTGCCAATGTGCAGGATCTCGAGGGCGAGTTACAACAGCCGCGGGCCGATTGCCGCAGGAGAGGATACAGCGGCTGTGCGACTCCCTTCCGGACCGTATCACTGCACATATCCAAGCCTGGGGGGGTGACATGGGGCCAGCAGTGTGCCCATACTGCCAACTCTGTCGTTATTCAATGTGATTTTATAATCATTGCGATACAGTCACACGAGAACATGAAAATGCCTTTCACCTCCACCATTCCGTATGGGTTCTTAATGTGTTTTTGTCACTGAGTGTATATGCATACATATATATATATATATATATATATATTCCATTCCTATGCCTGCACTAGCTATTGACTGGTGCCTATACACACAATAGGCAATTCAGAGAAACCAATTACTTACATATTGTAATATATTTTACTTAATGGAATATTAGTAGGTCAAACATTATATAGTAGAGTCCAATACACTGGACATAATAAGCCAGCAGTTCTACACACACACACACAGCTACAGGTAGAAATCCAAGGAGATCTGAGGCTGGCCCCTGAAACACCATGCCACCAATGATAGGGCTTAAAGGCATGAAATAAAACTTTTTTATTCATAAAAAGTAATAAAATTCCAAAGGCGTTTTTCATGGTATTCAAACCATTTTTTTTTCCTCTCCTGATCTTTATTATATTTAATCCTCTTCAAAAGCCTTTGCTCACAGAAAACAAACATAAATCATGGAGGTGTGCGAAGTGTACCCTGCATACAAAGAGGGTAAAGTTATTCGATGAGCAGGAGCTGCATTTTGCAAACAGCAGGAAATCTCCCTCAGAGCTCTCAAGTTATTCATTATCATTTTGATCCGTGTCTGTCTATTATCCGGTTTATTAGAGGCCCGGTTTGAGCAGTTAAATATACCCTGAGTACTGTGAGAGTAAGCTTCTATGAATACGAAAGAACGCTAAACTATCAGAGTAATGCTATGCTTAAAATGACTGGATTCCAAAGGAATTATGACATGACCTTATATTTTCCATGTCCGCTGCAGTACATATAGTACTCCACGGGTTTGTGTCCTTTACCATTATAATTAATGTCCTAATATCATTCTCTATACCCTAAGCTAGAGGGCATTGTGGAGCTCCACGTTGGACTCAATATCTGTGATCAGAAAGTTGAAATCCCATGGCTGGCAGAATGATTTCACTGTTGGGCCCTTCAGCAAGGTCCTTAATGCCTCCTGCTCCAGGGACACTGGCTGACCCTGCTCTTTGGACAATAGCGTCTTTTGTAACTCATTATGCTTTCTGTAACCAAGGCTAGCATCAGTTGGGAATGACTTGGAAGGCAAAGGGTCTTGATGCACACCATCTACGGTATGTAGGGCCATTATCTGACCTGCTGCACATCACTAGCTAGCCGCAGACTGTAGTACCATCGTTAGCTATAGCATCTAGCTACTACTAACACCCTTACCTCTGATTCCTCCAAAGTCAGTCTGATGGGGGGTGGGTAGGAGTTTTCTACAGGAAGTAAATGTTGTTTTGGCTGTCTGCAAAGATTTTCTTGTTAAGCTATTGCTGAGTCAACTATACTGGGAAGAATATCATATAAAAATGAATTCAATGCAATTCAATTCAATTCAATTCAATTCAAACTATTCCAACCCAAGATTCTTAGGCCACGGAGTGTTTTTTTCCTTCTCCCATAATTGGCCCAAGTAACCTTAGGTAAGAAATGCAAACAATCGTCACTGTTTTCAAAACAATACAATTATGATCAAAAACGTTTAGAACATTTGGGAGTTGTTTTAATTAGAACCCAGCCTTTGTTGGGGTCATTCCAAGTTATTTTGTATTCTTTAATACCTGCCAAGACGCAGCTGGAAATGAAAGGCTATATGAGAATGCTAGTAACAGAGAAAGCTCTATGTTGGCAGGGAAGATGAGTGAAATATATGAAATACCAGTGGTGTAATTAATCAAAGAAAATCTCTGTAACATTTCCATAAAGCCTAATAATTAATTCTTATAATTCATTGTAACACATTAATTTGCCAACATTTAAAATCTACAGGAAGAAAGATGGAAAACAGGGTAACTCTGTATGTGTGCTTTTATTCAGGTGTTACCAGTCTCCGCTTAGGTTAAAACAGTGTGAAAGTAGTGCATAGGGATGAGGGCTATGGAAGAAATATATGTTTAAGGGCTCTGCAACATTGTAATAATCCAAAATTAAAGAAGAATTTTGTAGGAGACTCCTTGAACTAAGGTGAACAATGTTGTTCTTTTCAAGGCTATGAAATGGGAGTAATTCGGGGAGAGGTAGTGTCCCTCTCTTTATGTAAGAAGAACATTAGATAAGTATATCCCCTTAACATGGCTTCTGAAATATGACCCACATGAGAAGGGAAAAGAGCTTTTTTTGCCAGTGTCAAGGGTCATCTTGTATTTCCTAGTGCAATCAGTTTGAAAACAAAAGGCAAAAAAGCAGTCATTTATACAAAAAGAAACGCAGCTATTAAACCCTACAAATAAGAAGGTTTTTCCCCTCTGCCAGTCTAGGTACTACAGCAGCCTATTCACTGACCTTTTATGTTGTTGCACTGTTACTATATATGTCTCTAGATGTGTCCAGTTGTTTATTGTCTTGTTTTTACTATAGATGCACATCAAATAAAACCATTTATAGCAGATATGTAATATATGTAATTGACGAACATTTGTGAGTATATTTATAGAAATGACGTTTCACATTGCTGTACCTCGTAAAGTACGCTAGTAGTCTTGATAAATATAGAGGGGTTGATCTTCACATCTAACCCCTTCACAACTTCATTTTTGATATATAATTTATGGTCCAGTGCATAGTCAGTGTGCATCTCAAAATAACAGAAATAATACAGTCTACTTTTTGAATGTGGACTGTTATTTGAAATGTACAAATTGTAGTGTTTGGGTGTTGAGTAAAAAGTACTTTATATTTTTCAGCGATTCAGGTCCTACACTTGAGTGCCAATGTGTCATTATCCGTCACGCATTGTCTGACACTCATTATCCGGCTTCAAATCCAGAAGACATCTTCTTGTCCATTGGTCAACTTTGATGGTGAGGAGGAGATTTATAGAGGCCCCTTGCACAGTATAATCATATCTTATTGAATAATACGACCGATTTTTTTTGATAGTACACACCCCCCCCCCCCCCCAAACTTAAGAGCAGCTGCTCTTGCTTCTCGTAGCGATCTGAAAGATCGCTGTCAAAAAAGCAGGAGCGAGTGGGGGGTGCAGGTGCAGGCAGAATCAAGAGTCTGTTGTCAGCTTGCCGGTGAAAGTCAGCATGATTTATGTCACACTCGGACAGGAGGCCATTAGGAGCCACGACAAAGGGCGCTTGGCATCAGCTCTCGAGGCTTCTCTGGGTGCTGATTACAGCCAAGACTCACGGAACAATACGAGGCGGGCTTGGAACCTTTTCAGGAGAGGTATGTGACATGAAGGCTCTGCGTGAGACAGTATCCCTTCAGTGATTTCTTCTTTATATGGACCTTTACTTGGACCTTTATTTTTCAATTACCTGAACCATGGCCATTATATATACACACAGATATGCAAATATACATAGATAATAGAAGTCCCAATTGAAAAGCACCCGTTAAAATGCTACCCACTTTTTTTCACTTTATATTATTTAAGGTTATCATTTCAATATAATCAGAGCATTCTGTGTGTCGTCCTTTTGAGAGATATTATTTGCATTTTTAAATAAGAAAGAGAGGGGTAAACTCTGATTAGCCAAAAAAATCATTGTATAACATGCCACAATTATTATTATTATTATTTTTATTATTATTGTTGTTGTTGTTGTTGGATCAAAAAGGGCCATTAAAAAGCATAAAGTTGATGATAACCTTATAATCAGACCCTGTTCTATTATTATTATTAGTATTATTATTATTATATTTTTGGTTTAAATAGATGGCAATAGTAATTGTATCTTGAGCAAAGAGGGTTGTGGATACAGACCTTAAAACCTTCCTTCTGGCTCCATACTGCTTTGCTATTCTCTTTGTTTTTTTGTGAATTTTCCTCCTTTCACATGCGAAACACCCCGAAATATCCTGTTCTTTATCCGCATGTTGTTCCGCATGTAATTCCGCATGTTATTCCGCATGTTATTCCGCATATTACCTCAACAGATTCTCTGTGCCAGTCGCATGCACTTAAGGCCAGAGATGAAGATCTTGCTGGGATTGCTTCAAAAACTATTTCATTTCGATATCAAATGCAACAATTGATAATGACTCCAATGAATTAAAATATATCAGTTATTTAATCTTACAATGAAGACAGAGACAAAAAGAATAGTTCTTATCACATTTGGTCTCTATCAGCTATACAGCAATACATTTTATTCTATCTATCGGCATTCTTGTTGGAATAACGATACAAATATTAGGTACTTTCATGTGTAGGGGAGCTTTCTGGCTCAGTAGATACTGCTGTAGCCTGGCGCCTCTATGAGCCTGGCCTAAAAACCCACCCCACGCCTGTGTGCGCCAGGCGGAATAAAGGCACTTGTCAAAAGTGCTTGTCCAATAGCGTCGTACTTACGGAATTCGTGGGCGAACTAGTTCGGTTACGCGCGGCAATTTTTTTTACACTCATTTCTGCTGGAACAATTTCAGCATGTACTTTTCGAAAATTAAATTGAGCCAATGCAGCAGAGCAAAGGTGGACATTACATTTCAGTGTGATGTGGCATGATTTCCTGGTTTAATTGTGGGTAATGCAAACCCTTCTAATTGGTTTTCTGGATGGTAGTTAAATAAGATGCAAAGTAATGGAATGAATGTTTTGCTTTTCATTATGTCACGTTCTCTTCGCGACACTCACTGAACAACAATGCCTGTTGTGCATTGCATTTACAGGTGGCGCGGTTTCTGCGTGCCGTACACTGTAAAACAATACGGCATGTCGATTGATTTTCCGTGTACGCCGTCAAAGTCATGTTTGCATTTCAAGGTGCCACGAATTCCACTCCATTGTTCTAAGTTCAAGTTCTAAACTATGATCTTACAACTGTGTTAGGATAGCTAAGTGATTTAGGCTGTATAAATGTCATACTTTGTGTAGCAATTTAATTAACATACAGTATATTATCAGCTGTGAATGTTTACGTAATTTAGAATTGTATAAACATACAAATAGTTTTTAGTGAATAAAGAACTGTGTATTTCAAATTCCGCAACAGCACAGGAAGTATTTTCCTTATAATTGCAGTATCAAGTGGTTTTCATTGGTAATTCTTCGGCTAAGTTTAAGTGGTCCTTATTTTCATTCGTACTGCCGTTTGTATAAAATAGTATAGTGGATCTGGTGGATTTGAGCTCATGTAGCATTCTGTCAGCTCTGACAGTTCCTGGCTTCTCTCACAAAGCCAGTTCAAGACCTGCAATTATTGTGCAAGCTGATTCAAGAGGTGCAGCCAAAGCAGTCTCTCTGGGAAGTAAATGCCGCTGATATTCGTGCAATAATTTATTAATGCACCTGCTCACAGAAAAAGTACAGAAACAGGCAGAAAAGGTAAAATGAGCACCATTACCTACATGAAATCTCGGCTTCTCCGGGCCACCGAAAAATACTATAAACAAGATTGATGGTATGTTCCAAATGGTAGTTTCTTTTAAAATGTATCTTGCAAGAATGTATCATGTCACTATGTAGATAACACTATAACAAATTCAACCATATTTTAGTGTGGCATGACCATGTTGAATTCGTATTATAGACCATTTCAAATATATAATTTATGGGAAGATTCTATTGGCAGTGTGTGGAGAATCTTAAGAATGTGACTTTTATGGACGCGTCGGTGGACTGTTCCCGTGGACAGGGAACCGTACGCTGAAGATGAATGCCTCACACCAACTGGAAACCAGTTCATTTCAATAACTGATCCAAACTATTAGAACTTGTGTGAGATTAGGGGTGTTTCGGTGAGAATGCAGTGGTGTAAGTCGCAGCTGATATTGCTGGTGTTGTGACTTTTCTTTAACCGTATGTTAATGGTTGATAGACTTGACTGCTTGTTCAAACATCCTGGAGAGAGGATGTGTGTATATTATAGACGAGAAGCCAATAATCATGACCCTTTTTTCGCACGTCCGTAAATGCGTGTGACATTGATTAACTTGCACTTGTGAGTGCTAGCCTGTGTAAACAGTGCGAGTCTGAGAGGAGGGGAATCACAGCACTGCGGTCTGACAACAGGTAAAGCCCTAATGGACAAAGTCCAGAAACCCTGCGGGGGGGAAATCAGATAAGACACTAATATAATGAACAGGAACTCCCTACAGATGTGTTACTGAAAGAAGACCAACTAAGACTCAATGTAGACATTTTATCATAAATAATACAGTAAAGGTGGTGCAAAAATGTAAATGGTAATTCATAAGTCTCCCAGATTGATTGTACCTCATTCATAGGCAATGGCAAGTTAATTAGTTAATGGTTAATATGGCAAGTACTTCTGAAGGGCATCCTTGGATAAAACCAACGTGTACGGGCTTTGTATTCATGTAAAAAATCTAATTGTACTGCAGGATGTCTGTGAAAACAGATTCTCTTTTCAATTGTAAGTAGATGAGTTAATCTCCCATAAAATTGGATTGTGTGCCTTGAATCTAAAGTTCATTATTATCCAGTATTATACTTTTAAAGAGCCAATAAAGGCTGTTTAAGATACCCAGCTTTGGTCCGGAACATGTAAGCGTTACCATCATTAGAAGTGAACAGATTGGATTTGGATACATAGAAAACTTTGTCTGTCTGTCTTATGGGGCCCAGGTTCCAATTAAAGAAAAGTCCACCTATTACAATACATGCAAAGAACAAAGTGTCCAGATTTTCGGAGTGATCCATAAATGGAAATGGGGACAACAAAATCCAGCTGTAGTCCAACAGTGCAGTTTAGAACAACAGCATATATGTATCAGAAAAGATATTATATGTTGTATGTCATGAATATATTCATTCATAATCCATTTTACACAATATATGTGCATTACTAGATAAGGCTAAAACATTCACTTAGTGTGAATGCTTAATGCTCCTTTGTTTAAATGGAACTGAGCATAAAGTGAGCAAAAGAGTTTAAACTGTGATAAATGTGTTCAAATCACAAATATAATAGTGCTCTAATGAAAACACGCAGTTGTTAGTCCACGGGTCCAGCTGTATTGTGGGTCCCTTCAGAAGGTTGTGGTTTCCATCCCTGGCCAGGAGCTATTTCAGAATCAAAGCACGCGCTGCCTGTCCTCTGTGTAGTCAACTCACAGGGCTGGAAAGTCACAGGATGATTTGCACACCATGGCGCACAAAAAATAACAGCAGCTTTGTAATCCGGCCAGCCGGCCAGGTTCTCCTGCTAACACTTTTGCCATTGCCATTTATATTTAAACCAAACACACTGCTTACTTAAGCAATAATATTGTAATGCATGTACCAAATGCATCTCTATAGAAATGTTTATTTTTATCCTGAAACACAAAATATCACTCGAGATTTACAGAACTTTTTAGTTTAGCTATTAAAATTTTGCTCTTGACAATACTGAAGGAACCTTTTCTTTGTGTCTTGCATGTGCCGTTTCTTGGGCACTGCCATTTGGCTACTAGAATTGTTTTATGTTTGCTCCAAATTTGGGGGCTTTCAAAAGCATCCAGGACTGTTCTCGTCTCGTTCAGCAAACAGCACACCCTCTTTTCATTTTGGGGGCCCGTTTTCGTCCGATGTTTGTTTTCTATGTGCAATTTGTGCCAGTGCTGAAATATTTTTACAGGGTATCAGTGTATTTATATGTTTTTAAATATGCACATAAATAATGCATGTATGATTGCTGAAATTAAAAAGGTTGCATGGGTGGATGGATGATGGATTTGCAGGTATTTTTAGTTTGCAGTTATTATGTTTTCCATCTCAAAAGATGCAGATGAAACAATATAAGCAATTCTAATTTTAATACAATTCTCCTATGTGTGATTTGGAATGATTATTCTATGAAATGTTAACTGAAGAATCTATCATAAACATACCAAATTTGTATGTGTTTTACAGCTGAGGTATAAAGAAAAGTCATAATATGTAACAAAAAGATCTTCATAGGTGGTTTAGTGACACATCAACCCAAGCTTCTTTGTGAGACGTCAGCATGCACGTGTATAGGAAAACACATAAACATTGCCATACGTGCAGGATTTTTATAGGGTTGAAGTGTCAAAGGCGAGGGCCAGATAGTACTGGGGTAATAGCTGAACTGCAGATGCCACACAAAATGATTTCTATGCGAGGAAGTGAAAAAGGAGGAAAACCTGAGCATAGATGGAATGTGTGGTTTGGGAGGCAGGGGAAAAGGCCAGGGATGGGGGGTAACTGCTTAGGTGTCCTTCTGAAAATAAACCTGGAAATGTTTTTTGGATACGGAGCTTCAGAGGCAGAATGGCGCAGATTCCTTTCGGTTTATGACCAGGTGCCAGATAAAATCCACAGTGAAGGTTATAAAACGAGAAACAAGGTCAACAGAGAATACAAGCAGGTCTGCATTCGTTAGTGTCAGAAACCAGGCAGTGAGAATGTTTCGTGTATTATTTTTGCTGCAGAATACATTGACTGAAAACACTCTATACTATAGCAAAATGTTTTACTATGAATTCTGGATTACCAAGCATATTTAATGTACTCCTCTCCCGTTTGGTTTGAAATACTAGTAAATTATGAAAATCTTTATTAATAACTTGCCATTTGCATTTTCTTAGTCAAAATTAATTTTATTTGAAGGATAACGTCTCCATCTAGTGACTCTAATGTTATAATGTTCTGTAACTGCAGTGCAACTTATGCAAGTAGAAATTAATTACAGAACTAACTTGGTCACAGAAAAGGTGTATCCGATATACAGCTTGTTTACTTCTTGTGACCTCTAGGACTGATGTGTATTAAACTGAAAAATTTGAAGATATCCACTTTGTACTGCAGCAAGACCCAGAAAAGCACACAGCAGTATTATTTACAGGGCCTGCGCAGTCTGGCAAAAATCACGCCTTACTCAGCCAGGGCACCGTGTGAGAATGTTCTTTGATGTTAAAGTAAATAAAAAATATACATTTGTCATATATCCATAACATAACATAACAATGTAAAGCAACACAACAGAACACCACAATTTCAACAATAGTTAAGAATCAATTTTGAATTTGTCAGATTGTGTGAAGAGAGACCCCTAGTGGGACACCTGAGCATCTACCTCCCCGTGAAAGGGTTGCATTTTCTGACAGTCTTATCCCACTGGTGGGCCGGCATGAAGTCTGTGGGGCTGGCATTGACTGAAATACAGGAAGTTCAGCATAAACCACAAAATTGTGTGACAACTGTGTCAGCTCTCATGAGGCGCTC
Organism: Petrocephalus sullivani; assembly: GCA_026780845.1. Lineage (NCBI taxonomy): Eukaryota > Metazoa > Chordata > Actinopteri > Osteoglossiformes > Mormyridae > Petrocephalus > Petrocephalus sullivani. The sequence continues at coordinate 7,465,407 of JAODKM010000032.1, read as the reverse complement.
AAACTGGGCTGTGAGACCAAACGTCTGTCATCTGGTATTTGATTGTCAGTGAGAACAAGAGTTTGCCACTAAAAGCTATATTGATTTTGCTAGTTTGATTTCTCAACAAAACCAGCCTAAATCCACAAGTCCAACTTCAACCCCAAATGTAAATTCCACACGGAATGCCACAGACCTTTATTTATCCCTCGGTACATTTGTGGTACTTAACGTATACGTAATATACACTTTTTGCTACTTTGTAAATGGTTATTTTCAAGTATCATTACACAAGCTATAAAGTAAGAATTATAACTGGATCTGGTGTACTTTCATTCTCTCGGTTTTGATTGTGCCTTAGTCAAACAGAAAGCTTTAAGCTAAGTCAGTATTTGATATATCTTTCTACACTAATTTTATACTACAAAATCAACTTCTCTACTAAGTTAATGCAATGAAATTAATTTTATCCACCATTTTCTATTTGTAACATGGAATAATGCTTGTCACACGCACTTATTGAAACAGAAAATTAAATTCTGTATTCATCATTTTCAGAGAAATTTACATTCATTTTTTCACCTATTGCAGAAAGCAGATGCTGCTGAACAGACTAGTGATACATTTAATCCTTTGCTATCCGTACAGATCAGCGCAAGCTTGGAGGTCACCACAAGGGGGCAGCCACCTTGCATCACCCATGGAGCTGAGGGTTAAGGGTCTTGCTGAAGGGCCCACAGACATGTGACTGCTCTGCTGTGGCTGAAGTTGGTCACCTTCTATATCTATCTATCAATTTTTGAAGAATTTGGAATTCTAAAATACAACCATATTAACCCTAAATTCTCTTCAAAAGCTGAATGTAAAACATTTTCCTCACCTCAAGTCAGGAATCATTCCATTAGTCTACTCCAGATTACAAAGGTCTATTTATTTGGGGGGATGAATAAAGCCAAATTAAATAGCCCAGTTTCTATGCCCCTGCAGCTGTGTTGTTTGCCTGTTTGCCTGTGTTACAGCCCTTGCTGACACGCCTAGGTTACCTAAGGCTTGCCACGTTAGATCTAAATGGATCAAAGATCAAGCACATAACAACTCTGACTCCTGTTTTATTCCAAGTGCACTCTAGTTGCTTTACAAAATGTTTTATTCCTTTTGGAACCACGTCTAAATATAACAATATACAGGAATTTCCTTCATTAAAAATCAAGCACCATTTTCCTAACCTAGGATAGACCCTAGCCTAACATAGGTTAGTCCCTCTGTCTACGTTATGGAAATTGTGAAAAAAAAATACTAATTTTAGTGTTACAAAACACTGACACATTGAAACATGATATACAACAATCAATTTTAGTGGAATTGATTCTGCAGGCTTTTTCTTAACCTTCTGGAGACTGAGGCCTGTCTGTTGAGGTAGCCTGACATGCCTTGACATTTTTAGGGTTAGTGCAATACCTTCTACATAGCTTGAGAAATTAAAACCATACATATGTATCATACTGTATGTGCTATCAGTGCCTCCTTTGACTAAGGTAATACATCATTCTGCTGGTTTAAATAGTTCCGTGCTCCTTCAAACCAATGACTTTCTACCTGCTCCTTTCCCAGTTCCCACAGCTTACTTAGGAGTTTAATGCCTGTCTTTGCTGTTATCAGCAGGTACTCCTCATTCTCAGGATAAAGAGTTAAGGCGTGATGTCCCAAAACAAGAGACTGACAAAAACGGCACAGGACGAGGAGGTAAATGGAATCCCGTTCCACTTCATTCAAAGGAAAGACGCTCTCCCAGCCTGCCAACACTGGTCCACCCACAGCAACTGGATTTGGGCTCTCAATCATCATGTACATTATAGTGATGGACAGTTCAAAGACGTAGTAGCCACTGCTCATGTCTCCAAAGTCTATAATGCCGGAGATCTCGTAGCCAGCTGGGCCATCGGGTTCCACCAGTATGTTGTGATCATTGAAGTCTCCGTGGTTTATACCTGAAAAAGGAGAGTGATTCAGATTCCAAAGAAGAAATCACAATAAATCACTACAGTCAGTCAGTTGTTTGTCTACGTAGTTCTCAGAAGAAACCTGAGAAATGAGAAATGATAAGTGTAACGGAACTCACACTTCCGGAATGAACCCAGTTTTGGCAAAATTTGACTCTTGAACAGTTGAATGACATCTTTTACCACCTGCTGGACAGGATTGCCATCCATTACAGGGACATACTTCTCCAGCAGAGGAATGTTGGACAGATTCCAAATGAAGTTCTCCCTCTGCAGGACCTCTATGTTTGGATGCTCCATCTGATAAAAACAAGTTTAGAGGCTATGTCATATAAAACATTCTCTAAAATAAGTCATTGACCAATCATCTGTTCAAGTTGTTGTAAACTCAGACAGACACGCACACACAAACTCGTTGAGCATCAAAACATTGGAATAAATATTTTTGAAAATCAAGGCAATGACACAATAATTGCGTACACAATGACGATATGTGTAAAAAGCTGTAAAATGGCTGTTAGTAGCTCGATGGATGGTATTACATCACGCCAAATAATTGTCTTTACATCTCCTACTTAAATGCAATGATTCTTCTTATTATTAATGTGGCAAATTCAAAGCATCGATCTGTAATGTCAGAATCGACGTTAGGGGGTAAAATAAATATACTCCGGCGAGCTGCACGTAGATGCACAAAGTAGCGCCGGCAGGCACATGAATTTCAGAAACATAGGATGGCAGTGGAAGGCTCATTAATATTCATACAGGAAGCGCCTGATGATGGGAAACTTTTGGGAAACTTGCCCCTGTTTTGTAGCACAGAAAACTTAAATATTGATAGCCAATATTTAAACTTAATCAAAATTCAAAGTTAGCAGCAACAGAGCTAACTTAATTAGGTGCTGCTTCCGTTAATGTGTTCAGTTTTTTTCAGCAGTTTGACAATTTTACACTGATTTGTTCTCCCTGTTTAATAATATAAATAAAATGTTATTGTTGTTATGTTCTAAGATTCTACTTCTAATCCATCCACCCTTCCATTTTTGATATCCATTTATCCTATATTTGTAACATCTCTTCCGTGAAAAAGTTCTGAATTTAGGTCATAAAAATAATCGAATTATCAAGTAATCAAACTGAATCATGATAGAAATTAAAGATTTGCAATGCAATGAATTGTTCCCTCAATAATCGTAACTGACCGCATTGGGGGTCTAACTATTTACAACCCTATTGCATTCTCAATTTTACTTATAGAATTTTATAAAGACATATGCAATTAGAAGGTCTCACCTTCTGCAATATTTCATCCATCACTGCAGCCATTTTCCCAACTTGATAGAGAATCTGAGGGGAGGACGGAACTTTGGCAAGAGTGGTGCCTGACAGGTAGGTCAGTAGTCGCACCAAGTACCTTTTATTGCCTGAAACAGTGTCTGCCAAAAATACAATTTTTTAAACAGGATGCACTTCTACATGGTTCTTCTGGTCATTGGCTAACAGAAACAAGAATATTTCAATATAAAAAGGAAGTCATCATCTGAAAAAGCACATATACACATACATATACACGGAACGGCCACTACACTAACCCTAGCCCTGCCACTTCAGAATTCCCATGAGGCCAAAACACTTCAAACCACTGATGTACAAAGCTGAATGAGTTGGGTCATTCTTTATTAATGCAAAGGTGTTTTCAACCCAGAGAACTGCTACTAACTGAATGAAACCCCAGGAGACCGGTTGTTTCTGATATGATGGCACCATCATTCATGGTACCATCAGTTACACTATGGGCAAAATCACTTAGATCAGGGTTCTTAGCTGCTCTAATTCTTAGCTAAACAGTAAGTGACCCTCCTGACCTTGTACACATGCGGGAGGAGCAGGCTGTTAGCATTGGTGTATCTAAAAAATGGGCCACTAAAAGTATATATCCCAAAGGCTACAACCCTGCAGGTTCGACGGGTAGAACCCCAAGTAAGACAGTTCAGGCAAAAGTTCAGATATGTAGTAGGGCAATATCTATTCATTATGACTTATGCAATTCATTATTAATACTGGGAAAATATTTAGACCTTGAAACACATACCAATAGCCTCGAGGCTCATTAGCTGTCCGTTCAGAGTGGGAACAGCAGTCTGCACAGGAAGGCCATGTTGCCGTAAGAAGCTCATGGCATGCGTCTGGAGCTCCAGAAGAGTGGAATTCTTGCTGTCCACTGAGTTCATGATCTTCAGAACATACTCACTCCCTTCACTCACATTTATGTGGAAGTTTTGGTCATCGTAGCTGGGCAGGGGTTTGATCTGTGTCACAGTTAGTCCAAAGACACGCCTAACTAGCTCAAAGGCTTGAGACTGGGTCAGATTTGGCTTTGAGTCCTTGGCAGACATTTAAAATCTACAGGAGGAAAGATGGGAAACAGGGTAACACTTTCTTCACCTATAAGAATCGATGAACACATTCATGACACATTATAATGCATTCATAAAGCATTACAAACATGGCTATAAATATTTATAAAAAGGCGTATCACATTATAGGCATGTTTACTATAGGTACCTTGATGATGCAGTACAAAGCATCCCAAATTCTAATACTGTCCATTATAATGCATTATGAAGGTATTCATTGTGCATTATAAATGAGAGCCTCATTGGAGCTCATGAAGTATTATAAGCAGCAATATTATGCCCTATCTACATGGCAATGCTTTATTAATTCTTAATTCTTATACCATTCATCCATCAATTTTCTGCAACCGCTTGTCCTGTTTTGAGTCGCATGGGGTCCAGAGCCTATCCCAGAGGCTCCGGACCTATACCAAGAGTCTATCCCAGAGGCTCCGGACCTATCCCTAGAGCCTATCCCAGAGGCTCCGGACCTATACCTAGAGCCTATCCCAGAGGCTCCGGACCTATCCCTAGAGCCTATTCCAGAGGCTCCGGACCTATCCCTAGAGCCTATCCCAGAGGCTCCGGACCTATACCAAGTGCCTATCCCAGAGGCTCCGGACCTATCCCTAGAGCCTATCCCAGAGGCTCCGGACCTATACCAAGCGCCTTTCCCAGAGGCTCCGGACCTATCCCTAGAGCCTATCCCAGAGGCTCCGGACCTATACCAAGAGCCTATCCCAGAGGCTCCGGACCTATACCAAGAGCCTATCCCAGAGGCTCCAGACCTATCCCTAGAGCCTATCCCTAACATGACTGATATATAACTACACAAGTCCAACTCAACTGTCAGAAGCTGCACGGTGCACTGAAAGCAAAATTCCAGCGTGTTCCTTTTTTCAGTTCATTCTGCACCAGACCACGGAGGCTCATTATTTCACGCCAGGCCAGCCTGTATCTCTCTATGAATTGTTCATTACTGAGATGGTCCAAGGGGTTCATGGCCACCTGCAAAAGCAACCTGGCTTCCAGGATGCCCCAAGGTGACATTTTCTCAGGGGGCCCAGGATGTCTAGCTACTCTGCTGCTTGTGAGAGTCAGTGGGTTGTCAGACGCATAGGGTTGTGATAGGGTTATTTGTATGACTGTATGAAGTGCTCTTCCACCATGGTACAGGAAAATAACATGAAAACTATTCCCACTCTCTTTCACATCCAATGGAAAAAAAGAGTATTTTGATTGGGATAATAATCTGTGAATGTTGATTAGTTCTCTGGTTAAAAAAAAAATAGTCTTGAACAATTGAACAATTAATAAAAATTACTTTTTTCTTTATCTGTATCTAATGCGTGACACAAACTTTGCCTGTGCCACTTAAATAGCTCACAATGACAATGCATTGCACAAACAAAACTAGAAAACTTAAATATTGTGACATATGAAGAAAATCCATCCGTCATCTAACCACTTAGCCTGCTCCCCAGACAGGACACGGCAACAGGACACTGCAGTAGGCTGTGGTTCACCCGGAATGGGATGCCAGTCTGTCATAAGGCGCATACACAATGGCCAAATTAGAGACGGCCAGTAGGCTGGACTAACGACATGTCTTTGCTATGCACATGGCAACCCACGTGACAAGGGGAGGTCTGATATCACAGAGGCAGGAACTGAACCCCACATTCTGAACCTAAAAGCGTAAGACACTAAAATTAAAACATCAGACTCTAAAACTACCTGAAATAAAATGGCCAGAAACAAATTTTAAGTACTATTTTTGAGTTTAAAAGCCTATATTGCCCAACCAGGCATCTTTCCTCTTAACAGTCAATTGTCAATCTAGCCTACGATAAGCACATAAAATTGACCAAATCACTCAAGATTAAACAGTGCTTCAAAGGGATTAGATTAAACATGAGCTGGAGACAAACATGAAAGTACAGCGCGGGAGCCATTCTGAGTACAATGCAAATTCTGATAAGAGTAAGTGTGTTAAGGATGTTAGCCGTCAAGTTAGGAGTGAGCAGGTTGAGGGAAAGAGTTGAATTTAAAAGCAGCCACCACAAGGATGTTTATAAAGGGGAGTGTTATAAATCTATATTTTTAAGGTTCTGTTCTAGGGTTTATTAATATCTCTGCTATCATTAATATTATATTTTGGGCTTTGTGTTTTCATATGAGGGCTTCTTTTGGTTTAGAAGCCAAAACTAAAATTAAAACTAAAATATGAAGTTCAGCAAAAAGTCCAAACTGAAATAAGGACAATGAAAAAATCATAAAACTAAACTAACATCAAACTGAAAAGGAGACAAAATCGGTAAAAAAAAAACGTGGAACTAAAATGACCTTGTTTAGTCAGCTATTTTGGTTAATCATAAACCGGTAATATTTAATGAGTTTGCAGAATTGGCCAGTTAGGCTACTTTTAAATTCAGATAATACTATAATATTATAAAAATAAAATACATCTGTATACAATTGGTTCCTTTCCTTTGATTATTGTTGATTAAATTCTCAATAGTCAGTTTCCTCCTTTACCATCCTCATTGTAACACAAATAAGCCGGGCAAATTAAGCCGGGTTTTACCTTCCTCCTTGCTTAATTAGTATCACTAAACAAGCCCATGTGTTTAGTGATTCGGAAAAGAGAGATGATTCATTTTAGTGAATTCAGTTACTTCAACTTAAAGATTACTTCACTGATTCATGGAAGACCGGTCCACCCTGGAGATATATATATATATACAGTTGGCCCACATTTATCGCGGTTAATCAGTTCCAGACTGTAACGCGATAAGCTGATTTCCATGAAGTAGGATTCTTTATTTGTAAATTTAATATGTTTGTAGTTAGAGCATAGAAAACATGTTGACGACCTATAAATACGGTTTTATTAGAGCCCACTAGACATGAAATAACACCATTACACTCGTATTACCCAAAATATTAGACAAAATAAGTGAAAATAAGACATATTAGACGTTACAAATATCATATCATATCATTATTATTATTATTATTATTGTGCATTTAATTACACATAGTTCTTGGACAGAACCACTAACCTATGAAAATAAGGAGAAGCAGAAGGCTTAGAAGAAGCAGCACGTTTAGGAGCCATCGTGGGACTTAGATAAAAGTTCTCAGAAATCGCAAACAAAGATGCTGCCGATGCGTAGCGATGTAGAAGCGTGTATGAGAGACACGAACTTGCGTGAGGCTGAGCCAGTCAGTGGCCAGGATAGGAAGAGGATATAACTGACTCAGGCAACCGAGCGCGCGCTGTATCATTTTCACTGCCTCGATCTGCTTTTTAATAAATATACAGTACTGTATACACTCTAATGAGCACAGTACTGTATACACTCTAATGAGCACAGTACTGTATATACTCTCATGAGCACAGCACTGCATATACTCTAATGAGCACAGTACTGTATATACTTTAATGAGCACAGTACTGTATACACTCTAATGAGCACAGTACTGTATATACTCTAATGAGCACAGTACTGTATATACTCTCATGAGCACAGCACTGCATACACTCTAATGAGCACAGTACTGCATATACTCTAATGAGCACAGTACTGTATTTGAAAAACCAGTGAAGTCGAAGAGGCCTACACTATATATGTACTACGTGTATATTAATATTTAATTATATGCGACTCTGACTTATT
>JAODKM010000032.1:7430306-7457249 GCA_026780845.1 Petrocephalus sullivani | reverse complement strand
GCACTCTGTGACTGTGACTCTTTATGTTCAACTGATTGGTTGAAACAAAATCCTGGTCTGGATTTTTACTTTCTGGACCTGAAATTGTACACCTCTGCCGAATCCACGTGAAGAGTCGTCCATAACCACAACGCACAGTCTTAGCTAAGGATAAGTGATAAGTGTAACAGTAAAACCTGCAACTCCTGGCCCTGGCTCTGTGTGTGTGTGGAGTTTGCACAGGTCTCCTCCCACAGTCCAAAATATGGTTCCGATTAACTAGAATCTCCAAACTGCCCTTGAGTGAGAACGTGCCCTGTGATGGACTGGTACCGAGCCCTGGGTACCCACCCTCACCCCTCTAACCCCCTGCATTTCTGGGACAGTCTCCAGGCTCACCAGTGTCACCGTCACCCTGTACCGGACAGCAGGTTCTGGAAGATTACTGGACAGATTAGAGCTAAACATTTCCTTGCCAGCTAAAGCCCATGTAAAGGCAGTCCATGGACTGCGAGGATAGTGAACAAACACAACCTGAATCACAGGGCTCCTCCACGTCCTCCTCCTCTGGTAGGAAGATGGCCTTCCCAGCGGCGGGCTGTGGAGCGTCGTCCCCGTTGTCCTCATAGACGTTGGACCACTTTATGGCCATGTCCATGCCCGGTGGTGCCGTCTTCTTTACTTCCGTGGCGTAAGACTGCGGCGGCGGGACGGCGTTTGTCTTCCACACCCTGAACTCCTTTGCTGGCTGCGTGGCGAGCAGAGGGAGCAGCAGTCATTACAGAGCCACTTGGAGCTGGCAAAGTGTCATTAGGGCGCCTATAGTGTTACGCACGGCAGTGGCTGTCATGGAGTATCCCGCGTCTCATTAGGGTTTAGGCGGCATTACTACTATATAATGATAATACTAACAATAATGACAGTGATAATGATAATAATAACGATGGTGATGATAATAATAATAAGAATAATAATAATAATAGTCAGTGAGGATAATAATAATGATGGTGATGATAATAAGAATAAGAATAATAATAATAATAGTCAGTGATGATAATAATAATGATGATAATAATAATAATAGTGATAATAACAACAACGACGTAATTCTGTTTTAGTTCAAATTTTTATTTTGTTTGTTACTATTACAGCTAGAAGGCTCAGCTATAGCTCGCTGGCAACATGAGCCCGGTCCCGAAGGCGGCCCGCGCGCCCGCCCGCGCGCATGAGCCCGGTCCCGAAGGCGGCGGCCCACCCACCTCCTCGGGCGCCTTGACGATGCGGCTCTCCCAGTCGATGTGCTTATTCAGAGGGTTGTATAGGAACGCCGGCTTGGACACGGACCTAAAGAGGTCGTCGGGCTTCGGCAAAGGCGCTCCGGCCGCCGTCCGCTTCGTGCCGCCGCCGCCTCCCTCCGCGCCGGAGCCGCGCCCGCCGCCGTCTCCCCTCAGCGTCTCCCGCTCCGTCTCCGACTCGCTGCCGCTGCTGCTGCCGCTACCGTCGTCATTGCTCATGAAGTAATGGAGCGGGTCCTTTTCCTTCTTCTTCTTTTCACTCATAGTTACAGCTGGACTCTCGGTACTCGATCCCCGGTAACAGAAACTCCTGGCTACGCATCTATTAAAAACGGATCAAATTGCAACATTGCTCTCCATACAAGCTAGCAGCTAAGCTAAAGAACGTGCTGACGTACGAGCGACACGTTGTACGTAATGACGTTCGACACGGACGGTAAGCAGATTGGATCAAAAATCCTTTGACATTTTACGTTTTTAGCATTTCGCAGACGGCCTTAGCCAGACTTACATAAGTGCTTAAAATCTCCATTAGTGAATAGTTTCGGATACTGAGTCAATAAAACCCAGACTAAGAATACTCTCTTTTTTTTCTGGCGATATTTCGCCGAGGTTTTGTACTATCGAAGGACTTTAACACCCCCATTACGGCACAGATATTTGAAACTCATATTGCCAGTTAGATTAAACTGCACATGTACCGTATCTTCTATAGACAACCAAGGAATAGAAAATTAATAGACAAAAAGTATTGCGAAAGCTCTAGATGATTTCAATGTATAAAAAAGTTTTATATTTTCCTGTGGCAGCTAGGATTTTGCAAAGCTTATTCAGAACACAAATTTGTAAGCATACAAAATAATCTAATCTTAATCTTTGAATACTATTTTCTTTACTTACGTTCTCCCTCGTAAAATGTATATTAACAAACATCTAATTGCAGTCGCAGTAGAGTGCAACTGGTAAAGTATATACCATGTGAAGTTTTTTTATTGAACCGTGAAGGGAAGGCTCAAATGCATTAATGGTAAAGAATACCAAATTTAGTATATCATGTGGGAAAATCAAAAGCAAGCACCCTTGCTCGCAATAGGCCTATATAGTGATAAGGAAAAAAAAACTTTGCGAAAACAAGAATGGTCTCATTTATGTAACTATTGAGTTTACATCGTCGTAGGATTCATTATAAGAAGGAAAAGGGGAGTTTTTTAGGCGCGATAATCTCCCATGCTTACCAACTAATACCACTAGGGGGGGTAATAGCACCATATAGTCACATACTCAGTACCCAGCGGACTCCCTGATACACTATTTAGGACTGATTATTATACTTTTAATCTGTTGTCCAGTTAAATGCCACAACATATCTTAAGTTGGATTAAACTTAATTAAACTAAATAAACACAACACGCTAGTTAAAATGGAATTAACTAATGTGAATTTAAATAACATTTTAATATTACAATCATAAATCATTCACTTAGAGCAATTAAATGGACCGGAAGTGTGGCGAATATTGCCAAAATAATAATGTTAAGGATTTTTTTTTTCAGTGATACACGCCATCCACCAAGTGAAGCAGGCACCACTGTCAAACGAGAATACATTCCCTGCTGCAAAACCTGATCTGTGCTGGTTAATATTGGTTTGGTGCTGATTTAGTATGGTCTCAATAATGACGTTGGCCTACCAGTATGTTATTGCTGGGGAAGTTGAATTATCATTTTAGCTCATCACATAATTACTGTATGCAGCCAGTGCTTACATGACTCTTGTAAAGTCTAATTTGTTGTTTATTTGTAAATATAAAAAACTGAAATACAGGAGAAGTGAAATACAATGTCAAGGAGTTTGTTAAGGAAAGCGAATTTATTTAACTTATATGCAAAAAATAAAAAAAAATGTACAATCAGCTGGTCGCATAAGTGTGCACACCCTTAAGCTAATACTTTGTTGAAGCACCTTTTGATTTAATTACGACATTTAGTCTTTTTGGGTACACACCTGCCATCAAATTCATCAATTGAGTGACTCTGATTAATCCTAATTAAAGTTCAGCTGTCCTAGTAGCATTTTCCTTACATTTACTCAGTTGCATCCTCCAGCAAAAGCCACAGTCTGCAGTATAGCAATAGTAAAAGACTGTATGCTAAAATCTATATGCAATTGGGCTGCAGAACTATAACAGGGAAGCACTGTCCTGTCCATAATGGGTCGCCACACACAGTCCGGAGCCCAGTCTCTGTCCGGGAAAGGTTCCCAGTGGCTAAATTTAGGGCTGGGTGAATTAAAATATCAAATTTGTGTCATGCTACAGTTTTGGTACTCTCATGGAGGAGGTACGTGCTTCCTCTGGGGAAGCTTCGAATGACATTTCCCCGCTACTGTCATGGGCAAGCGGGATGGAGAATGCATGCATAAGGGCAAAAAACAGAAAGTTTATTCAAAGGGACTGAACAGAACTAGAAACCGATAGGATCACAAAAGGGGAGGCTAGGGCATGGGCAACAGGACGACACAACGTCAGTGATGGAAGTGAGGCACACGGGACTGGGAGGCATTTAAATACAGAACTACCAAGGAACAAACAGGAGGCAGCTGGGCGTGACTAACATGAGTACAGAGAACAGTGTGACGGGTAAAAACGGGAAGAGCAGGCAGGTGGGGAGTGACAGCTACGGTTTATACCAAATGTTGACATGTTGCAATATATAGCAGCAACACATGGCAGACACTGTGGTACACTAATAACACCAATTGTAAAATGAGAAGTTTTACATTTTAACGTTCTCCAAAGGATAATTATCACTGCTGGTTAATTATTCGCAGTGGCACAAGATTACAGTGCACAAGCCCAACAACTCACTGTGGTTAGCCAGAATGATTTTCAGCTCTGTAACCGAAAGCACTGAACCAACATCTGAGGCACAGTTTACTGCATGACCTCTCCATCGACTATAAGGCAATTATGTCACCTTCACTCCCTCTGCCAAGCACCTCACGTAATATCTATTTCTTGAGTCTAAAATGATTTTCCCCCTCATTTTTTTTACTGTCGGTCATTTTGTAACTTTGCCAGATTGCATGATGTCATTGTCATAAACTACCAGACAGGGACAAAAAGTGTTTCTAAGCTAAACAGCTGCTCTTAAATAAGAATACGTAAAAATATTGAAAAACATATCTCCATGGTTTTACCACTGCCAGTTTTTAAAAGTTGATTAGAGAAAATGTGTCTTGGGGAAAATTATTATATGTATATAAATATATAAACTGGATGATTAAATGGCTTGATAAACTCAGAGTAAAAAAGGATTAAATTCGCTAAACTGAATTTCAGGTTCACATAAAAACTTTAGAACATGTTTTAAAAACTATAATCATGGTGGATGATTTAGAAGATATAGTCTATAATGCTTGTACAGTATATGTAGTATTTCTTCCTGTAATTATGTCCTAATTTTTCAAAAGAAATCTCAAAGAAGAAATTATAAACAAGGTCTGCATTAGTTATGCACAGCATTAGAGATTTTAATAAAGTTTCATAAAATAAAATAAAAAAGGGTTTTCTTGTCCTTAAGCAGGCTAGGTAATTTCTGGTACTGCTCGTTTTCTGGTACTGCACTCAGCTTCCCATCTTGTTAACGAGGATAGAACAGCAAGTCAGACCACCGTCCACTTTGCCCATCTCACTGTTTGCGACCGGAATGAGGCAGTAGTCCTTAAGCTTCTGAAATACCTGTGGGGAAGGAAGGTCAGCAGTCTATGTAACCGCATTAAAACACTCAAACACTGTGAACCGCCGTCAGGGCAACTTAACTGGAGAACTGTAATATTTGACAGCAGCAGCAATCTAACATCTAGAAACCTCCGTATTTTATCTGCCTTAATCTCTAACAAAAAGTGAAAGATGTTACAACACCTCAAAAAAATCCTTATAAACCAATGTGTCATTGTCTGGAGGTCCTCCAGCTGAGAAGTAGTGTTTTCCTTGCTCTCTTCCAAGAAGGAATAGTTCCTCACATTTCTGGGTTTGCACAGCAGTAAGTCCACAAGCTATAACTATAATCAAATTCCAAACCCATGATGTAAGGAATCCCGATATTGCTACTAATGCACTTAAAATAAAGTGCTTTGGACACTGGCAAGAGGAAACTCTTTATCAGACTTCAACATTACATTACTAAACCGACGGCCTCAAACTGCTTTCCAAAAGGGTGACTGTGCTTCCCTGCTGGGGTCTTATTTCAGCAATCCAAACCTTAAGTTGGTTAGGGGTAGTAAAAGACACCTTTGTCCACTGATATAATTCATTGTTACATGCTTGCTAAATGTTGTGAACCCCCAGCAAACTGAAAGTAATTCGCTACAAATCAATGCCCGAGTTTGTTAAATTTGGGGCAGTTATATAATAGCTGAACTTAAATCAGCCGTAGGGCCCTTAGTAAAAAATGTTTTGTATTAACAGAAGCCACCAGACATGCTCGAACCTTCAAACTGGCCCCATGCCTGGAAAATGATGCCATGAGGCAAGATCTACAGAAAACATCACCGGTTTACATTTTTTAGCTTATTTTCTGTCAAACTAACTTAGACCCTTAGCTTAAGTAAAAATGAATATTTATATTTTTAAATGACTATAGTATGCTTATATATAGGTTTTGTCTACTTATCCTCTTAGGATGCTGGAAATCCAAAAGTCTAACCCTCAACCCCAAAACAAATTCTTAGGTGAACCATTACAGTAAACATTTCACAAGCCTAAATAAATACAAGTTACTTGCTTTTTTTTAACTGTTTTACAGAGTAAAACCAGAGTAATTGTGCTGCATGTGGACAGCATCTGTTCTGGTGTCCACATATGGTCAGTGCATTACAAACTAGAAACCGTAAAGCTCATTTCATCACATATTCTGGCTATTTCTGAATAAACAAACATTACTTGTGAAATTACTACTGCTTACTCTTTTCTCCACATCATGCCCTCTGCATCCTAGAATACGATCCAGGCTCACAACCATATGGAAAACTGATGAATGGATGGATAGATTTTTTATGAAAGAGAGCACGTGTGGCTGTTCTGACTCACATTTCTGCCTAGTCCTCCATCTTTCCATGTTGTGAATAAGCAGATTCCATGTATAAGTGCTAATCTTTAAGAAGGTATGCGATCTTTACATCACTAGTACCCAAAAAGTCACAGATGTATGAAAGACTGCAACAAGTAAGTAGAACAAAGCTAATTTTACCTGCTGAAAATTTCTCCGGGCAAAGACAAACAAATTCAAGCTGTGACCTGGGCCCCAGTGCTCATTCTGTGCAGCACGACCCCAACTACAAGATGCTGTTAGCATTCGCTTCAGGTTATCGGTAGAGAGTTTAAAAGTGACAAATCTCACCTTGGCACTCTCTGGGTACTCCTCCGGTGTGCTGTGCAGCAACACTTGTCCTCTTCCAGAGAGATTCATGAACACACAGTTAGCAGCTGCGTCATCGGGCAATATCAGTGTGTTATAGTAATGGTCACTTGTCTGCTGCAAGATCTATATAAAAAAAAAAACTATAAAAAATGACTGGATTTCAGGAACTGACTGTCATGTGGCAAACAAAGTGCAAGATAATCATCCATTTCACCACGAGGTTTTTCTTCATACTTACATTTTTAAAAAGTACAAAGACAAAAACATGTCTTCTGACATTTGTCCTGCTGTTGTCCCATGACAGCCATATGGAATTCCAGCTAAAACCCTCATTTGGAAGTATTCAAAGTGTATATATGTATGTTTTTAAAAGCAGTGCTCATTGTTACTTTGGTCCCATTATTTACTGCCCACTTGCGACTTAAGCATTTTTTTTTTTTAAATAAAGTAAAAACTATTTGAGGAATGGATGACTATACTCCTATACTACATCTGAGAAATGGAAGACTATAGTACTATACTACATCTGAGGAATGGATGACTATACTCCTATACTACATCTGAGGAATGTATGACTATAGTACTATACTACATCTGAGGAATGGATGACTATACTCCTATACTACATCTGTGGAATGGATGACTATACTCCTATACTACATCTGAAGAATGGAAGACTATAGTACTATACTAATTAGAGTTCCATAGAAATGGGATTCTACCAGAGTACTTTTTAGCGTAAATATATTTTTGACTGCAGTTTTAAAGGTAAAACAACATCAAATATTCCTACAGAAAAGAAAACCTAGTGAAGCTGGGGAGTGATCTAAACTTCATCGCTTCCTTTTTATGAAAGCACATATAACTGGTATTTAATAAGTTTCCAAGGAAATATATATCCGTCCCTGTAGATCAGATCCCTGTTATACTAATTCAATACACTACAATAATCAGTGAAGATCAAAGAAGGAGAGCCAGAGGCCTGATAAAGTCAGACATGAGCGTATTAGCAGGGAATGACATAATAGCGACACACTGTTGTTCTCCTGTTATTGATATGACCTTTGAAATGGATACAGTACGCCCCCAGTCTTGCCATCTGTGCAGCACCGACAAAGCTCTCATAGTCACTATAAAACCAGATGAGTCCGATATCTCTGTCCTGTCATTTCTTCTTTGAAAAATGCTGCAGTGAGTCCGTCGAAAGCGCCAATGTATTTAACCTAACACGCCATTTTGCATGCCATCTTGAATTTGTCTGTATATTACCAATACCAATTTTGGCCATTAATTCATTCCGATTGAAATATCAGAATTAGGTACCTATAGGCAGTGTTTCCCAACCCGGTCCTTGGGGACTGCCAGACAGTCCGTGTTTTTGCTCCATCCCAGTATCCTACCAGAGGGAGCCCACAAAACAATGGCATAAGGGAGTATCAATTAAGGGATATATACACACTATAAGAAAATTGCAATGAAGAACTATCGATGGCTGACTATAATACGGAACAGCATGCCAGCGCTCAGGGTTTGACTCCCACCTTTGCTGTGAGGGGGGTTGCACATTTTCCCCGTGTCCTGTGGGTTTCCTGCAGGTACTCGAGCTTCCACCTGTACTCCTGCAGCTAGGCTAACCAGCATCGCTAGCTTGCCTATAGTACATGTGCCCTGTGATGGTCTGGTATCCTGGGACGCCTGTCCGGTAACATCTGCATGTGTTAGGGTCAGCAAAGTGCAGGAAATTTCTCCCTGTACCTTCAGGGTCTTCTGAGCAGCCTCACTGGAGCCAAATGCAATTAGATCTGGCCCTGCCATGCTGCAGAAACTCTTCAGGTGCAGCATTTCCAAAACGGGTAACGTGGACACCGGGTAGTCCTGCAAACACAAGGTCTTACTGGGTGAGGCACACAGGAATGCGCTGCTCAACCTACCCATTCATAATGCCTATAATCTCAGGCATGGCTCAGTGTGTCCCAAAAGGACGTCCACTAGTCTAGTGGGTAGTGTCGTTACAGAAATGATTTAATATTATACAGTATTTCTGTACCCGATGCAATGAATCTGATTTACTATAATACGTGTGCTTAAAAAGATAGAAATCAAACAAAAAACAGGTGGCTGCCCTTCACGGCCAAGCTTGCTCTCATAGAGAGTGAGGTTGGGGGAGGTAAGAACACAATTTCCCCAAGGGGATCAATAAAGTATCTCCAAAAAAAAATATATATATATATATATATATATATATGAGGGTTTTCTGGAGCACTTCCTACAAATTTGCTTTCAATTGGGTGAAACACTTTATAATAAACGATTTATTTTTAAATAAGCCTCTGTAATAAAAGAAGAAAATTATATATAAGCACCTCATGTGACCTCAAGTCACGTCATATAATCATTAGCTAAAAAGGGAGTATAGTCACAGCTGTAATTTCGTAACGTACTTCCTCTTATTGCACACATCACTGCAAGTAACGGAGGAAAGCCAAAAAATGTGACACGCATCTTAAATTTATTAAGGAAAACTGGTTTCGGAAGCAACAGATACAAGAGGGGAGCAACAGGTGAAGTAAACATTTAAAATTTGAAGATTTATTTTTTGTATTTACTGTTGTGGGTCTCCGAGCACATTGTGGCGTATTGGAAAGCTAAACGTCTAAATGAGTGTAAATCTGGGAAGTGGAAATGCAGCATTCCAAATACAGTACAGGAACTCTTCATTATGGTACAACACAGCTGATTATTCACTATCAACCCATAATGCCGTTTCTCTGTCCGTTAGCGTCTTTCCTGCACCCAGGTGTGTGGATTTCACACAACTCTGTACCAGGAACCATCATCTCATGCTGCATTTAACGATCTGACACCATTAGTCGTACAATTTGGGTAAATTATATCAGGTGCATTTTTTTTTATCTTTCATTTTTTTAAATAAACAGATCATGACTGTTTTCGGGTTTCCATTTAGTAATGGAAAAAAATCTACCATAGCGTTTCATTTCTTAAAATTTTATTCCTGTTTGGCGGAAAAGTCGAAAAATGGAAGCTTACAGACAGTCAGTTACATTGATATATACTGGGAATAAGGAGTAAGAAATGAAAACTGATACAAATAGCCAAAGGTGTCATGAAAAGTGCTGCGAAATATGGACCAGAACTGTCCTTGTATGCCATGCGGGAGGTGGAAGTCAGGAGCCCAGTACAGCCCCATTTCCAAAAAGGACACTGTGTAAAATGTCAATAAAAACAGAATGCAATGATTTACAAATCATATAAACCCACATTTAATTGAAAATATAACAAAGACAGCCTATCAAATGTTGAAACAGACATAATTTTGTTTTGAGACTAATATATGCTCAATTCAAATTTAATGCCAGCAACACATTCCAAAAAAGTGCAGACGGGGCTGTTTACCACTGTGCTGCACCAACTCTTCTTTCACCAACTCTCTGTAACCATTTAGGAACTGAGGAGACGGGTTGCTGGAGTTCTGAAAGTGAAATGTTGTCCTATTCTTGAGTGATATAAGATTTCAACTGCTCAACAGTACAGTTCAGGGTCTCCTTTGTTGAATTTTTTTGTTTCATAGTGCGCCAAATGTTTTCAATGGACAACAGGTCTGGACTGCAGGCAGACCGGTCTAGCGCCCGGACTCTGCTGCTGTAATATGCACAGAACACAGCTCGGCATTGTCTTTCTGAAATATGCAAGGCCTTTGCTGAAAAAGCCTCTCTCTGGATGGCAGCATATGTTACTCCAAAACCTGTATATACCATTCAGCATTAATGGTGCCTTCCCAGATATGCGAGCTACCCAGGCCTTGGGCACCAATGCACCCCCAGTCCGTCACGGATGCTGGCTTCTGAACTGTGGGCCAGTAATAAACTGGATTTTCCCCTCACGTTTTTATCCTGGAGGACGCGGCATCCATGATTTTCAAAAAGAAAATGTAGACTTGTCAGATCACAGGACAGTTCTCCATTTTTCCTCAGTCCATCTTAAATGAGCTCGGGGCCAGAGAAGTTGACTGCATTTCTAGCCCATCTTTATATATGGTTTCTTCTTTGCATGGTAGGTTCATCCTGTATTTGTGGATGCAGAGATGTCCACAGACGTGTTCCTGAGCCCATGCAGTGATTTCCACTATAGATTCCTGTCTGTTTTTAATGCAGCACCGCCTGAAGACATGAAGATCACGGCTAATCTAATATATATGTTTTCGGCCTTGTTCTATGCGTACAGAGATTTCTCTGAATTGTCTGAATCTTTTAATGATATTATGTGCCATAGATGATGAAGTTCCCAAATTCTTTGCAATTTATTACATTGAGGAAAACAATTCTTAAAATTGCTGCACTATATGCCCACGCGGTCTTTCACCGAGTGGTGAAACTCTCTCCATCTTCAGTGCAGAGACTCTGCCTCTCTGGGAGGCTCTTTTTATACCCAAATATCTTACTGACCTAGTGCCAATTAACCTAATCTAGTTGTGCGATATTCAACCAGGTGTTTCGTTTTAGCATTACACAACTTTTCCAGTCTTTTGTGCCACTGTCCCAACTTTTTTGAAACGTGTTGCTGGCATCAAATTGAGCAGATTTTTGTCATAAAACAATGAAATTTCTCAGTTTAAACATTTGATATTTTGTCTTTGTTCTATGTTCAATTAAATAAGGGTTTATACTATTTGCAAATCATTGCATTCTGTTTATATTTACATTTTACACGGCCTCCCAACTTTTTTTTGGAAACGCGGCTGTATGAACTGAATAAATGAAATTCAACAAAACCATCTGACCTTGAATGTCTCGGCGAGGATTTCTGCCCCGCGATGGCTGGTCCTCTTGGATAAGCCAACGAAAAACTCTCTCCCTGGACAGGTGAGAGAGCAAAGATCAGGAAGCCTCCTATCAGCACAACATAAGCAGTACGTTTGATGCTGCAAAGCCTAAAGGCATAGTTGCTAAGCTGATACAGTTCATGACTTGGGGCTTAAACAATACGTTTTGCATTTTTACATTGTCATGTGAAACTAATTTTACCAACAAGAGCAAGAGAAAGGAAACAACGTCTAGAAACCCAATTAGATGTACTCATGCACGTTCCAACCTTTTGAGGCTGAATGAGACATTTAATTTGCAGCGGAACTGTTACAAAATGTCCAGATATTTGAATGCTTGCAATATTTTGCAGCCCTGCTTCTACTGCAAGATGTTGGAACACTTTGTTGCTGAAGAGTGGGGCCAGTACTCTTCATTATTTACTATCTGAATGGGCAGATTATGGCACAGTACTCAGTGTTGCCAAGTAATATAGTCATGCACCTGTGAAAAGTACATCTCCCCCGTCCAAGGTGGCAGGATCATCCTCCATTTCTACAATTTTTAAGTTCAGCTCTTGCAGGGCAATCTTCACAGCTTCGGTCTGCAAAAAAAAAAAGAAAGAAAAGGTACATTTTTAGATTAGCATCATTGTAGAAACACATTACTCTCTGGAAAAATCTGCTTCCAAAGAAGGGAACACTAAAGTGTGAGTGTCTTGTTTGTGTCAATAAAAATAATACGTCAGAACCAAGACTTTTTCCTGGCAAGAAATTTTGAAATAGCTTTGGGATGCTGCTTGCATTCTATCTTTTCTTAAAACAGCTGATCGGTCACATGTTTGGCATATGCCATGAGCTTGCTCTTAATTTAAAACAGGGCTGTCAAACTCCAGTCCTGGAGGGCCAGAATCCAACACAGTTTGCAGATTTCCCTGCACATACATACCTATTAAACCTGGTAATTAGCTGATTAAGATGCGTTTGAGGAGGGAAATCTGCAAACTGTGTTGGTTTCTGGCCCTCCACACAGGAGTTGGACAGCCCTGATTTAAAACTTCCTCTTCAGGGGTCAGAAAAATAGGCAAATTCTAAAGGAAGAGCCCCCCCCCCCCCCCACACTCACTTTTCACATTAAGGTCAGTCCGTCTCTGGATATAGTCAGAGGGTGACGCCAAGGTATTAGGTCACCAAGGTGGGCAGTAGTATAAGCTGGACTCATTTAGCACTGGTCCTCACATTTATGCAATGATGAGGTAGCCTTTTTGGAAGACCTTTAAGTGATTTGGACAAACATTTGACTTCCTGGCCTAGATAAGACAGCACCTGTGTAAACCTGAGGTGAAGAAAAATGTGTCTTTGATAAAATTTTAAGGGCAATCAAAGTTTCTTCTCCTCCATTTCAGACACTAATGTTTTCCTTAGGACACATATACATCACCTTCCGTAAAAATGAAACATGATAAATTAGCTCAGAGTAAATATTTTGCTTGCCCATTCTTTATACATTGTTTACCAATGTGTTTTCCGTGCTTTATGATCTAGAGAAGTAGATTACGACCCATCTCCTCTAATTAATTACACTATCATCATTACATGGCTGCACTAAACATATAATTTAGCTTTAGACTTTAGGGTTTATAAAACAAGAAATAACATAGAATATGGCTCTTTTTCTCAAGTCTCAACACCACTCTGTACTAGCTGGTAATAATCTCAGGACCTTCTCTTCAGTCACTGCGCACAAACACTGCTCTAGCCACCCTATGTGGCACACAGGAGCTCCTGCTATCACAGCTGCACGCTCCACAGGAACATTCCAGATTTTGTGGAATAGCAACTGCATCACCCTAAAGGCATTTCCTACAGCATTATAGGACACAACTTGTCCATACCACCAGAGTTCAGGAGTTAACCACACAGATACTTCAAAAACAGGCAATGATGAGCTGGGAACACTTGTAGGCCTGGTGTCTTTCATTTCTTCTGCATGTTCGGGAGACGCATTTATGTTCCTATGTGTAATTTTCTCAGTGTGCAAAATGTAACGGGGTATAATTCAGTATCCATCAAAGAAACTAACAATGCACAAGCTGTACTTATGATGCTGAGGTTAGAGGAACTGCAACTAACCCTAACCCACCATTTAAAAAAGCCAAAGCATTGAGGTGAAAAACAAATATGCTGTAATTTTACGAACGTTAAATTCATCAGATGCAAAGCAGCCGTGCCAGAATCAGTTCCATCTTAGGTCACATAATTTTGGTTTATTTGTTCTCCCTCTGCTGTTCTGACATTTCGGTACATTCTGTACATTTCTGACGATTTGAATATATACCTAATACTGTATATACCTAAGCCGCAAATAAATTTAAGGACCTCAACTTTTGTTCTGCCACCTATCAATCCATCCATTCACTGTACTCGTTTGCCCTAGTCAGTGTCGCTGGCAGTCTGGAGCCTATCCTGGAAGCCATAGGCGTAAGGCAGGGAATAACCCAGGATGGGGTGGCAACCCATTGCAAGGCACATGCTATTCACTGACACACGCACCTCTATGGGCAGTTTGGTAGAATTCTACCACCATAAAAGGCAAATGACTAGAGTTGCTTTATTAAACACCCATTCACATAACTAGCTGTGGACGAAAAGTTGTCGTCCAAGTATTCAGCACAGATAAATCATACCACTGATAGAACATTTTGTTGTCCAAATAGAACTACATGGAATTCTTGTTCCACAAAAGAAGGCAATGTTGGCAGAGTACCTACCACATCCCATTCATTTTGAACAGAGAGGTTTACTCTGCCGCTCAGTGCTGTACAGTGAACATAATAATCCTCTAGTGATGTGAGGTATGGCCTTACGGCAGCCTGGGGCCGTTATTCCAGCCCTCATATGTCAGCCTCTTTCCTCGAGGCTCCTCTCTCTGTTGGCCCTAAAGCCCGGCTGTGAGGCTAAGCCGCGGAATGAACCCCCCCTCCCGAAACAGTCCTGAACAAAAGCCAAGTCAACCTTTTAGCTCGAGAGTCCTGCAAGTTATCCAGTTTCCACATTCCGAATCAAACCTGCACTGTGAACAGGGACGGCGTTCAGCGTAATTTATTTCATATTAAAAGGACAGGGGTCTAGGGGAGAACTCATTCATAAAACGTTATACTCAAAAACACTTTTCAGCAGATTCTAATAACTGCGCTCATTTACGTTTGCTGGACACCATGACTTATACGAACAGAAGGAAACAATGACACCAAATGGAACTTGGAGCAAGTTGCCAAAAGGTGGAAATGAACATCTCATCTATCAGCTCCTCTCCATCAAAAGATTTATCAATACTGAGTTATGGAAAAAGTAGTTACTCCCAAATATTAAATACCATTTCATCATCTTCAGCATCTTGGAAGTAAACAATGTAGCTACTTTCTAATTATGGTTATGCTTACCTAAATCTACATCAGTTAACATTCATATGTCATTTCAGTGTCCTTCAACATGACCATTATGTATCGATGCCTAATGAGAAATACTGTAGCAACTGTATTACACCATATTTTATAATAACATGTGCCCTATTTCTTACATAAGAGAAGACAGCACATATTCTAGATAATTGCTCCACAGTCAATCAAATTAATAGTCTTTCTGGAAAATTAAAATCCAAATAAATGCCATGCATTGTGCTGCTGGCATCATAATTGGCCTGGCTTTCTATTATACGGTAATGAAAAAACAATTACCCTACTTTACCTTGGCTGGGACTTTTACAAGACACAGCCCCAATTGTAATAAATGAATGGCGATGCTCATTGCCTTAGCTGCACCACGAAGGCTTTGTAACATGCTGTGAATTAACAAGTATTCCAAGCAGCAAATCATCTCCTTCCAGAGCCACATACCCCACAGTGCCAGGTCAGTGTCCAAAGCCTCCTTTGGTGTCCCCAACATCTGACTGTGACATCAAGACGCTAATGACAGAGAGAGTCCGTCACAGGTCACTCCCCATTAGAGTCATAGCTACATATATGCCCCTCTGCTTAAGCTTACAGGCTAATCACGACACAGGCACGCAGAACACAACAGTCAGAAAGTCCATTGAAATCCATTATTTCTCTAGGCTATTATTCAAAAACATAATACCCAAGATATAATTTCATACAACACTTCAGGGGATTTGAAAAGCTTAAATGCTTGGGTTTTGGTATGCTCAAGTGATATATGCATGTTGGCTTGTGGTTTTCTTGATGAGAAAGTACTTTTAAAAGGCGTTTAAATTTGCTTGATGACAAACAGAAGACTGCAGGCATGTGAGAAGTGGCTTTCTGGGTATTAAAAAGACACGAATGAATGAAGCAGGGAAATGAATACAACAATCTAAAGAATCATGTCATACTGCTACAGAAAATAGTAAACAATGGCTCATTTATACATTTAAAAGTTCTAGACATTAAATGTGGGTCTTGCACAGGGACTCTGGGAAGGTATTTCTTCCTAATGCAGGGTAACAAAATGATCAGTTGTTATCTTTTGGATGGAAGAACACTCCATTTTCTCTCAAGAAGCAGGGACGGCCAAAAATGCACCTGGACAGGCGGATCAGTCATTATCTGTGGGACACCTAATATCCCATAATACCTACGCCGCTGACCACACGCTGGGTGTCCTGTTTTGAATCTGAAAAGCATTTAAAATTCATGAGGGCCGTGGAAGCTAGGCTGTCACATTCCAGGCATTCCTCGGCAGATGGAGGAAAAAAAAGGAGCATAGAGCGTGGGCCAACTGTGGCTTTTATATAACCGGGGTGAATGATATTGCATCGAGTTGCTAAAGGCCCATATCTGAGCTCTCCAAATTGAGTCACAAAATAGCATTCTAAAGCCCATGACAAAGACTTGTGCTTTTTCAATGGCAATTTGCACAGCCGCCTAGCGGCTCTTTTGTGGCATGTAATTGAGGCTGCTCCTTGAGTCCAGATAAGTTAACTTAAATTAAATCATGTGATAATGGAGAACCTGTCTCGATAATTTAATTACAATCCCTGGGAAAGTGAAAGGATTATCATTTGCATTGCTATAGGTGAAAAAACATGCATACCAAAACAGGCCAAGTCGGAACACTTACAAAAATTCATATGTATTTCTAATGTCGCGTGAGCTCGATTAGTGGGAAATCAGATTCACTGCCAGGTTGCAGTTCTACATGATTTGTCATCAGGAATGTATGACACAGGTCCATTTAGCTGCAGAACAGATTAGAATTAATAATTAATTAGCACGAACGGTGACCTAAAGCAGTCCAGCCAGAGGAATTAACTTGCAGGCCTTAAGAGCAATCGGAAAACAAGATAGGTACCTGTAGATATGCCGAGCCATGTTTAACAGTTACAATGTCATGATCTCTTAATGCCTGTGTATATAAGAATATGATAAGAATTCTGACCTGTGAACAAACAACAAAAATATAATAAATAAATAATAAGGATAAAAAAAAAATTGCATACATTTGACCAAGCTCCTTAAACCTCATGTCATAGTCTGATAGCAGATATTGCTGTGCATCACATGCACAAATTAAATATTCAGACAGCACTGCCACACGGCATTTTGCCATGCACTGCCATTTGGTAGATTTTAACAAGTGCAAATATAGCTCAAAATAAATACTTTAATTAAGGCAGATAATATTCCTGCAGTTTATCCATGAGAGCCGAGGTCCCGTCTGCTTAAGTGCCGTCCTGCTTCACACGCTTCACACCAGCTCATCTCCAGCGTGGCTCATTGTTTAAAGAACTAAAACAATTAGGCGCACTGCCAGGCAAATTTAATAAAATTCCAGGAAACCGAGTGTCGAGGGCCAACAATCCTAACCCCCCCCCCCCCCGCAACCCCCCGGCTAAATCTGACATTTATCGGCCATGGGGAGAGTGGGGGAGACTGCAGCCCAGGGACATTTTCACCTGAATGCTAGCTGTGCTTGGGAGACTTAGCCAGCTGAAGTTCTCTCTGAACAGAGACCGAAATCTGAGGGTCGTACAATTCGGCTCAGAAAGAAAAAAAAAAAGAAAGGAACAAAAAAGAAAGAAAGAAAGTAACAAAAAAGGGGCTGGCAGCACAGGGCAGCTTTTTCAATGTCACATTCCGTTCCACCGCTTTGGCGCTTACATCGAGCACCCCCCCAGTGTCCCCCCAGCGCCCCCCCCGTGCCCCCCCAACGCCCCCCCACACCCTGGCTGACTCTCAGAGCTGCTTTTCACCCTTCCCGTATATATTCCTGGTTTAGAAAAAAAAGGTCCTAAAATGACTGTTCAGCTTGTAAAGGCCTAGGAGGTTTTAAAAAGGCTTTGCTCACAGTATTGTGCGATGGCCCATCCTCCTCCTGAGCGCACAAAGCTAACACTGTAAGATCTCCGATCAGGTGCTGGCGTAAAGCTAGCCCCCCCCCCCCCCGAAGTTTAATCATATAAGGCTTTACAAAGCACCGTGAAAAAAAGCAATAAAGATAACTACATAAATGTACTAAAAGCCTTAATTCAAAGCAACACCATGAACACCCAAATAAGGTTAACATTTATTTTCTTCTTAATAACTAATATTTAAAGGCTGCCAGTAAGATTGATAAATAACAGTGTATCCATTTCAGGCCATTCTCTGTGCTGGAGCAAGGTGGCGCTGAAAGCAAAAATACGGCGACCAAAACTTTCAACAACAAGAATAAATGAGGCAGAACCAGAGACAAGCTGAACCCTTTCATCCTGCTAACCACGTCTCTCAATAAACCCGTTTACTTTAAGCCAAGGGTGCCCAGTCTTACCCGCAAAGGGCCGGTGTGTATGCGGGTTTTTGCGATAACCTTTAGATGGGCTGCTCAAACCCAGGTGTGACGACTCTTCAGCCAATCAGTCCTCTAATTAGTAACTTAATTAGAGAGTTGCAGCGAAAACCTGCACACACACTGGCCCTTTGCGGGTAAGATCGGGTAAGGTCACCCCTGCTTTAAGCAATTCTTCAGTGATTTCTCAGAGGATCACATCCAGCCCAACACTGATGTTCCAATGAGTTTGAGAACATAGAGCGTGTTCAGAGCATCAACAGGCTTACTTATAGAAAGTTTTTTTTTTCTTGGCCAAGATTATGGTTTAATTGTATACCAATGTGGAGAAAATCAGCTTTTTGAGGGTTGTTTTTTTTTTATTCATAAAATTTGTTCATACAGCCCCCAAAAAACCTCAAAAAGTATTTTTCTACCATAAAACTACTGTCAGAGACACCATGCAACAGGAATCTCAAATGAAACATACTAAGTCAACCAAAGTCAAAAATTTGTATCAGAACCATTAGTCGTGTTCATGCAATGCAAGTGGCCGAGCTATCCTTCATAGAGCTTATATGAAATATACCTGCTACCGTCCGGCTTCAGAGGGCTAGCCATTCAGACATTCACCTGCCTACTGTATAGCAGGTGAACCAGCTCTGGCACTAGACAGGCCAAAATGGAAACACACTTTCCAGACACTTTCTGCAGGCTTCTCTACTCAAAAAGACTTCCAAACTAGACATAAGAACCCTGCTCTCTTTACAGGAAGCACCTTCCGAGATTTCATTGTGATTAGTATGATAACACACACGGCGAGTAAGCGTATCTGCACATAAACATAGAAAACTGTATGGTTATTTCATGAGTAACTCCAAATCAGAAAAAAACATGCTAATATCCACCAGTACGTGGTTATTCCATCTTCTTGACTATTATTAATGTTATTTTTTTTTACATTTATAAACATTGTATACTATTACACAGTTAACAATTATATATCATCACTATTATTATTATTCGATTTATTAGAACCATGGTGGGTTAGCACCCCATCCTGGGTTATTCCTTGCGCCTCTTGCTTTCGGCATTGGCTCTGCACCCCTGCAGCCCTGCACAGGCCAAACAAATATAGAAAAAGGATGGTTGGATGGTTGGTCGGTAGAATTTTTCATTCCAATTTGTGATGACTGTTAAAGGCTTTGCTGGACTGACACAGGTGTATTTAGAACACAAGACAATTGGCAAATAAATCAATCAGAAGATGTAGAATAATACCATGTTTTAACAATGTGTATTGAGCTGTCAGGTTCAACATTTTCCATACTTATCACCATAATAACCCAACTTTTTATTTATTTATCATTTCTATATAAATATTTATTTTTATACAGAGACTGTTATATGTGGTACGCTGTCAGAAAATAAAAAGTACCAATTTCTACCTTTGAGGACAATTACTTGGCACCGGGGATTTACCCTCAAGGCTCTGCCAATTGTACCCCAGCTATAGGTAAATGTACCTTTTAAAAGGAACAGAAATCAACTACTGGGAACTGATTACTGTTAGACTACTTCAGGATAAACAAAAAATGGTTGGATGATTAAGTAGCTGAGGATTGCAGGCGTGTTAAGTCTGAGTCAGAGCTTGCCGCTCTGACTCAGAAAATTTCTTCCAGAAATTGAGACTGGAAGAATAGATACTGCCACCGTCCACACAGACCCTATTCAGGGGCTGCGCTCTACTCTTCACAAGTGGTTCTGACAATTCCAAACACAATAGGTTATAACCTACCATTTAGCTGAAAGAAAAAAACAAGTTACCATGTCTCATTATGTATTTTTTCTGACCTCTTGCCAAATCTGTTTGGACAGCACCCAAGGTGTTAAACAAAAACACAGGCAGGCAGGAAAACTCCATCCAAGTCAAGCCATAAAACCTTTGTTCATCCTCGTGGGAAAATTAGGTAGATTGCACATAACCCACAAGACAGAGATCAATATATAAGTGAGAGCAAGTTTTCAGGTCAGCCACAGGATCTGAAACAAGGAGCCTTACAATCACAGGTATAGAATCCTCTCTCTCAGAGCTACACTCCACCAGTATTTGACTGGCCTATCAGATACTTCAGATCCATCCATCCAAACATCCATCCATCATTTACCACTTTTCCGGGTCGGGTCACGGGGGCAGCAGTCTAAGCAAGGAAACCCAGACTGCCCTCTCCCCGGCCACTTCTTCCGGGGGAATCCTGAGGTGTTCCCAGGCCAGCGTGTTTTTCTCTGGGCCTCCTCCCAGTGGGACATGCCCAGAGCACCTCACCAGGGAGGTGTCCAGGAGGCGTCCTGACCAGATGCCCAAGCGTCCTGACCAGATGCCCAAGCAGCGCCTTTACTCTGAGTCCCCCCAGATAGACCGAGTTCCTCACCCTATCTCTAAGGGAGAGCCCGGCCACCCTGCGGAGATACCGATCTCGGCATCACTAGGCCCTTTTTGCTGGGGCACGCGCCCCAGTACTGATCAGCTGTGCCCCAGTAAAAAAATCCTTCATTCATAAACATATTTTTAGATTGGGTGCTGGGTGGACGGGGGGCTGTGCCCCAATAAAGCTTTACCTCTAGCAACTCCCCTGGCCAAGAGACTGCAATGCTGTCATCAATGCAAAGGCAGCTATTTAGAAGAATTTAATTTTGGAGAAAATTTTTATATTCTGGTCCTGTGTGTTGTTGCAATACTTTTTTTGACAAGTACTACTGACATGTAGACAAACGCATTAAAATCAGGTGTGTCCAGACGTTTGACTGGGATGTTGCTGTATATTATAATTTAATTCTTCTACCACAGAACTGCGTGTCGAAAACGAGTGTAAAAACTTTAATAGACGATGCAACAGACGGTACGGCAGGCGTTTGCTTGCTGGTGAGTGTGGCCTTTTAACACGGTACCTCCTTCCTCCTGCTGGGCGCCCCCGGTCTGCTAATCAGCGCCGTGTCTGCGCACACCACCGCGCAGTCCTCCACGAACACGCAGTCTGGAAGGCTTTCATCGGCGGACAGCTCCACCACCTGCAGTCCCAGTTCATTCTTTAGGATGCCGACGTGTAGCTGGTATTCCCGCTGCGCATTGGCCAGATCCACCTCACAGAAGGTGCTTCTCAGCGCCTGGCTGGCCAGTGATGCAGGAACACCCCGGACAATTGCGTGCGTGAAGTTACCAAAGCTTGCCATTGCTCCGTCCTGCAAAATCTCTTCCGCCTTCAGAATTCCCCCCATGTGACGTAACAGCACAGCGATTCGGGATTCCAATCGGGATTCCAAGCGCACACCAAACCAGAGCTGCACCACCCCCAACAAATTATAGTTTTAAATAATGTTTGGTCAGTGCATAAGCCATATCCCTGCTGAAAAAAACCCAGCACAGACCAGTACGATTCCCATGCTGGTCTGTGCTGGTTTGGTGCTGGTATACTGTAGCAAGCGGAAAAACATAGCAGTTGTGATGTCTTTATAATTATCCTAAGATGTAAAAAATGGTACAAATAAACCATTCTATGGGTAGGCGTTTCCAAACTTTTTACTGGCACTGAATATGTTATAATATTGAATATTATATGTTATATTGTCCGACATCCCGTGAAATTCCCGTAAATATCACAAACACGAAAAAAGTATTTTTTTCCAGTTTTCCCGTTTTTTAAAACGGAAAACAAAACGTCAGTCCTATTGTTTTCTTTTATGTTTTTCCTATATGGTTTTGAAACTTAAAACTCAAAGAATTATGAACGATGCACGGATTAAAAAAAAATCGGGGTAAAGATAGTTCGCAGTTAGCGCGATCGGGATTTTACGCACACACCAGTCAGCCACAGAGGAACTGTGGACCGTGAAAAAATTCACAAATCAGACTGGTCAGTATGAACCCGGTTGCACCTGTTTATATGGTCAAGTTTTTTATTATTATTCACAAGCCCATGTATTGGCAGATTTTGTGGTGGTGGGTGACGTCACCCGAATTCACAAATCACGAGTAATAAAATGGCACTGTTTACTAATGTACATGTTATTGCACTGAACAGATAAATTCAATGGAATCCGGAATCGCTAACTGCAAACTGTCTTTACCAGTCATGCTTTAAATATATACCAGGGGTTGGCAGTCCTATCCAGAAAGGGCCGTTGTGTATGCAGGTTTTTGCTGCAAATTAAGTCCCTGATTAGATTGCTGACTAGAGGACTGATTTGCTGAAGAGTCGTCACACCTCGGTTTGAACAGCTGACCGACCCTTTGCGGATAAGACTGCCCACCCCTGGTGTATATTTAAAGCTTGACCATGGTAAAGACAGTTTGCAGTTAGTGATTGGGGATTCCACTGACCTGGTACACCTGGTAATGTTTACACCTGGTAAACATTAACAAAGGCACGTGTATGGAGCGGTGTCTGAGCACCTGCCCCCTTTTCAAATGATTGAAGGTGTCCTCCCTCCCTTTGAAGTTCTAAGTAGCCCTTTTCGATTTTTACAAAAGGGACACCAACCCCCCACCAGGTCCACAAGATTTACCCTCCTACAGAGCAAGCAGCTGCCTCTTGAAAAGCCTGAGCACAGCCCTGCAGTAACTACCAATCAGTTTAACTTAACTTTTTAAAAACAATTGCTATCATGGAAATGAAATCATCAGTTTATGAAATCCTTCCCCTATTTGATCTGACTGTGTTTCTCAGTCCTAGAGTACCACCTGCCGGAAAGTTTTCCGTCAAACCCTGATTACAACCTCCAACCTTCATTATTAGGCCATTAAGAACCACCTGATGCTAATTAAGGTCAGGCTGGGGCGAGAACGTCCTGACATGCGCTACTCCAGGAGTTGGACTGAGAAACACTGCTCTAACTCCTTCCCAAAATGGGAAGTGTCAGCTACATGTCAGGTACAAGCAGGGCTTGACTGAGAAAAACCCATAAAATCTTGCACAAAACTTTATCATTGAAACTTGGGGCCCGAGCATAAGGTCAGCTATTTTACCTGAGCATTTCTGGGCTAAGGGTCTTACTCAAAGGCCCAACAGTTATATAATCATCCTGCCGGACACGGAATAACAACAGCCCCCTTGGCCTCACACATGCACCTTTCTGATGAAGAACAGAATCAGAATCAGAATCAGAATGGAGTTTATTGCCAAGTATGTTGTCACATACAAGGAATTTGCTTTGGTGGTTGGTGCAAATAAGAGTTAAGATTCTTTTGGCAAAAATATACAATATAGTACTACAAATAGATAAATATGGGTATGGAGAGAAGAATATAGACATAAGAATGTGCAATAGTGCAAAATTCACAGCCTAGACATTAATATATTAATATATGGAAGAGCAGAAACGCAGTTCGGGGTGAGGATGCGAGTCAGGATGCATCAGAATGCATCGCTGGCCTTATGTATGAGGCTGTGTTGCTATATTTGTCTGAATTGTAAAAACACTGAATTTATAACTTGTTGCCCATTCTGGCTGTGCATGCCACCCTGGCTGAGAGAACTTATATGAGAGAAAAGTAAAAATGTAATTTCTGATTTCCTGACAGAGTTTCCAGGTTCTGCCAAAACACCCAGTCCAAGTACTGCCCAAAAAGTAGACAAGATGGCCCAATACCAGTCCAAAAAAAAAACTGTTTTCAGGGGTCAGTGGCTTCAATATTTGTATGCCTTGCATCTGAATTTATTAGGTAACCTGTGTTTGATCATTGTTAGTTCTTGTTTAAAACAAAATAAAATAAAGCAAATTGTTTGTTACATTGTACATCATAAATATCAGAGAAATTTGGTTATTATATGGTTAATATTTCAGTTTTCCTTTTTAGTTACTAGTGAGGAGTTCACTCGTTGTAGTGTAGAGCTGAATGCTGCTGTCTGGTACAGTAACTGCAGGAAACAGGCCTAGAAGTTCTACCAGTGCTGGGGGGTGGTCACTCTTGTTTTTCGTCTGAATCTCACTGAATTTGTGTTTCCTCTGAATTTTACTGTCTGTTAAACAGCTGGATGGTCCTTTTAAATGTCTTCTTGTTGTCAGATTTTTGGCAAGAGTTGGAGCTCAATATAACTGTGATATCTCTTACAGGCTATTGTTTCTAATACCCACAGCTGGTCTATGTAATTCTCATGTTCACTACTCTATGTCAGAGTGCATCACTAGTGGAGATGGGAAATGAATTGGTAATATTCTGTCTGTCCAAGTTAATCTTCAGTTGAACTTTCAGCCATCAATAAACGTATGTGCAGTTTTCACTTCCAGTTTACATATATGTAATTCCACTAAAACACGCAACTAATGTCACACAATTACCAAGATTTAAGGCCATGTTTTTTTTCTCCAAATGACCTGATGTGATGAACCAGAAGTTCAGTTGCAGAGCAATCCATGATGGTCTTTACTTCACCCAAAGCCACAACAACGTCCAGAACCCATAGCAGAAAGGTCAGTAAACCAAACTGAGATAGAACCAGGAAGAGGATCGCAATCAATAGCAATCCAAAGACCCAAAATCAGGCAAACCAGACAAGTAATAGTAATACTTTAGGGCAATGTTTCCTAATCCAGTCCTTGGGGACCTCCAGAAAGTCCACGTTTTTGCTAGTTAGAAGGGAGCAAAGGGGTTCCCCAACAATCAAGTTGGGAAAGACTGCTCCAGGAAGATGCTCAGTATGGAGCTGGAGTAGATCTCACGATACCTCACAATGAACTGCTGGAAACAACTGGCATTTAACAAGTTACAAAAAGAATAGTAAGCAGGTGATAGTACTTACTCATGGAAGGTGATCAGGGCAGAGTAGAAGGTTGTACGGAAGATCTGGGCCGGCTCCCGGATCCTGGAGTCAGACACCTGATAATGGAATTGAAAGGTTGAAAACATTAGAACAAACATTAAGAACTTCAAACTTCCTAATACCAGGGCCCATGTGTGGGGTGGGGTGTGGTTCTGCAGACTAAGTCTCTATGCCCATGATTGGAAGGAGGCTGGTCTGAGCCACAGCCTTGGCACATGTCACATGTCTGTGGGCCCCTGAGCCCCTGAGCAAGGCCCTTAATTCCCAGCTCCAGGGGTGCTGCACATTGGCTCACTCTATGCTGTGGACCCCCCCCCCCTCCCCCTCACGCCAAGCTAAAGAGAGTAAAATGGGGTAGGTGAAGAGAATAAAATAAAGGATTTGTAATTTAATTATCCTGTTGATCCCAGTGCCCCAGTGCAGTGACAGGGACACTGTGCTATACCAATGGTGCCATCCTTGGGACGAGATGTAAGACTGAGGTCCTGACTCTCTGAGGTCACATAAGATGCCCTGGCTAAACTGCCCACTATGGCCCAATCAAATCTGTCCTCCTAATCATCCCCTATATCTAACTAGCGGGTTCTCTCTCCTGCCCCTTCGCCACCTTAGCTACTGCGAGGTACTGGTGCAGACCGGCTGCCGTCGCATCATCCCGGTGGGGGCCACACTGTAGTGATGGCTGAAGTGGCTCCCCTTTGGTTCTGTAAAGCGCTTTGGGTGTCTTGAAAAGCGCTACATAAATTAAACATCCACGCTCTTAACCAAATCTTCTATATGTCACTCTTTCCACAGTTTAACAGCACGGCACCAGACAGCACTGTCAGAAGCCCAGATGCTTTGCTGAGCAGTAGAATAGCGCTTTAGATTGAAGCATGGGCTTTCCTATAACTAAAAGACGGAGAAAAGTAATGTGAAAAACACTTGTCTGGGAAGAGTATTTCTATGGTGCCACCTAGATAGTCCTAGGTGGAATGTTCCCTCAGACATCCTGAAGCACATTCCTCCAAACCCCAGGACAGCCTTTTCACTTCACTCGTCCCAGATCCTCTCATTTATCCTGACTGGCTTTAAAATTCCAAGAGTACCACCTTCTGCCTTGGGAATTTTTCCCCAAATAACCTTCTAAAGCAGTTGTAGATACCTAAGTATTTCCCGGGTAGGCTTTTAAATGAACTGAATGAGATTTCAGGTAAATCATATATCGTATATCAATTTAACCGCACAATAACCAAGCCTACCATATCATAGCCTACAGTTTTACTTATCTTTACTGAGGCGACTCAAACATTGACTTGAGGTATAATAAAATACCTCTCTTGGGATTCAGACCTTGTGGCCCACTTGAACATTTGTGTAATTTTATATGGTCGGGACGACATGTAGAGGTGGTATACTTTCAGCAGAGGTAGACAATTCAGCGAGCGAAAGTGAAAACGCAGACCAAAATTCTGTTTCAACCAATCAGTTGATTATGTCGGTGACTGTCATATAATACTCAACTGGTTTGTTAAAAAAAAATCTTGGTCTGGATTTTTACCTTCATGCCCATTCATGTATCAAAGCGAATCTTGCCAAGTCAGTGTAACTGCCACATCTGACTCGCAGCATATAAGATTAGCTAGTCTCTTTCCCCTGGAGAGACAGCATGTCATTTTCTGGTGCAGTAAATTTGGTTTATCTCTGGTGCAGTGACTAAATTGCTGCACTGATTGTCTTTTATGTCTTATGTTTTCTTTATGTCTTTATGTTCTGCTTGTGAAGATGGCACTCAAGTAAGCATTTCATTGTGCTCTGTACACTGTACT
>JAODKM010000032.1:7408204-7430206 GCA_026780845.1 Petrocephalus sullivani | reverse complement strand
GTTCTGGTGTGCTTGGCCTTGGTCTGGGGCGGGGGCGGGCGGGGCCGGCGGGGGGGGGGGGGGGGGGGGGGGGGTGTGTGGTGGTGTGGGGGGGGGGGGGGTGGGGGGGGGGCCGCAATTACATATAAAAAAAGAAAATTATACTGAGGCTGGGTGGGCCAGAATAAGAATCCAGTAAAGTAGGATGGTAGGCCAGTAAGTAACACTGTAGCTTTACATCTCTAAAACATCATGGGTTCAAGGTGGGACAACTCCTAGATATTCAACTCCTTGAATGATATTCAGATAATAATGTTATCATACTAACATTAAGAGAACCTTTGTTAAAATGTAGGAACATTTTCTAATAGTCTAATAGTCTGGGACCATTCCCTGTTAGCTGGGTTGTCAAATTTAGGCCATTTCACAAACCACCGTCTATCACTTGACTCATTGCTACATTGGTGATCTTCAAGTCATCCCAGCAGTTCCAAGGCATGATATAGAACACCAAGACACTATATAACTTATAACACTAAAATACCAGTAAACATTAGACGGTAAGACGTCTTAATTTCTGACAAGTTCCACCTTATCATGCATGTGTGAATCAGTCTCTCCAACTACACTTTCATTTTAGGTGTATAACTGAAAATATAGTATTTGTTTCATTTGTACGTAATGTCACTTAACATGAAATTTTAAAACGACTTCCAGCACCACAATTTTGTGCTTATCCTTGTTTACGACAATGATTTAATGAATATCAACACCATAAAGTATAGGCAGTATGAAAAATGAAAAAATCATCAGTACACTGCACATTGTCGCCTGGCATCTTAATCCGAAAGTATAACATAACTCCGGAATTAAACTACAATAGGCATCACATTTTATACCGATAATATCTAGCGATGCAGGACAATCGGGCACATATTTAATCCAGGGGTCTGGCAGTATCGAGTGGTCTACCAGTTATCCACTTTCACAAGAACAGGATGAACCCAAAATTATTGAAATACTCCTAATATACATATACATATACATATATGGATCCAGTGAAAAGATCTATACTCACTTGATTGAGGGTCTCGTCCTTGTCCGTCCTGATGGTAAATTCGCTGTTGTTTCCTCTATCTGAATCCGTTCTTCTTCCCAGCCTTCAGATCTGGTCCGATCTAAAGGACCTGGATTGGGAAGCGCACGCCGCAGCCAGCCTGAGCTGCTTTGTATGAGCTGAGTTCCCCAGGTACGCTTCCGGAGCCCTACCGAAGTCTCGCAAAGTCGTGTTCTCGCTTCAATTCTGCTTTTTATTTTTATTTTTTCTTGCGTGGCCACATATTTAAATCCCAAACTGGAGAGAGCCTTAGACTGCTTTGGCGAGTTATTGTCCTCCACAGACCCAGCATCTTATATGGAAAATTGGACCACACTACTGGTTTATGTTGATGGATAGATTGCATAAAAAACCAAATTATCCCAAGGAAAAAAAAGCAGAAGAATTTCCTGTGCAGGGAACATATTTAACAACCTTTAGGCTGTCAAGAATGCTTTGCGGTTGGCTAACTGAACCGGAAATATGTTAATAACGTAGATACTTACCATACCAAATATGGTAATATAGTTACGTGTTGGGTCCGTTAGAACTCGAGTATTCGCCATCTGGAGCTGATTAGTGCTACAGAATAAAAAGGATGTCGGGGTGAAAACAGTAGTCACTCAATTTCCTTCAAGTTTACCTCATTTCAAAAATGTCTTGTGATGTGAGGTCTTATATATCTCTCCGTATTTCTGCTAAACTTTAAAATTCTCATGGTTTTATACAGGCTAATAAAATAGTAAACCCAATATTCATGCATGGCTTGCTTGATCTCCTAATACGTGTAAGTATAGCACAAAAAAAACTATTTTTAGTTTACATGTACGTGGTATGTACATCAGGAGTGATATACTCTGCGGAGCTGTAGTTATATAGTCACAATCAAAAGACAAAGCACGAAGTATTCGATTACTGTTATTCACCGCCGGTGCATTTACTACATGGGATATGTCATTGTTGTTGTTACAATAGATTATCATTAATAAATAATCTTGATGGAAATCATTGAGACTGTTTTCGAATAATTGTGTTGTAGAAGATTCCTCGCAGTTCGCGGGAACATGTGGATTGCATTCTGCGCTGTGTTTTCTTGGACGCCTTTGCGCAAAGTGTACGAACACGTTTCAGACTTATGACGCGCGGTTCTCCGGTCGCATTATAAATCGCAAATAATCGCATATCCATAAAGAAAGCAGATCCCGACGCGTTCCGGGTAAATTCATCATTCAAAAGAAAAAGAAAGAAAAAAGAAAAGAAAGAAAGAAAAAAAATGAGACGGGGTGGTGCTTGGCTCGGATAGCGAAAGCGCCGAGAAACATTCCTGGCATAGTTTGGGAACAGTTCAGCAGTCAGGCACCGGTACGTCAGCTTCCACTACGGTATAAAAGGGGAGCCGTGCTGCGTGCAGACAGACTGCAACGGCAAGGCGATCTCTGCGCAGGGCTCACAATCGCAGCACGAGAAATAGGCGAGGGCGACAAGATAACCCAGACGACAATTATACACCAGAGAAAGTCAACGATCAAGTCGCGAATATATATTTATTTCTGCCTAAAACATCGCGGGCAAGCCTGAGAATGTTCCCCATATTCCTATTTTGTCTTTTCCTTGGAAGCTTCAGTATGGTAAGTACCAGTGTAAAAAGTGTTTATGCGGTGTTGTAGTTTTTTTTTTTTTTTTTTGCAGAATGTGTGTTTAATTTTAATTTTAATTTTAAAACAAAAGAGGTACGTTTTATGAAAATGCCGTCTGCGATCTTCGGGTTACCAAACCAGCCGCAGTGCTGAAAATTGTAAGAGAGATCCAGGGTCTTGAAGACCAAACGAAGACGGGATCGGACTTTCTTGGATAGCTCTTTAGGTATCTTAAAGCCTCCCTTCATTCGCAGGTGCATTGTTCCTGCTCGGCGAAATGCGTGTGTCCTCCTGAGGTTCCCATGTGCGCACCGGGAGTCAGCCTTGTTTTTGATGGATGTGGCTGCTGTAAGGTCTGCGCCAGACAGCTTAATGAGGATTGCAGCAAACTGGAGACATGCGACCACACCAAAGGGCTGGAGTGCAACTTCGGGGCCAGCTTGGGTGAGACGCGAGGCATATGTCGAGGTACGCGAACGATTTTACTTTAAAACGATATAACGCTCTAGTGTGAACTTCCTTCAGATTGTGTACGGTTTCGTTTCAGTAAATTCCAGAGTTAACGCCAATAACGCCTGAAAGCCAATAATGTGTTATGCTACTGTTATTTGTAGGAAAATATAGCAAATATAAACAAAACACGTTCTTTTCAAACAGCAAAGTCAGAGGGGAGACCGTGTGAATACAACAGCAAGATCTATCAGAATGGCGAGAGCTTCCAGCCAAACTGCAAGCACCAGTGCACCTGCATCGATGGAGCAGTGGGATGCATTCCTCTGTGCCCCCAGGAGCTCTCCTTACCCAATCTGGGATGTGCTAACCCCAGGCTTGTGAAGGTGCCGGGCCAGTGCTGCGAGCGCTGGGTCTGCGGAGAAAGCAAGGCTACCGACCCCATTAATGTAATCTTCAAGGAAAGCGCGACAGACGAGTCCGAGAATGACCTCACCAACAGAAATGAACTCATCGCCCTGGTTAAAGGAGGACTCAAGTCTCTACCTGGTGAGAATCGACACCTGTGCACTTACCGCTGACCGGCACCCGTTTTCTTTGCTTACTATAAGCTACTGTTGAATAGTTAGTGCTCACAATGTTGTTTCACTGTTTTGCAGCCTATAGAATCCAGCCTGAGGGCCACATGTTTGACGGACAGAAATGCATCACCCAAAGCACAGCCTGGTCCCAGTGCTCCAAGTCCTGTGGCAAAGGTGTTTCTACTAGGGTCACCAACAGTAATGATGAGTGCAGACTGGTGAAGGAGTCACGTCTCTGCGAAGTACGCCCATGTGGCCAGTCCTCCTATGCTACTCTAAAGGTATAGTCACACCTGCAGCGTGATTATCTCTGCAGTAGCATAAGTCATGATGGAAAGTGTAAAAGCATCAGCAATAGAGAAACCCTTAAGGAAAATGTTCTTGGCTTTGCCTTTTCTAACAGAGAGGAAAGAAGTGCAGCCGGACCAGAAGATCTAGCAAGGCGGTGAAGTTCACCTACGCGGGTTGTTCAAGCCCAAAGAAGTATAAACCCAAGTACTGTGGTAGCTGTGTGGATGGTCGATGCTGCAGCCCTCAGCAAACCCGAACCGTCCCGGTCAAGTTCCACTGCGAAGATGGTGAATATTTCACCAAGAACGTCATGATGATTGAGTCCTGCAGGTGCACCTTCAACTGTCCCCATGGCACCGACAATTCCCAACCCTTCTACAGACTCTTCAATGACATCCACAAGTTTAGAGACTAAGCCCTATTCAGTTATCGCAACCATCGACAATAGCATTAAGGTCAATTGAAACTGAGGGGCTGACGTTACATCTAATTGAACACCATCCCTTTAAATTCCCAAGGAATTATGGACACATCACGACGACTAGAGGAAATGCACTATGTAGCTGAGAACTATGTCAGCATAGTTGTTTCTTTTTTTAATCCTTGCTTCATAATATTGGAGCGGTATCAGTAGCTTCGTAATGGAGCAATTTGTAATAAAATTTGTAGTTGCTAATACTGATTAGTTTTGTATATTTTGAATTATGAACACCAGACATAACTTAAACTGTATAGATTCATATATATGTACATACACACGTAATTTAATTCTTTGTTTTTTGACTTGTAAAGTAAGACAGACACCACGTTGGGCTTATTCAACCACTCTGTGGTCACATTCCTTCCTAATGTGGACAAAA
Source organism: Petrocephalus sullivani (assembly GCA_026780845.1). Taxonomy (NCBI): domain Eukaryota; kingdom Metazoa; phylum Chordata; class Actinopteri; order Osteoglossiformes; family Mormyridae; genus Petrocephalus; species Petrocephalus sullivani. Next base: position 7,425,312 of record JAODKM010000032.1, on the reverse strand, counting down.
TGATTCACTTTTTACGGCAGCTATTAGATAATGTCTCCATTTCAGCATTGAAAGAGAACGTGTGTAAAAAAAGAATGAATGATTTATCATTATTTATCAAAATGTAGCTACTTTATTTGAACATTGTGTCATACTGAACTGAATTGTTAAATAATTATTTTATGTTATAGACAAAAATAAAGATTTATTTATGAAATGAATTTCCTCTGTGTTTTATTAAAAGAAAAATAAAGCTGAAAATAAAGAATTATTGCTGTGAAAATCTAATCCAAACCTATGCTACTTTGCAAGTTTCAGCTTTGCAGTTAGCAATATTAATAAATTCAACTATACATTTAAGTTGGCATTTTAATTTCAGCCGTATTTGTCCTTTCCACTAGTTCTAGTAAGGGCATGATTAAAATGAACCATGGTAATAAGGTGGGTGGTATGCCAGGAATTTCAAGTACTTACCCAGCCAGACCTGGGGGCTATGTAAAGGATACTTTTATTACAAAACAAAACTGCCCATTGCAGGCGGTGTGGCATCTTATGATTTGAATGTGTCCAGACCCATCAACAAATTGAAGGTAACATTTAGAATAACATGCATATAAATATATATACATATATATATATGTGTGTTACGGAAGGACAGAATGAAACAGTGATTTTTTTCAAAGGACTTATTGCCCATTTATTTTGACCAAATGTACACTTCATAGGTCCCAGTATCCAGAGAGACAACTGGTGAAGGTATGGTGGAAATTACTTTAAGTGCCAAACTAGGTAAATCGTTATATAAATTTATGTTGCTGAATGTTTCATCCAGGTTAAGAAACAGCTTTGGAATGTTCTACTGGGTCAGAAGATACTCCGATAGGCTGCTGATGCTGGAAACTATTTGTAGGCACCATGTCAACTTTGTAGGGTGGCACAGTAGCCCAGTTGTTGGCATTGTTTCCTCGCACCTCCGCCCCTGTGATGGAGATTTTCCTTCCACATCCAAATACATGAAGTCAGGCTAACTGGCGTCTGTAAATTGCCTATAGTGTAGGACTGTGTGTGAGTGCATGCATGTATACGTTTTTAATGAACTGGCATCCCTTCCAGGGTATAAGCCTGCTTTGTTCCTTATGCTGCCTGGGATAGGTTTCAGGTTCTCCTGTGATCCTGACCAGGGCAAGAAATATGGATGTCAATTTCAAAATCAATACAGACACCTGTGATTTACCTTATTAAAATAATATATATATATATATAAAAATCTTATAATCAGATTAGTAGTGTATCTGGATGGTTTATCGAAAGCATTTTGAAGAACATGCTCAAAATAGCTCTAAAATACAATGTGAAGTTAATTACTAGGAACATATGTACTTATTTAGAAGCTAACATGTCTCTTTTTATGTTTACATTATTACAGCATGGAATTGCAAATTACATATTAAGATAATGTGTGATTTCTTATGTATTTGAGAGTGGATATAGTACCATACAATGGTAAAATATTTCAGGCTTGTCAAAACACACATCCGAGAGATGGAGAAACTTCAGGAACATGTGCAAATTAATTCCGTAGAAAACATTCACAGGCACACTTTTGCAAAACACCTTTGGAAAACACAATGTATAAATGTCATTCTCAGCAATGGCACACAGAAGCACTAAGAGTCTCTGACACACATATACACCTTAAATTTTAAGACTTAACGGATTACATCATTCCCAAGAAACAAAGAGTGTTTATAAGACAAAAGCATTAACAATTCAGCTTCATTAAAAATACGTAATGCAGGGTGCTTAACAGCCAAAATGGCAGAAACAACTATTACAACATGTTGGAGACAGCCACACGTTTATGTCATCTCTTTTACAGGCCTCATGTTTATAACTCCAGGTCAATTTTCTGTATTATTGGGCCCAAGAAAGAAGGCATTTTTACAGACATCCTTCTCGTAAAACCGTAACTTCTCCTTCAAAGTGCCACCTTGTGGTCATAAGGGGAAACACATTCATAGTTACCGAACAAATCCAAATCACGTTATCTCACATTAAAAGCATTCAGTGTTACACAACATATTGAAAAACTAGCAATCAGTATAACAATTTGCCATAGTGTAAATTCACTTTTACACTTCTGTAACTTTTCCACCTGCCAGTAGAAATGTAAAGATAAAAAAAAGACTTTCCATGACTCCCTAAGTTAATGTCTGTATGTGTCTATACATATGACTGCCCGTCAGTATCACCAATAATAAACCACAAAAAATCCAAAACTGGCATATGTAGTCTTAAATTTGGCAGAAATCTTAGAAATAATGAAACTGCTTGTTATTCAAATTGAGTGAAAGTGAAAATACCTACAACGGAAAAATCAGAATTAGATAAGGAGAGGTATAGCAGAGAACAGATATTATACATTGATCATGGTCTGCTCATTCACTGTGGAAGATTTATGCCTTCTGTTCACTGCTGGGGCCTTTTTTTTGCACTGAATGTGGACGATCTGCGTACATTTATTGCTGTTACATACAATGGACCACCTTGTAGGAACGGCAATGTGATTTGTTAGTTGTTTCCATACACCACCTACCCACCCCCCCCCAAAAAAAAATTACGTCGGTGAATGACGTAAAAAGCATTTCTTTCCAAAAGCCGGCCAGGGCGGGGGCCCTGGAGTCACAGCCCGGGCAAAGTAAGTCAGTTATAAAAGATAAATGCTTATACATCACATCATCCACTGCAGGCAGAGGATGTAAGCAATGATGCAATTCCCCTGCAAATACCCTCAGATCCCCCACGCTTACATGAATAATGGCAAGATGGGCTTAGGAAAAATTATCCTCCAACGATGTACAATTCGCTGGAGCTTTGCCCAAAGCCATGCTGAACAATGGCTATTGTTTACTCGCTCGGTAAGTTGCCGAGCGATGGCAGAGAGCAATCTAAACTGTTATGGCTAAGGTCCATGGGAATAGGTCATTTATGACTAAAGTGCTGTGGAACGTCTTTGTTAATAAACAGAGTGACAGGAAAATAAACTTTCACAATGTTGGCCACAACTATTGCTTTGTATTAAGCATAAATTGTGCAATAGGATATTAATCTAGATTAAAGAATAAACAACAGCTTTAATCAGGGAATGTACTAAATTTCAATAACAGTTTGTCGAACAATTTAAAACTAATACTTACCTACCATCATTTGTTTTTAATCACCAGGGCAAATAATGAACACATTGAAATCTGTGTATTTTACAAATGTTTTTGAAACACCTTTCAATAAATCCATCATAACAATACACACTCAAAGTAACCATAGCAATGATCACTACATCTGAAGTGCTCAGAAATGCCAAGAGTTTCAGAAGTAAATTTCCCTTAAATTTGTCTCTCCTAAAGCCGCTGAGACGTGTTGTGTTTGTCTGAAAAATCTCCCTTTTAAAGAGTATGAATTATGAATTAAAATATATAGATAAAAACACGGATGTTTAATTGGGACGTCTTTGGACATTCTTTTCTCCGCTTTTAAGGAACATCTGTGACCTTCTGCTACGGCTGGAGCATAGCTGTACAGCCTCTGCTCATACTGTGAGCAAACACGGCTTCACAGGCGTGTATAAACCATCCACAAATAAATACAGCTATACTAGCAAAGCATCTGAGCATTTTATGCATTCCTGACATTCCTGTTTATTTATATTTATTTGAATAAGTAATTAGAATTATGTTCCCTGCTTTGTGCACAATATGTCCTGGGATAGACTGAAGAACCACTGGAAATTGGCACTGGATAAGTAGTTATGGAAAAACGGATGGATAGATGCTAATCAGGATGGATAGATGCTAATCAGGATGGAAAAACAAAAACGAACACATAGATCAAGTCTATACTCACAGACCAGCTGAATTTGTGTATATTGAGTTTGTATAGTTTTCATTCTCTAGCAATATGGTGTTTAACATCAGTCTGAGAGAAGTCAGTTGGTGGGCTTTTCTCCAGTAAGCTGATTTGTAGAGAACAGCAGTGTAGAAGCATGTATAAAAACCTCCAGCCACAAACCATTAATAGGCTAAAGACGTCTTTCAGGGAGAACGTAGGACGCTGAGAAGTTTTACAATGACCAAATTTCTACTGTTCCTCAAAATAAAAGTGCAAAGAAAAGAGATGAGATACCAGGTGTAGAAGAAACAAGTACTATCTTTGATTTTGTACCGCTTCAGCATTTTGTGTGTTAAGATATCTAAGTATAGCTATCTTAGTTAGACATTAGATATCACTGCCGACTTCTTATCATCAGAAGGAAAAGCTTACCATCATGGAAAACTGCAGGGGGCTCTGAAAGCTGGAGTAGTCCAGGGGACCCTGAGTATGCAAATGTGCCTCTGCATTTACTAAAAAACACAGCAGCAATTCAAGCTAAAATAGGGTTTTGTAAAACGTGACACGCCAACAGATTAATACTCTCTGTGAAAGAGCAGCCAGTTCAGAATTTGTTTCTTGTTTTAACCAGGAAGAGTTTTGCATTTCATTACAAAAGTTACAGGGTATTCCCAAGGAGCCTTTATTCATAGTTACAGTTACAGGAATAATTCATAATACCACTACTCACTGACATAATATGATGTCAATTATATTTCTGAATAACAATAAAATGTAACAGATGGATTTGTTGTTCCTTAAATATTAATATAGTCATAAAGCAGTAATGTTGATTTGTGATGCCTGTGGTTCATCTATTTTATCAAAAACATTTAAGAATTGTAAGTACTTTTCTGTGTTAAAAAACAAGTTTGGAGAGAACTGTGGAGTCAGTGGACAGTGGGCCTTATGCACATGTCCACATGTCCTTATGATACTTAAGCTGCAAAGAGAACTTTGTATTGAGTCATCAGCTTTTCAACAACTACAATTAATAAACACGGCAGTGTAACCATCCCCCAGAAGACTGTACGCTAACTACATTGCATCAAATTTTCGTTTCAAATATGAAAAAGTTACTGCTAAATGTTTGCACATGGAATCTTAATCCATAATGCTTTGCAACTGGATTTGTTGTTTTACATCCACCTTTAAACTGCTTATTCTGGTCAAGGTCAAGGAGAGGCCTGGAGCAGCACAAGGCAACGGGCTACAGTACACCCCGGGCTGGACGTCCGTCTACCACAGGGCACATATGAGGACTTAAGGCAGTGATTCCCATGATTCATAATCTGGTCCTTGGGGACCCCCCGGACAGTCCACATCTTTGCTCCCTCCCAATTCCCTGCCAGACAGTCCACGTTTCTGCTTCCTCCCAGCTCCCTGTCACACAGTCCATGTTTCTGCTTCCTCCCAGCTCCCTGCCAGACAGACCACGTTTCTGCTTCCTCCCAGCTCCCTGCCAGACAGTCCACGTTTTTGCTTCCTCCCAGCTCCCTGCCAGACAGACCACGTTTCTGCTTCCTCCCAGCTCCCTGCCAGACAGTCCACGTTTCTGCTTCCTCCCAGCTCCCTGCCAGACAGACCACGTTTCTGCTTCCTCCCAGCTCCCTGCCAGACAGACCACGTTTCTGCTCCCTCTCAGCTCCCTGCCAGACAGTCCACGTTTCTGCTTCCTCCCAGCTCCCTGCCAGACAGACCACGTTTCTGCTTCCTCCCAGCTCCCTACCAGACAGTCCACGTTTTTGCTTCCTCCCAGCTCCCTGCCAGACAGACCACGTTTCTGCTTCCTCCCAGCTCCCTGCCAGACAGTCCACGTTTCTGCTTCCTCCCAGCTCCCTGCCAGACAGACCACGTTTCTGCTTCCTCCCAGCTCCCTGCCAGACAGACCACGTTTCTGCTCCCTCTCAGCTCCCTGCCAGACAGTCCACGTTTATGCTTCCTCCCAGCTCCCTGCCAGACAGTCCACATTTATGCTTCCTCCCAGCTTCCTGCCAGACAGTCCACGTTTTTGCTCGGGAACTGTGCCATTGCTGAAAGTTATTTGGGCTGCAGTCTGACACCATCCCTGTCACTCATCAATTCAAAACATATCAATGACCAACAAGGTTGGTTCTCTCCACCTTAAAAAAATCCTAGAATCAGATATTAAAAATGAAAGTGATTTTCCACTCTGCATAAAATTTTCGCCTTGGACTGAGCAGTAGAAATACGTGGTGCCCAATTTGGGGACCGGCAATAAATTAAGTGTTGCTTATTGTATTTAATAAATGATTCTTCCCCAAAAAAAAAAAACTTTCCAACGTCCAATGAAAGGTCTACACAGTTTGTCAGATGTGCAGGCACACACCTAGTTCCTCCACTGGGGACTCACGCACTGCATCAACACTCTGAGGACCTCATTTCTCAAATCGAACATAGATCACCAACAGCAGAGGAAGGAGGAATCCCCTGCTCCTCTTCCTCTCTAGTGACAGCTAGTTGCAGGTCCCCCAGCCTGTTAAGGAACTACTCAGAACCTAATGCTACACTGTTGCGATGAGAACAGCACACGTCTGAGGTCCTGACAGCCCCAACTGATCTATGGTCGTGTAACAGATGGGCTATGGAAGATACTGAAATCAATCTTACTCTGCAGAGTTCATTCCTTTTACATATGCAATGAAAATTTCCTCAACATAGCTATAACTGAAAGGAAAATTTCATTTTATCAAAAAATAAATGTCCAGGATGCTGCTGACAAAATATTTTTGCGAGAAAGGTGATTTAAGGCTTTAGATTAGAAACACAAATTACTGAACACAGTAATGAAAACGTTACCTTCAATGGGGGCTATTCATTAAAATACCCAATATGATTTAAATGGTAATAATGGTAAAATATTAAGGTAAAATGGTAATAAATTAATATTGTTAGCAGCTGGTAACATTGTAGGTAAGGGCACAGACTTGTGGTCAGGTCCTCCGAATTTTAACAATCAGAATTTCTCCCAAAATCGAACACAATAAAATACTTATATTGACGCCGAATACAGCAATATAATACAAGTTAATGACTAATATACTGCTTAGAATATCATCCAAAGGAGACAGCTTACTGATGTAGCATAATTTCCAAAATGATCAAATATTTCTACAGCGAACGCACTAGGCTGACTTCAACTACCAGTGATCACAGGCCAGCAAAACCCATTACATGAGTAAGCAAAGCTCCTTTCACATGACTACAGCAGCGAGTGGTGGAATTGCAGAGTGAATGTACGCAATGTACTCAGCCATTTAACGAGGAGCTTTGGTTGTCATATACAGAGGAATGAGTATAAAGATCGAAAACTCTTAGCAATTCGAAGCAGTATATCAAAATCAAAATGAGTTTAATTAAGGTTTTAAACAATTTTAAATTTAAAATGAAATCCTTGTGGGCAGAATATAACTTCTTTTGGGAGAATCAGTACTGCCATGGTGAGTAGTCAGTACTTTTACAAGTTTGCCATAAAGTGCCTTAAAGTTAATTACAGTAACTTTACCAGGGGTACTCATAAAAGAGGAAAAAAACACAAGACCAAACTTTGGAGACCTATTCCCTGAACCCTTTATAGAAGGCAATCAAGCGGTAGTCCTGGTAAATAGCATCTCCTGAAAGTAGAAATAGGAAACACAATTGTATGTGTTTCCTATTTCTACTTTCTGGAAATGCTATTTTCCAGGAATACTACATGGTTACCTACTGTATAATATATACAAATGTCTTGATGATGGAAAACAGGAAACTGGGAGCGAGTGATGTTCTAGTTACCCAGCTGTTATGGACTGAGTGCAGCATGATGCAGACAGTGCCTGTACTCTGAATCACGCTAGAATGTGGACTCGTTCTCTAAACATTGCTAGAGGATAGCTGCTTCATTTATGGACGCTATTTTTATGGCTTTCGCTATATTTTGTTTATAACAGAAAAAAACAGCGGCGGTAACTAATGCCATGTATGTGAAGTGATGGCATATATCAGTGTAACAATAGTGGTTACAGCCATAGTAGGCTAATGGAAACTCCCTCACACAGGTTAGTGCTGAATACAGCTAAAATCACTATTCTGTTGAACAAACTGGTAAACAGTCTGAAAGAATAATGATGAAAAAGCACAACAAACAACAAGATATGAGGGTATTAGTCCTAGAAGAGAGACATTATCACAATGGAAGCAAAGCAGTTCTGTCTATAATCCGTTTCAAAGCCGTGGCCGGTACCTATACAGAGCATACCAATATAGATCAGATTTCAGGAAAGCAGACCTGGGAACATATTCAAAAATAATAATTTATACAAACATAGATATATCCAAGTATAAACCTGTACCACCAACACTGGGCCAGTGCACTGAGAGGAAACAAATGACGATATAAATAGGGTTAAAAACACCGTGGAAAGTTGATTGACAGTGAGCTGTGTGGTAGCCGGAACACCGGGCACATGGCCTTGCCTCCCATTCACCACAGAACTGCTTCGACTACTGATCGAGTTTTGAGATTAAATACCAGCTCCTCGCAGTGAAGGACAGACATCTCTACTTTTTACCCAAGGTATCCCAGGCTTGTATAAAACTGATTATTTCATGTGCCTCTGTCAGAACACCTGTAGTTCAATGGCCTTAAATAGCTTTAATCGGGGAATGGGGCTTTATAAAATACTATAAATATATATTTCTTTAAAATACATGTATAGTTAGCTTTGATGGTTGCAGGTTGGTTGTCACCCGTGCCAAGAGTTTTAGAAAATGTTAGGCAACACCATCAAAATGTGCTCAGATGTTGGCCACTCTGACCTCTGATGTCATGCCCGCATCACGCCCTGTCACAGCCAATCAGTTGGCACGCTGCCTCCCTAAACTAAACACTAAAGCACACCTGTAGCTCATCGTGTACTTCGCTAATTGGCACATGAGCGCCAGGTTTTTCAATCACCGCTTTGTGAAGTACCATTAGGCCGAGTTTTGGTTTTTTGGCATTTTTGCTTACTTGTCTAATTGTTTTGCTCTTCATCTTGTGGTTTGCTTATTTGACCTGTACTCCCCATATTAACTCCTGCTTGGGCTTGGACTAGGGATTTGGATCACGGTTTGTATTTGTTTAACTTTATTTGCTTCTCCCTGGATCCTCTCCCTGTCCACTTATTGCTCCCGGGGCACACTTGGCTATGGCAATAGTTGTTTCCCATTCACATTGCTAAAAACAGTCAGCAATTGCCAGAGACTTTAAAGGTTCTTCTCTAGCTGTGTTATTGAGAGAGATGTATCATTTTAAAATGTGAAAGAAGAACTAAGTGGGCATTGCATGATCCATATATTCATGCATCTTGTGCTTCTGTGCTTTCATGACCATCGGCCTTGCTGTGAAGCCTAACTTGGACGATCAAGTGCATCCCGAACACTGAAGATGCAATCAGAGATTACCTGCATTTCTCAAGTTCAGAGAGCTCTTTCAATCTTATCTTAATTTTACACATATTACATTTTATAATGGTAATAATGGAATAAAAACATCGATATTGCCCTTGGACAATTGAAAAGTAGATGAGAGACAGTAAAATCAGAAAAAGCTCATTTCTGGACACAAGCTTTGATCATTTATTCTGTATGATTTCAGTTTTGCCAAGACTTCATGGTAAAATGACTAAAGTCTCTCCATGGCAAGATTTATTATTGCAATGTACTGTCAGAAAAATCAATCAGCGATATAACTGAAATATTAACTGGGTTACAATTTATGCAAATAATGCAAAATAATTTTCGAGATAGAAGTCATTAAATAAAATAAAGAAACCTATTGGCTCTCACAAAGCTCACAGTGCATTAATGCAACCACATAAATCATATATGAATAGAGAATTGAAATTTCATCAGTTGTGGGAGTAGCTAATTACTCACACTATGTTGTTTTCACTGCTTGCTATAGGTAAGATGCTATTCCAAACTTAAAGCCCATTAATGAAACGCAAGATGAAACCCTAGACATCACAGCTAGTGTTGTCAAGTTAAAGGGGTGTCTAAATGTTATGCCCCTAAATATGGCTAGTGGTATGGGACCCAGTAAGCAACCTGTGTGCTATGAATAGCTAACGCTTCTCAGAACCTCACCCATTTGTTGGTCCACTAAATATTGCAAGCTCTAAATATGCCAAGGTCTTGATAAGTTTGTGGTACATAAATTACCCAAAATTTTCTCGAAATCTTGCAAATGGATATATATACCATATAATTTGTCATCATCACGTAAAGTTGCCCCAGGATACACAAAACAAATAATACATTTTATAAGGAAAAAAAGCCAGTTAACTCCATATAATAGCAAAATGGGTTCACATATTATTAAATAAGAAAGGGAGAATTGTAAAAGTAAGATGTTGTTTTAGTCGTTAGCTAGAGTTTCGTGCATGTGAAATTACTATCCTGCCATTGTTTTGGCTTGGCTTTTCTTGGATATGCTTTTGAATATGATTTTTAGCACCCAGACGAAGAATGATCAAGAGGATTACGGAGAATCCCGGCTCATATTTTTGATTAATGGTGCTGGGCAACTTCAAAACCAGTGCTAACAAGCTGCATGTGGAGTCCACTAATCATTCCTTCAGCTAATAAATAAATCATATTGAGAGGGAGAACTTCTCGATTCTATGGCAAAATTCCTAATATTGCGGTTTATTAAATCTGTAACAGACCTCTACTGATCTACTGAAACTTCCCTCAATGTCTCTAAGAATTACAGAATGTACTCAAATCTCACGTGCCTAGCTACTCACAAAAAATAATGCCATTCATGGGAAAAAATCTTATAATACAATACAAATCTTATTTTTCGATTCCACTTTATAAGCACCTATACCTGGTTGAATAAGAAAAGCTATTATTGTTTGGAGTAATGGCTGTTTCCTATTATTTTTTTAACTACTATTATAAACCAGTAGGGTAAATGTTGTTGATGTTATCAGGAGCAGTCGAGTAGGAAATATCTGAAGTACACAAAAAAATCACAATTCAGTCAGAATCACCCTTTTTGTTGGGAGTTTAAAGCCATTATAGTATGTTAAAATTCTATATCCTATATCCTAAAAGTGTCATATGCAAATCCTGTAGTCAGGGGAAAAAACAAAAACAAGAAAAGTGTTTGTCAAGGTTTGTTACTATCACTTTAAGGGTTTTTGGTCAGATGTTTGCTTCAGAAGAAAAGGAAATGTCTTCTATTCCAAAAAATTGTAACTTTAATTTACAAATTAAAGTTAAAAGGGACCGCAAAGAATCTCTTCCTAAAACTCCAGTGATTTTCATTTAGAATATCCTAAAGACGACCGTGCGCTGCAGAGCAGATGGGGACGGGGGTTTCCTCACTCACGAACGCAGGAGCTGAACGCGTTCTAAGAATGCCGTCCTGTCTCCCGCTTAGAAGGGATTGGAGCTGCTGCTCCCAGCCAGATGGCAGCATTATGTAACACGACACACAGAGACAAAAAGAAAAGTGCATAGCTGGTAGAGCAAGAGAGTCACGCGGTCATAAGTTTCCACTTGAAGGTGCGCAGGCTGGTCTGAGGGGAATCCCTGTGCAGGTGTGGAGGTATTCCATTTTTTCTCCTGGCAGAAGAATTTATGATTGTTTGCTTAAACTTGGCAACGCATCCGTGTATGAGAGGAAAGTAGGTGATGTGTGGAGATCACTGTAAGAGCAGAGGAGTTACACCAGGTGTGCAAGTATTGTTCTGATTTTCTGACTGATAGCAAATGGAAAAATTTTTGGGGCAATGAGATTGTAACTGGAACATCTCAAAGAAGACCAGGTGGCTGACTAGATGTAAATTCCATCACTCAGAAGCAAGCTGATAACCCAGGGTCAGGTCTTTGCACTGAATTTGTCCTAAACAAAGACGAGATTACAGTGAAGAGATGCCCTGTCTCTTGCCCGTTTCAGACCTATTCATATTTCCAAAGTGAAAACATCAAGAGTTTGTGCAAAGATTTGGCCTGGTATTTGATTTAAGCACATTGTTATGGTGGTGCATGATGGAGGGCCGATCCACATAACAGCTCTTAAACAGGTTTACTCAACAAAACAGGACAAAGGCAGTCACTTAAATAATCACAGATAACAAGGGCTAACAAGGGGCAGGTGTGAACTATTACAAACTAGGGGCAACAATGAGCAAGTGAGGTCAATAAACAGGATCAAAATACCAAGGGAGACTGGAAAACAGGGGCAAATTACCATCACTAAAAACATGGAACAACAAGGAACCATAACAAATATATTGAGCGGATATAAAAAGTGTACATACCCCTGTTAAAATACCAGGTTTTTGTGATATTAACAAATTAGACCACGATAAATAATTTTGAAACTTTTTTCCATCTTTAATGAAGTGAAGGTGAATAATTGTCATAGTTGACGCACCACAGCACGCAACAACGAAATGTGTCCTCTGCATTTAACCCATGTGACACAGCAGGGGGCAGCTATGTGAGCGCCCGGGGAGCAGTACTTGGGGACGATACCTTGCTCAGGGTACCTCTGCGGTACTTGCGGGTCAGGGACACTAACCGGAAATATTTCGATTACGCGGTTGCATCCCTAACCACTACACCACCTGCCTGTACAACCTGTACAATTCAATTTAGAAACAAACAAATCTGTTAGAGGATAAAATATAAAAAATAAAAAATATACAATAAACTGGTTGCATAAATGTGCACTCCCTTAAACTAACACTTTGTTGAAGCATCATTAGATTTAATTCATTTTGATTTAAAGCATTCTGTCTTTTTGGGTAGGGGTTTATCAGCATGCCATATCTTTACTTGGCAATATGTGCCCACTCTTCCTCACAAAAGCAGTCCAAATCTGTCCAATTTGGCTCTGCACAGCCCTCTTTAAGTCACCCCACAGATTTTCCAGTGGATTTAGGTCAGGGCTCTGGCTGGGCCTTTCCAAAACTTTTCTTCTGGTGAAGCCATTCTTTGTTGATTTAGATGTATGCTTGGGGTCATTGTCGTGCAGAAAATTGAAATTCCTCTTCATCTTCAGCTTTCTAGCAGAAACCTAAAGGTTTGGGGCCAAATTTGACTGGTATTTGGAACTGTTCATAATTTCATTCACCTTGACTAAAGCACAAGTTCCAGCTGAAGAAAAACAACCTCAAAGCATGATTCTACCACCACCACGCTACACAGTGGCTATGCTGTTTTTTTTGATGATGCACAGTGTTGTTTTTACACCAAGCATAAATTCTGGAAAGTTCAACCTTGGTTTCAGACCTTAACACTAAGGGGCGATTTTCCCATTGAGAGACGATGTATTTTTGCAAAATTTATTAAGGTCTGGATGTTTCTCTTTGTAAGAAAAGTCCAGACATACAGTATGGAGAATATGGAAGATTGTTGTCACATGTAGCACACAACCAGTATTTGCCAGAGATCTCTGCAGCTCCTTCAGTGCTGCTGCAGGCCTCTTGGCAGCCTCCCTCACCAGTTCTCATCTAGTCTTTTCACCAGCTTTGGAGGGACATCCAGTTCTTGGTAACGTCACTGGCGTCCCATATTTTCTCTACTTCACTGTGCCTCATGGTGAAACATCCATATCTAATGCCATGGAATTTTTTATACCCCTCTCATGACTGATGCCCAATGAGCCCCCTTTGATGCCTTACAAGCTCTCTGTAGATTATGGCTTTAGCTGTAGGGTGCAACTGAATAAATGTCATGAAAATCCTACTGGACAGTTGAACTTTATATGGGGCTAATCAGAATAAGTAGGTAATGGCAGGAGTGTACCCCAAAAGACTGAATGCTGTAATGATATCAATAGGAGCTTCAATAAGATACTAGGGGATAATACTAAACCCAAATATGGCACAGAAGTGAGGCAGGCCTCAGGCCAGCCTTGAACGCATGACAAGAGGGGTGCCAGCTTCCGAGCGACATATTTAATCCACTGACAGCAAAACACACCAATGGAACACCAATCAGGATGGCCAGCCGGAACTACTGGCTGAACAGGGAAAAGCCACACAGGACAGGGCCAGACAGGCACAGAACCCGACACACATACACTGAGCATTCATTAGCTTAGGAAACATTCATAAAGGGGTGGACCCCAACCTTCCGGAGGTTTCTTGTGCTTATATATTAAGAAATTACAAATAAATTTTATTATTTGTAATCCTTAACTGGCCACACTTATCCAAAGCATCGGGGAATCTAGTCAGCTAGAGCAAGTGTCTCACTGGCAATCTTCAGTCCTGAGCTTAAGTACCATGCTACCGGGTAACATTTTAAGTCCACTTATAACATGCCTAATCAAATTCCTTATTTGCAAGCTAACACAGTGAGCAACATGGGAAATATGACGAACAAAGAAAAAATGGAACACGGCTCAAGCTAACATTTAGCAATTATGGGCGACAGTTGAAGGACAAAGCCAGCATCGTCTGGAACGTACAGCTGGTGCCGATCTGTTGCGAGTGTCCATTTTTTTTATAAGCATGGTTAAAACTACATAAAATATTTTATGAATAGAAAGCACGAGAACAAGCCAATAATCAAACTGGAACAGAATGTGCTGTAAGAAAGTGCTACATAATAAATGCAATGTGATATGTTATCTTACTGACCACATATTGAAAGAAAAATGTTATAAAAATGCTATCTGTTTTTGCTTATTTGCAACAACAGCCTGTTCTTAACGTTGTTCAGCAGTGTTGCGATTGTACCATTGTCCGACACCATTTGCATGCCCAGTTCTTAGGTAACAAGGGATAAAACAACAACTTCTTCTAGAAGACAGCAAACCCAAAGCTAAGAGTGACCATTTCTAAAGCTAGCAGCCAATAATGATGTGTTTCTCATAAATACATTGTTAGTCCCTTTAGTAGAAACACATTTATTTTATGTGATACACTTTCTACATTTTTCATATTTTTTGCCTGCAATATTTCCTGTACTGCACCCATGGGACATTTTTATTTTAAAATAAATAAATATTATATAAATAAATAATATAATATAGTAAATAATGCATATATACACAGTACATCCTACGCAATTATACTCTTGGAACAGGTCAGGAATACTTTTCTTAAATAAAAATGTACTTCCATAAAAATCAGGTGAACTTTAACATCTTATTTAGAAGAATGTATATATATATATACACACATTATCTTGACCAAGCTCAAAGTATGTATTGATTTTAAAACGAGTGTGGTACTTTTTAAAATTCTGGTAGTAATTCGGATTCACCAGTCCTTCAGCTTTTCTTAATCTAAAATGAGGTCATATTAATAGCTTCATGAAAGGTAACATAAGCAACAATGCTTAATTGCTATAATAGTATCTAACCTGTGGATTCACAGATCCGATTAATAATTTCCAGTCTAAATAGTGCATATGAAGGTAATGAGCCATTTTGGATAAATAATTGCAGCTGCACTGGACGACATCTTCAGTCTGTGCTTTCACTAACATTTTACATAATTTCTAGACATTACAAACTCTTTCCATGTTTCAGTCCACATCGTGTCTGTCTTTGGAAAAGATGCAAGCCTTTAGTGGAAACAGTAGTAGATTCTGCATAGGGAAATTCTCTAATATATACAGAGCAATTTCTTGAGAAGCAAAAGGGCTGGACTGCATCACGTGTGAAATTTTTTAATGTATTTCAGCCTGACAGCATTTAAAAAAAATCCAAGAAAATAGCAGCACTCCAGGCCATCTGGCACATGAACCTTGAAAAGTCATCTGTCAACAGAGTTTCTATGGTAGCACTGCAGTACAAGCACTGTGTCTGAACTCAGTGAGGTGAAGCATAATGCAGAGATTCGCATACTCTGTTACTGTGCAGGATTATTTAATATGGGATTGTATCACTATGGCATTACTGCAACATTTTCTGTTATATTTTGAATTCTTAATTTAAACCACTATACTGTGTTAAAAAATTAAATGAACAAGACTAGAAGAAAATACCTTATCCATATCTGAATCAAAATCCAGTGAATCTCATAAGTTTACAGTACTTTATAAACCACTGATTCAGTATATAACCATCCATTCAAGGATGGCAGGATGCTAGCACCTTTATATGATGGTTTAAACCTGGAAAACACATCATTAATACCATTAAAAAAATCTCTAAGCGAAAACTGCAAAAATGGGTAGAATCAATAAATAACCATCCTAGAGTTTCCACATATCTTCATGTGTTCCGTGTTTAAACAGTATTGTAAAAAGGGGGATATTCAAGGTTAATTTGGCAAGAGTGACACCCTGTGGCTAAGATACGACTTTTCATCTAATCTGCGCGCAGTCACTAAATGGATATGCCCATTTAATACTCTGTAGCTGTACATAAAATGGAGCCACTGTAACATGCTTGTTAAGACTGCATATCAATGAAACACCTTTTGTTTGCGGCTGACAAAAATAAAAACAGGAATAAACAAAACCAATATATATTTTGAATACAAATATACTGTAGAAAGTGGAGAACAATGGGTCGATGCATGACGACGCAAAGGGGTGACTGAGCTAATGACCCTACTAGCATGGATATACATGAGTAAAGATCCATACAGCTTCTCCCTCATTGCATATTCAATACTGCTCAGCATTATGGGTGGAGCCCTTTGACCCCATCTATGATGTAAGGTGACAACCAGAAATGAAAATACCTGACTTGAGTTGAAGGAGGGTTACGAAAAAGGTGGCCACATTTCAGTGTGCGGCACATCTACTACATCATTGGAAAGTGCAAAAAGAAGGTGTCCTTATTATCTTTCTAGAGTTTGAGGAATTTAATCAGCTTGTCAAAAAAAGCATGTGTTACCAGATGACTTTTCAAGGAGCATGAAGAAATTTGCTTTTTGTAAAATGAACTGAAAAACACTGGCAGAAGCTATGAACACCTAAACCCTTGTGTTTTCTCAATAATGTTTGTTAGAATCACAGACGTCACTCAGGATCGAGGACAAAGTCCCTGTCTCCCCATACCTAGTGGGACCAGCTTTTTGAAAACAGTGAAGTACCTGTCCAATGCTAATTCTTTTATAATAAGAAAAATATGTCCTACAGGTTTCTCACGAAGAGAATATTCATTTCCACGAAAGAAAAGTTAGAACATTTTTTCCATGTAAAATCTATTTTATAGCCAGTTGTTTTACTGACAGAACATT
>JAODKM010000032.1:7388482-7408104 GCA_026780845.1 Petrocephalus sullivani | reverse complement strand
TTCCACGAAAGAAAAGTTAGAACATTTTTTCCATGTAAAATCTATTTTATAGCCAGTTGTTTTACTGACAGAACATTAGCAGCTTATTTGCTCAAACTATCATTTATCAACGATTTGACTGTTTTCGTGCTGGATTCGCATGACATGTCTCTGAAGGTAACCCTGAATTGACCTGCATGAGGGAATGGGCTTCCAATTAAGGCTGTAACCTGCCTTAATTTCCTAGGCTTCCAGGGACTGGTTTAACCAGAAGCACCCAGTAAAACTGAATGAAGAATACACCCATAGCAAGATAAGATACTTTATATCTGATATCATGGTAAAAATGTAATGTATGTTAATGTAAATAGTATATTAGAGCACATGTATATACTAATGTCTCAATGCGCATCAAGATAAATGATGAAACATTTGTACAGAAATTTCCAGTAACCTTACCTTGTTTATCTGTCAGCAGTTTAATGTCACAGCATCCATCTTTTCTGCAAAGACCTCAACTAGCTCATTAAATCACCGTCCAGCAGATTTCTGCTTAAATGTTCTCTTGCGTATCCTAGGATGTTTGTTCTTGCAAGGTCTTTTTGTAAGGGATTATGTGCTTGCTACTTGCTCCAGTGTTAACTGGCACTTCTTGCCTACCATTAACTGGAAATGCCTGTGATGAATTTGTATTCTCCGCATTGCATATATACTGCTTTGCACAATAAAAATGAGTGCTTCCGTAACCATGCAACTGTAAACACACCTACAAGACACCAACGGTTTTTGAATACATGGAGCTGTACTGGTAAAGACTATGGACATGTAACCAAAGGTCTCCCAGTTTGGGTATAAGGACTGGTCGTTGACTAGGTACCTAACAACACATCTTTCAGAATAGAGAAACAGAGGCAATAGCACAAACACAAGTGAGGGAGCTGATGATAGCAGTCCTGCTCAGTGGAAATATACAGACTCTTGTTTATAAGCTCAAATCGTAACTATATACTCTATGATAGCTAAATAAACAAAGAGAATGGATTATGTGAGCTAAGCAACCACTGCACACATCTTTGCATTTGATTGCCGCTATTAGCTGTCCCAGGCATGGTCTGGCATTTATCGTTACCACATCCCCCTCGTCCCCTCGTGTTATTACTCTGGCATAGTTTGACTCTTTTGCATCACTTAGCATTGTACTTCATTATATCTGGGTAGGTGGTAGCCAGCCCACTTTAGCATGAAATTATCCAGTCATCTGTTGCTCTCTCCTTTCAGACTCTCAGGAGTGTCTGGTCCTGAACTCAGACATCTGGTCTGTATCGGTACCCAGTCCAACATGTTTAGTCTGACCTGATCCTGATCTAGCCATCCTCATGCAACCCTCTCCAGGTGTCCTGCCTTGAGCGACCGGATCACATGACATTAATCAGCAACCTCCTGCACCATCTTTCATGAACAGAAGGCTTACATATGCACATAGAAAAGACCAATCTGTAAAATGCACATTTATAGTTAATTTTTGGGAACATTTTCACTTTACAAGAGAAATAGTCTTTTAAGAATTCCCAAAAAACTCAATGGAGAAGCACTCTGCAAAAATTTTATACCAAAATTATTATGTAACAATATATCAGATAATACTGCTTCTTATAAAAGATGTAAGGACCATGCCCCCTTCTGAGGCAGAGTGTCAATTGACCTGGCTCACAGTGCAGGTGTTTCAGTATTGTGCAGGTCGATGTATCGCTCCCCATGGTAAAGCATTCACATGCTGTCTCAGACATCCTTTGCATCGATCCCGAGAACATGCTTAAGTCCGTTTCTGAGGTTAGATTCACAGACTCACATAGACCTGATTCTTTGCATTCTTCATTACTGAGCAGAATTAGAGCAAGATGTTATGAAGTTTCATATGTTACTCAATGCTGTTCGCATTTCATAACCAACACACTATAATTATCTCCATATCTATTCTCCAAGTTGACACAAACCATAGGTCATATTCCGAGAAAAATTTGCCTGACTGTATATTAAATCAGCTACAGTGAAGCCCTTTAAATCTTTATAGTAATGCTAAATTTGATTAAAAAGAAACAATTCTTAAGAATTAAAAAAAAATGTTTATTTAAAGTCAATACATTTCATATTTACAGTATCTATATTTTACTTCCATCACATTTATATAGTTAGACTCCAATAAAATCCACTAAGAATTTTAAAACCGATTATTGCATTTAGTTCTGGCTTTTGAATTATAAGTGTCATTTTACATACTTAATCTACAGCCACATATATGCATGTATGGAGGAATCTTCGTGACTAAATGGTACTTGGGCAAATTCAGTCTCAAAGAGATTGTATAATTTATTGAAGGTACAGTCATTTAAGTGAAAATAATATAAATATTCAACCGTATGTATCAAAATATACATAGGAACATCGCCTTCTAGCTCTCGAAACAGTGACTACTGCGACATCATGACAATAGTGGCCACTGGTTGGCACCTCGAAAACAAAGCAGAAGAACGTGTGATTTATTAACACATAAATAAAGTAAGTACGGAACTATATGACCAAATTCATAGAAGTACTCTTACAACAGAACATTTCTTGATGTAACCAGTACATTCAACGAGAAGGAAAACCTTAAATACAAGTACCTTTCGTATAGCTGAAGGCAAAACATCAAGGAGGTAGAGCACCATCTGATAAGATGTACATGTCCAGAATGGACAACGTAAAAAAATATTATATATCAAAAACGTTTGAAAATGCAATAAAAATGTCAATGCTGAATCCACAAGCTATTGCACTTAGAGGAGTTTTTGTGTAGATAGTACTCATGAGCTGGAGAAAGTAATCCTGTCTGGGATGTTAAAACCACCTAGGTAGTAGAATACTAGCTTCTCCATGTGTTAGGGATGTTATTTACTGAATAGTGATCCATTTCTCTTTCAAAACTAAACATTTTTGATACATACTGGTACACATTGATGTCCTCGACTTCTTTGACCTAGCCTTAAGCTCCCAATGACAGTATTCCATCACTGTCCTGCTGAGGTACTGCTCACGGAAATCCATTCCATGAGGGTCCAAACAGAGGAAACCACCTTTTTTAAAGATGACCTCTTCAAGGACTGACTCGTTGACGGTTTCTAGCAGGTAGGGAGACAGGTTCACACAAAGCAGACAGGTCCCACCTTAAGGTCCTGCTGAGTGGTGGGAAACACCTCAAAATCCACAACAGGGAGCTGGTGGCTGTCCTGAGTTTGGAAGAAGAAGTGTGACTGATGCCAGCTGCCATCTTGGATCTGAGAAGAGAGTGTGCAATGGTAATGAAGTCTGAAATGTGAAATCTGACACCTTACAGTGGGAAGAAGTCATCCATCAAAGAGGTCTTGGATGTCAGGGGTTCTTAAAAATTTCCAAATAAGGTCCAAGCAGACATGATTATTACCTTGCACCCATCTCGAAGAACATGTGGTTCAAGTAATGTGTAATCCTCAAGCATTTGTCCGTTCCACCCCACAAAGCGCACAGGCTTCTTCAGCCAGTCTGAGTTTGTGGTTTTCGACGCTGCTGCGCTCAGACAGCGGACGGCAATGCTCTGCGTAGCCTCTGTGCTCAACAAGTGAAGAAATTTCATCTGGACTTTTTCAATGCCAAACTCCATCTGTGGTTTAGGGGGTGATAGGAGGATGAGGAGTTAGAGAAGCTTTTTTCACACAAACATCTGCAGATATTTCCTGGTTACCCACAAGCCATCTTCTGAGTGTATTTTGAGTGTATTTTGGGGGAATTCATATTTCTTCTTGGGGAAATATTTGGTGATTAATCTGCACCAAGAAAAGTTTCCATCTTGAATAACCTCTTTATGCAATAAGGAGCTTGACCTGAAGTATTGTATTTAACATGTGGCTACCTGAATGAATGAACTGAGTTTGCAAAATTAGATAAAAGTGCACGTGTTGGGAAAAAATGCTTCAGAAAAAAAAAATTTGAATGTTTAAAAGCTGTAGCAGCAAAAAATCCTATTTGTACATAATATTAATATTCACTATTTTTATCATACTCGCTGCAAAATATCAGTGAAACCCATACAGAATGTAGTCACCCATTATCAACTGCCACTTAAATATCTCAAAAATTGACAAAATATCATAAAAGAAGAAAGATTCTTTTTTATATAACATAACAAACACAGAAATAAATTGACAACCAATAAAACAGATAAGGAATATTAGGATACAAAAAATGGCTTTATTATATAGCTACCTTAATATGTATTCATGGATAGTTTTTGCTTTAGTAATACAATGGGCAGTTCCAAAAAGAATTGTAATTTTTAAGGTTAATTTCAGCTAAGACTTTAGTCACAATTTCAGAAATATTATTGCATGGCACAATAAAAGCTATTTTCCAACCCTTCCCAACAGAGTTATATTCATTGCATGTGAAGCTCCTGGCTGAGGATTCCTGTCTGAATGCATTTCCACATTTAGTGGAAGGGGTTACCTTACCTTGTGTACAGCAAGTGGATGGATGCATGTTTGGCCACCTGCAGTAAAATTGCAGAAGACCTTAATGGCATCTGATGGACATCCAAGGTTGGGATCTATCCAGAACCATCCTAAAACATATATATGTATATATATGCACATATCACAAACTCAGGTTGCTTTCAGGTCATTCTGTTCTTCAATGATGTCAAGATGTCCAAGAGCATCAGCGCAAATGGGGAAAAATGAGGAGGAAAATCGATGGCCGTACCATCTGACAGCCGCTGGTGGCAGTCCAGCAGGTCCTTGCAGAGCCTAGCAGGGTTGTCACGGGTACCCAGGGGTCTCTTTATGCTCTCAATCACACCACTCAGGTAGTGCAGAGTCTTAAGGATCTCAGCACTGAGGTCAGACACAAACGTCTCTGTGTTCTGGTAGCTCTGGTTCATTGCGTCAAAGGTCAGTGCAACCCACAAAGGCCAGGGGCATGCATAGGACGGGGTAAAAGCATGATGACCAATGACACCCCGTGCCACCAATGCAAAGCCAGCATGCCGGTTAGTGAAGCATATAATGCATCAAAGAACATGCAAGTCAGGGCAGTATACCAGAGTATTCATTAATAAACGTGGCATTTTTATATGGTTAATTTTTTATTTCAGGAAATAATCATCATGAACAGCCAAAAGCAGGCGTTAGTGTCGATGTACATGTACCCACATAATTGCGAAATTGGCATCCATTCCACAAAAAAAGAAAAAACATACATTTATTAATACATTTTGGTAATGATTTTCCTTGTAGAAATACACAATATAATATTGTAAAATTCGAGAGAATGTTACAATTAGTTTGGCCTGAGTAAAGAACTAGTTACCTCCTTATGAAGAGCAGAGGTGGTTTCAATCAAGGCTTGTACAGCTGCATTAAGATTCACTTGTCTCTGCAGGCAGACACAGCACACCAAATGTAAATTTTCAATGGCAATCTAAGAACATATTTCATTTTGTTTGGAGCTTTTACTTTCCAGATTTCTGGTTCCGTTTGGATGACTGTGCAACAACAACAAACTGATAAAAACTGCAAAAATGTTCTTCCTTCTCATAAACATGAATTCTGAAATCTGGGATTAACGAGACACTAACCCCTAATAAAGGCAAAACATTCTGCAAAGCTTTCCACTTTCCAACTCAGCCAGAACGTCAGATAAGATCAGCGTGCTGACACTTGCCACCCCCAAAGCGTTATTCCTAATCAGTCACATCTTGCCCCCATGATGAACTTAGAGCATTTAGTAAACATCAGCCCACTGGGCATCAGTGTCGCTCAGCTCATAATAAACATTTCAATGTCAGCTCTTACCATCGGACCAGGAGCGCCAGGAGGACCCTGAAAAAAACAAGGAATCACTAAGGCAGGTACCATTGGAATCTGAGGCATTCTTTGCCCTGTAGCACAGTGTGATGCAGCATGGACATCTATTATGGTATGGTTACTTTGTTTTAGAAACAACAGCTGGAGTGCGGGTGACCAAAAAAAGAAGGGACTGCATGGAACCTCACCTGTGGCCCTGGGCTACCTTGTGGCCCCTGGGGTCCCTGGAAGGCATAAAAACAAATGCACTGACAGAGGTCTGCTACGATCAATCCAATGAATGTAGGATGGTACAACTATTGTTCTATGGATAATGATGAAATCAACAACCCCCGTTTCATCTGGATTGAAGAAGATATCGGAACTATAACATACAGAGAAGCCCCACTACAAGATATCTGATCTGAATATGCAACTGTGCAACTCTAAACTACAAAGAAATGTTAAAAGTCAGGACTTACTATACGACTGTAACACTTCTTGTCTATTATAATTGTTTTTAGCATTTCATGAAAGTTATAGCTGAAGTTACTTGTGGCAGAAATCATGCAAAAGCAGAAGAGGTTAATCAATGGGTGTTTCTCAATGTGTGAACCTGATCTTTCTTGTGTGACCTGTTTGTCTGACCTCATCTTTCAATGCTGAAATACAGTTCAAATACTCAAGAACAGAAGTAGGGAGGAGGGTATAAATCCCCAGTTGTTGTTCTTTCCCGGCCCCAAATATCATGGATGCATCGGTTGCGAATGTAACGGTTGGTAACGAAAACAATCCCATGATTCACTCTCCCAGGCTCGTTCTTGGGAGGCAAATTAGCAAGATGGCTCTTGCCAGGACACAGGTATGATCTTTGCGTTCTTAGTACTGAGAAACACCTAATATGGTATATAGAATTAAATCGCTAATACATGTAAAAATACACAGATTCATACCATATCCCCAGAGCTTCCTTTCGCCCCTCTGTGGCCCTGGAAATGAACACAGAAAAGCTCCAAAACTATTTTAAGTATATATAATTTCTTCAGTACAAAAACTATATATTAAAAAAGAGACTGGTCTCATCCACTTTTTTGGATAAATACACTTGCCATATACCACCTCTGATAAAATCAAGGCAGAAACTTTGTTTTGAGTGTAACAATATGCAGTAGGTGACAATAGGTCTACATTTATAAAACTTTTAGGTTTTAGGTTAATAATTAAAAAACGGAGGACACATACAGGCTTTCCCACAGGTCCAATCATGCCAATTGGGCCAGCTGGTCCAGTGATTCCCTGCAGAGAAATGGAAATTTTCACAGAACTTGCAGAGACATCGGGAAAAAACAGCACAGAGAGCCTTCATGTCAATGGGCTTACCACAATTCCAGCAGGACCGTTTGGTCCTGGAATGCCTTTGAAACCCAGATCTCCACTGGGACCCTGCATTAAAAAAAGAGAAATCTTACCCTTTCTTCCACACCAAAGCACTTACTATCAGCTCTCCAAAACATGCCACCTGAATAAACTTGTACAAACCTTAGGGCCAGGAAATCCTTGAAACCCTCGCATTCCATGGTCCCCTGGTTCTCCCTGGAGAACAATTAAGCAAAATTAATGTATGGTATGTTATCTGTAAGAAGGAAACTTATAGCAATACAATCTGGTAAATAGCTCCAGCAATTTATATTACATAAGAATACAGTGCATTTTAAAATACCACGTCCTGACAAAGTCAGTATAGTTATCATTAGCAAAATTACCTTTTCCATCTTTCTAAGGAACTTAAAGCCTAGGGTAAATTTGGGAGTTTGCTTTTATCAAAAAATAAAACCATTAAATCCCAATACAAATAACGACATGACAGCACGTCCTTCCTGAACAGAATTCCTTCCAGTCAATCCAGGTAAGTTGAAACGAGCTCTCAGTGGAAAACTGCACAGGCACCCACGCAGGTGTGAGCTGGCCAGCACCTTCACCAGCTCTTTATCTACTCGCAGGTCATTCGCAGAAATGAGATGACAGGACACAGGACGCCAAAGTCCGGAGATGCATTTTCAGTCGATAACATAAGTCATTCCTTAATATCAATGAAATGGTGGCGAGTCAGGCTAGACGATCAGCGGTATGTGTGAAGAGGACATTTCCCAAAGGGTACCCACCGGCTGTCCCTTGACACCAGCGTTTCCTTTCGTTCCCTGGTCCGGCTGCATGCCCTCCAGTCCTTTACCCCCAGGGGGACCCGTTTCCCCTGCCAGCCCAGGTTCCCCCTGGCGAAATGCGCAGCGGGCATCAAGTACCCTGACACAGAATGGACTGGACAATAGCTGAGGTTCTCTTTCCTGCTTACTTCCCGGTTATGCTCATGATTATGAGTTAAGCAAATATTGGCAGCAATACTCCTAGGGGTCACATTTACCTTTTGCCCTGGGGGTCCCCTCTCTCCAGTCATACCAGGAAGTCCAAGTTCACCTCGAGGACCTGGAAGCCCTGCCTTCCCCTCCATGCCTACAGGACCACGATGACCCTATAAAGGACCAAACCACAGAAGGAGAAGTGTATGCTTTAAACTTTAAACCCAGATCCTATTTAGAGAAGCAGCAGCTAAGGCAGACATTTCATTTTATAGCAAGATGGGACAGACAGACTTAAAATTCCTGCCATCCATCTTAATGCCATTATATAACAAAAAATGACAAATATTGTAATCCCATGGTATAGAATGTTTCACAATGCCTGTTAAATCTAAAAGTTATCATTGTTTGACTGGTGAATTAAAAAAATGGCTAAATTAAGCCCCATAGTGAAGAAAAAAAATGAATTTAATCTCTGCTTTCCATATAATAATATAAATATTAAGGAATATTAAGATTCAATATTGTTTCAGAAAGTTTTTGCATTCTTCATGCTAATGATACATAACTACAATGGTAAGCATTTTTACAGCATTTTATTTTCTCCTCACTAGGCATGGCTTGTTAGTAAGGAACTTAGAGATGCATTGTCACATTTCAGGTTAGTTTTGAGCTGGTTCAAAAGCTGGCGGGAGAGTTTCACACTCGTTAAAATTCAGGCATTGTAACTGCAAAAAACAGGCTATGTACATAGAACTAATGCATGATCTGCCTTTATGCTCGGTTCTAACAAACAGAGCAGCAGGAGGGCGGGTTGAAGACATCAGTGAAATTCCAGAAAAGTATAAGAATCCAACTCAGTTAGCAGCAGTGAGCATAGCTAGGGGAGCTCAGGGATTCCGCGGTAGCTAATGAGAAGACCACACCTTCCTGTCACTGACGGCGTAAACAGATACTGTGATCGAACAGAGGAAATTCGGGGCAGCCCAGAAGACATCTGCTTTGCGGAATGATTTACATGCTACTGAACAGACAAGCGTAAGAGCCATCACCATGCCAACGTAAACACGGTAACAGCACAAGCTGCCTAAGTATGCTCTTCCGTGAATCAGAATTTTTTTATCGCCAAGTACATTTGTGTGCATGACGGTTTTGGCATGTTATGTCAGTGCAGTCACAAGCATTACCTGAACTAACGACACTAAACAAGCATATGACAACAAAGCACAAGTTACCACAGGCAAAAAAGCTCTGCATAGGGGATATTAAAAAAAGACAAATGAACAGTGCAATAAAAGTGAAAGTGGCGGTGACGAAACTGGTGGTAATTATTGTGTTATACTGATCTTGTGTACAACATTGGTGCACAATCAAAATAGCATATAGCACAATCAACTGGAAGACACGTGTACATCAATTTTATGTATATTAACGTATATTAATATTCTTTTCAATTCCTTTGTTATAGAACTTTAGTTCTTTTTTTTAAATGCCCCATTTAGAGTCTGTTTTTAACTAAGTACATTCATAAGTACTATGAAGTGGTTCCCTGGTGGAAATTTAAGCAGAAGAATCATATTCTGTCTGGAAGAACAGGCACTGGCCCATCTCATCCTTCATCTCCCCTGCTAGGGAATTTATTAGGACAGGTCTTTACTGTTGCAGTAACAGCATAGTAAACAGAGCACAGTTAACCTGCAGGTGTCCCATTAGACCTGAGTTTTCAGCAGTCTCCTAGTACGTCCACAGAATAATGCATTATTCCCGTCTTGATAAAATGACATATGAAGTACTTTGCATCTTCGCACCATCATTAAACAATAACACACATTGGTGAAGCTGACTTGACATTATTTTGCAAAGGCAACAAAATAATTATAAAAAAATATTTTTTATGCATCGGTTTCACATTGAAATATTACTATATCACAGTTGTTTGGCATGGTGCTTGAGACCAGGCATTTAACAAATTTTCAGTTAGTGATTCGGCTGGTGATTTGCTGTACTACTGTAAATATACAGGCAGGGACTGACAACTTCACTCAGAGCCCAGACTGATGTATACCTTACGTCCGGTTTTGCCAGGTAGTCCTGGATGGCCAGGAAGTCCTGTAGGGCCATCCATCCCAGGATAACCCTCCATCCCTCTCGGTCCAGGTAAACCCAGGGGTCCCTAGAAATCAACACAGCCACAGAGTTACGCTGCTATTGTCATTTGACTAACATTATTTTTTTCCCTTGGAATTCTACTCTGTGCAAAACATCTGGAAAAATCAAGAAATTCCAAGTTGTCATTGATAAACTACATTTTGAAATGAAGTACAATATAAAAGCAAGAACATTTTCAGATAACATACATTATGCAGTAGCGCAGCCAGATACTACAGTAGCTGCTCTTCCCATTATGAGTCACATGACCACTTAAACTCAAAGGCCATTGGTTCGCTACTGACTTCAGCCTTATAGTCATTCCAAAACTTCACAGTACAGAAAAAAAAATAAACCAATGAGGCGTTAGTGATACTCACTTCATCTCCAAGTTTACCTGCCGGACCCTTAACTCCTTTCTTCCCTGTCAGTCCCTGAAAAACACAGGTACGAATGTTACACACGAGTTACACACTGGCTAGTACGACGGAGTAAAAAGAAGTCTCAGCACTGGAACCCAGTGGTACAGCGTCCCGTGATTATGGCCTTACCGTTAACCTAGTACATGTTTTTATTAGTGTTTTTTTCATTCCCAGTGCTCAGGGGAAGGACATTTCTGTAGCGTGACAGTTTGATTTGGCCAATAGCGACCGCACACATCCGTCTAATCTCTCCGATCCCACAGCCACAGACTAAGTTCCGTAGCTTGGCTTGGCGTCATGATCTGAGCTCCTACTCCTCAGTTGCTCCCACCACATTTAGTTTCGACACACTGAATTTTTGCGGTATTTGTATTAAATGGTAGTCAGTTGGTTCCGAGGCTTAATGCGAATTTTTGTAGTTTAATACCTTCTTAAATTTTCATGATCATTTGCAGACGAGTTATGGAAAGAAAGTAGGTAAATGTAATGAACCTGGCCGTCAGAACAGGACACGTTGGTCTTATTTTCAAAGACAAAATGTACCTAGTAAAACGCAATTTATACCTCACATTTATGTATATTACATAAACGACAATCAAATATTTACCAAAAAGATGTATGTTTCAATTGTTTAAATATCCAAAGTTCAAAATATCTAAATGGTAATGTGGTATTTATTCACAGGATATAAGCAGATATGCTCTCAGTACAATTAATGTTAAAAATTCTTTTCATGTTGTGATTAACCAATTTAACTATGTTTACCTGCACAAAAGTTCAATAAGGATCAGTCATGCTGAGTTGTGGGGATAGTAAAAAAAATCCTTTTAAAAAAACCTTATAAAATCGTGAAGCTGAAAATCACACAATTACTCAATGTGTGGGTGGCCAACAAAACCACTTCATTCTTTTATACAGGAAGAGGAATTTACTCTAAATGGTTATTGGGTAAACACATAAATCAAAAAGCATTAAAAGTCATGCCTAATTCACAAACCTGCAGTGATGTTCAGCTGAATAAACAGACGCACAGTTTTTGAAAGATTAATATTTCTATTCAGTGTACGCTATATTAATGAAGCCTTCTACAATCTTAAAACACTTGGCAACACATAGAGTACAGACAGGCAGGTAACTGAATTCAGTAAGAAATATCTGGCATTATCTGCAAGACAGATGTCTGTTGAGGAATTTAGCCAGGCTTAGCGCCAAGACTGACATATACATTATATATATATATACAAACACACACACACATACACACAGATGTGCATGCACACTGTATTAGTCAAAAGTTTGGACACGCCATGCCACCTACAGATTAGATCGATAATGATAATGCCGTATGACACCGGACCTGCCCACCAGACCTAGGAAACAGTAGACATTTTTGGAGGAGTTCGACCAGAGAGTGAAGGAAAAATGGCCAGTGAGTGCTCAGCATGAGTGTGGGACCTCCTTCAGGACCGCTGGAAAAGCAACCCAGGAGGCCACCTCATGAAAATGGCGTAGTGGTGAAAGCAGGGTCAGCCAGTCCATGGAAGAAATGGGGTTAAGGGCCTTGCTGAAGGGCCCAAGGGTGGGGTCACTCTGCCGACCATGGGATATGAACTGGCTACCTTCTGAGTCCCAACCCATAGAGCTACTCCCCCACGCCCCAAACAAATAAATTTACTTGGTCTGTACAAAATTCTATATATATATATAAATTCTATATAAAATTATATATATATTCTATATATATATTCTATATATATATATTCTATATATATATTCTATATATATATATAATTTTATAGTTTTGATGTCTAAAATGTAGAGAATAGTGTAAATAAACCTTTCTGTGGGTAGGTCTGTCCAAACATTTGGCTGGCTCTGTATACACCAGAGAAATGGGCATGACTATGAGGGTACCTGCTTCCCCATCTCTCCGCTGGGTCCCTGCTCCCCAGGTTCCCCGGGAATACCCTGTACAACGGGAGAGAACAACAGCATAGCTGAAAGGTTGCTGAAGGATCCTGGCCAGAGAGCCCTAGCTTTATATATCCAGAGATCAATGGTTATACATGGAATCATGTGTAGAACGCAATATTGCCATATAACAAGACATCAATTTAAGTATCTGGGATCTCTGAAGCTTACTGGTGGCCCCTGCTGTCCAATGGCACCTCTAGGTCCAGTAATGCCAATGTGACCCTGAAATAAACATGTGTGAAACATTTCACTGGGAGATGACAGACAGAACACAGTTACTAATGATCTAAACAGATGTGTATTTGAACAAACAATATCAATGAGGTTTAAATAAAAGCAGTGTTGTTCCAGTTTTCTCACTACTCACTACTGCTATATATAACTTGTACTTGAAGATGATCTGATTCTGTTCAGTTTCTAATTACCAGAAATATTTTGCATTGCATTACGCACTTCTGGTCCTTGAGTTTTAGTTTCACATAAACATTTTGCCTTCTGTTGCCAAAATAATAGGGTCCTGATCTCTGTCTCAGTTGGCATGTATATGGCTCAAACGGCCAAATCATGCAATGACAATGTGTCAAAAATAAAAACAAATTCACAGTCTTTACTCAGGTGTAGTGGAAGCTGACTATGTTCCTTTTCTGTGTATTTGGAGTTTTAGAAGCCGGAGTCCGTGTGTGGTCCCTATTCATGGCCGGATGAGGAACAGTGCATAAAAGATAAGTAATCTTACCTGATATCCCACACCCCCCGGCTCTCCCCGCTCCCCCTGCTTCCCGGCTGGACCCTGCCCAAACACCAACGACATTGCGATATATCAGCACCTGCCTCTGCCAGCCTAAGCGATGCACTGTTGAAAAAATCCTGCTCGCCAATCAATATCCAGTGTAAGCATTTCATTGCATCTGATTTAATCTACCGTTTGGTCGCGAGAAAGAAGAGGAAGTGACATCATGCTTCAGAGTAAAAGACACACAAAACAATCCCTAGCGTTAATACCCTCATCAAACCTTATGTTGGAACCCCTGAAAATAGTCAACTACTCATAATAAATGCTTGTAAAGTAAAATAAAATAAAGGCTCACAGATGTAACTCACAGAGCCTCAGCAGTAATGGCTCAAGAATAGGCCCAGAGTATATAGAATTATGTAAGTGACTAACACAGATGTGCCATTTACGAACGCAGCATTACTGAAACGCTATGTCTCTGGGTTAGGGATGGGAAGTTTAAAGAAATCATAACCTACTGGTTCACCTATGGGTCCCGGTGGTCCCGGAGATTTGTTATCCTCTCCTGGGTAACCCTGAAAGCATACCAAAGTTCGTTAACATTTTGCCTTCCATTCGGTACCGTTAAATAAGACACTGTGGAACTGCTACTGCTCTGGGCCAGGATCACACCCAAACATTACTCCATTCTTGTGAAAGACACAAGAATGAAGTAACTCCAGACGGCTCTCTTGTTCAGTTCCCCAATGGTGGAATGAGCTGCTGAACCACATCCGGTCATCAGTCTCCCTCTCCACCTTCAAGAAACATCTCAAGACCCATCTGTTCCATCAATTTCTCTACTGGCCCGATGCCTCTTTACGTTCCCTGAACGTACTTATGTTGCACTTCTGTTACATAAACTTTCCTATCAGCTTCTTGCTTTGTTAGACATTGCTGTGCAGCTCCTGCTTTAATACTGCTTACACTTGTACCTGGGCATTCATTGGAAGCTCAACCCAACTGAATTTATGCCTAGTTGACTCCTCGACAGCATGTATGTTATAGCTGCGATGTTATATTTGCCTCATTTGTCCGTCGCTTTGGACAATAGCGTCTGCTAAATACGTAAATGTAAATTTCAAAACAGCACGCAGTATAGGGCCAATATCTGCTGGGAAGTCTGTAACGTTAATAGTCACACTGCTAGCTGAAATGCATGCATGTAAATCACAAATGAAATGAGATTACCTTTTCACCTTTTGGGCCAGGTGGGCCGACAGGCCCAGGCTTGCCTGGGTGACCCTGAGAAGAGGAGGCCCGCCATTATCGACACATCACAGTTACAGGCACATTCCTCCCCTGCCTCATTCACTGAGCACAAGAGAAACTGAGACAGACGTTGTTTATGAACACGGCAGAGGAATCCACTATCCACCCAGCGTGTTGCATGTCAACAAGTGCATACTTCAACGTCGACATTTCCCATGTTCTGCTTGCTTGTCTTCTCCTGTTTCATTTGTAGCACTCAAAGTAAAGCAGCCAAGCTACTCCTGCACTGAAAGGAGGTACAGGGAAAGGCAATGTACCAACTCTAGCGCACCGCTAATTCAAGTATGTCTCTAAAGGCTGGGTCAATCATGAATATAATAAAACCGGGTGGAGGAAACGCAAAAGATACAAATACTGAATACATATAAATGGTGCTTTCATTTTCAGTTCAAACACGGTCAAGCTACTGTATAATATGGCACCTGAAATTTCAACCAGAACTGCTGTTTCACGCATCAAGAGAAAACAGCCAACAGACTCCCAGCTGGCATTTGTAGATTGTTTCCTCCAATCACAGAACAACGCAGTAGTTTGTTTATTTATTGTATCTGTGTGTGTTTTTTATACTGTATAGGAACGCGTTCTAAGAGAGGAGAGAAACAGCATTTAAATTCCCCTGTATGCACTGCACATATAGTGAATTGACAATAAAAGACTAAAGACTTTGATTTGACTTGATTTGATTTGATAGTTGCTAAGGACTCTACGGTGTTAACAGAATAAAGAAAAGCTTACAGTATATCCCATAATTCCTGGCAGCCCCTCTGCACCCATCGGTCCTAGTGGGCCCTGATGATAACAGAGAAAACAGACTTTAATTTATAGAACATGAGGCAGAAATACATTTGAAATATCTTGGTTTGAGAAAAAAGAATTAAATTTGGCGTCTCCACATGCACTCAGTCTGAAAAACAAGCTCCTTTGTGGATCTTAAAATTAATTTAATGTTTACATTGGATATCACTTTTATTTCTCACATTCATGGCTACTAACAGCAATAAACATTTTCTAATAATCCAATCAGTAACAAAAATACCGGGAGGCAACTAATTTCATTTGGCCAGCAGAGATCTGCCATTTGTTGATGTATGAAAGCCAATAACCACAATGTAACAACTGATAAAAGAAAAACAATAGGACAGAAATGTCGTAATAGCTACTGCGTGTGCAGCTCACCGGAGGGCCTCTGGTGCCCCTGGCCCCTTTCAGTCCTTTTTCGCCCATCTGTCCTGTATCGCCACGTGGCCCGATTTCACCAGCCGGTCCTGGCAGACCTTTCTCACCCTGCATGAGCAGAATATACATTCCATGATAACTTATATCACCCCGAGTCATATCCTGCATTTAATATTACACATTTATATTACTGCAACCTGCACAGAGACTGGTGACTCTTAGCTGGTGAGTGTCAAAGATAAGATATCACCAAAAACGTGCATTAACAGTTTAACATAGGTATGGGAGAAACTAAAAGCCAATATTTACCTTTTTTCCATGACGACCACGATTACCTGGAGGTCCTTGTTTTCCTTCAGGACCCTAATTTATGAAATACTTGTGTAAGATGTATCAGAAAATACATATGACATGCACAGACATGAGAATGTAGCTAGAGCTAAACGGAACTGCTATAGACGCATAAACAAAAGCACCAGATCAGTGCAGGAACATCACAGAATTTCTTCGTTTTCTTTAACGCAGAACCACAGTCAGGAGAAGGACTTGGCAGAGGTGGAGGGATGCGATGTGTCAGACATAAAGCCGACTAAAAAACGACGGGGGTGACTGAACGGGCAGACGAATAGGAACAACAATATTTTGTCAGTCGATCATCTCTCTCCAAGATGCTTACCGGAAAGCCACGCTTTCCCGGTTCCCCAGGAATGCCAGGAAGCCCCGGGTTCCCCTCTTCACCTTTGTCCCCCGGCTCTCCAATGGGCCCGAGGTGTCCTGGCCTCCCCTTCGGTCCGCAAACAGAAAAAGAGCTCTCTTACACTGAAAACATCCCTCCATTAAGCCACGGTTCAGGATGGGAATGGGAAAGGCATCTCTGACGTTAGCATATCCACCTTGGGGCCGTCCTTCCCTTGAACTCCATCTTCACCCATGGGACCAGACGGACCCTACAAAACACGGCCAATTAATGCTACACAATTCGTTTGGCTTATTAATTCAAAATATGTACGACATACATTTAAATCGCCAAATTACAAAGATGCATAATTTGAAAGAAACAACATACAACAAAACTGAGGAAAAAAACATGACTATTAGGGTTTTGCAAGTGAATACTCTACAGATGGTCTGATGGTAAATTTTGCACTTCAAAAAATGGGAAAAATATTTACCCAGCAGAGGTTAAACCACCTGACTATTACATTCAGCCTGTTCCTTGCGAGCAAACTGGTGTCCGTAAACAGATGAGGTAGCATTTTTTCAGCACTCACTCTTATTCCTTCCTGTCCCTGTTCCCCTTCATCACCAGGAAGCCCAATTTCTCCCTGAGGAACGAAAGATGGGGAGAAGACAATCTCAGGACATTTAGGACAAAGAACAAAAGACTTTCATCTATTTCTGTTTCTGGTTCAGTGTTCTGAAATTCATTTCACTTTTATGAGAATCACAAACAGAACTTGCGTGGTGCAAGAACCCCAGACAGGCTTCTTAAACGAACAAACAATTTTTCGATGTCATAAAATTCTATTCGCTCAAAACAACAGATGCACATAGACCAAAGCAATGCATTTTGAATTTAAAATCCCAAATAAATCACAACATGGAGTTTACTAAATTTAAACATCATGCAGAATTTTATTATATACGTGTATTATTTACATGATCATATTCAGTAACAATTATAGCCAAACTGAAAGCAATATCATCCATCCATCTTCCATACATGCTTATAAAGTGAGTCTGGAGATTATCCCTGGACATACAGTTTGCATGGCAAAGGCACACCATGGATGGGAAGCCAGCCCATCACAAGCCATAATAAAAATCAGTTATAATAAATTAACCAATGACTGTGCTCAACTAATAATGACATTTCCTGCGTTTCCCGGCTATAAGAATACGCTTATGAAGACTAACCTTAGGTCCAGGTTCGCCCACTGGACCAGGCTCTCCCTCTGGCCCAATTGGTCCCTTGTAGGGAAGGATGAGGGACAGCTTTAAGCACTTTGGATAAAGGAGGGACCTTCAGGAGTGATTTAGGGGTGACAGACGAGGTACCTCAAGGCCGATTTCGCCCTCCGATCCTGGGTCTCCTGGTGGTCCTCTGGGTCCCTAAAAAAAATACATAAATCAGAAAAGAAAAGGCAGCTTTACAAAGATATCGCCTTTTATCGAAAAGTAACGTACCCAGCTTTCACTACATGAAAAGGCTTATTCTTAGACATCTATCAGCGTTTCCCCTCCTAGACAGAGGGACGGTTATTGATGGGGTATCTCCTCGAGCCGAGTCCTGCTCAGTTTGTCGAGTGTGAGTACACTGCCCAAATCACTCAGGGCAGGATCATGATTACGTAATGCCACCCGGATTACGGTGCATCATGCTGGAGAGACCCTGTCTGAGCACACGGCTGGTGCAGTACCCAACGCCGGACCACCCCCACAAAAGCTTTTTGTTAATAGAAACAAGAACTCAGCGTAGCTACAACTAGTTCTGAATGACCAAATAAGAACATAAGAACAAACGAGAGGAGGCCCATCAAGCTCGTTTGGGGAGAACTCAACTAATAGCTCAGCTAAAATCTTATCTAGCTCTGCTTTAAAGGAACCCAAGGATTTAGCTTGCACTACGGTATCAGGAAGAGTAGTTATTCCATACTCTAACTACCCGCTGTGTGAGGAAGTTTTTTCTCAACTCTAGTTTCTCCCACTAATTTCTAACTATGGCCACAAGTTCTTTTATTTGAATTAATGTTGAAGTAACCATTTAACTGGACAGCATCCAGACCTGTTATGATCTTATATACCTGGATCATGTCCCCCCTTAGTCTCCTTTGCTCACGGCTGAACAGATTGAACTCAACTAACCTTTCCTCATAAGACATTCCTTTTAGCCCAGGAATCATTTTTGTAGCCCTGCGCTGAATCCTTTCTAAGGCAGCAATGTCCTTTTTAAGGTAAGGTGACTAGAACAGCAAAAAATATTCTAGGTAGGGTCTTACCAAGGAATGGTAAAGCCTTAACATTACCTCCCTTGACTTAAACTCCACACCCCTGGAGATGTAACCCAGTATCCTAGTAGCCTTTTTAATTGCTTCCCCACACTGGCGAGAGTGGGACATGGAAGCATCAACATACACACCATGGTCTCTTTCACAATCAGCTTCCTGTATTTCCGTGGCACCCATAAAATACTTGTGTCTTATATTTTTATTCCCTACATGGATTTCCTTGCACTTGTCCCCATTAAACTTCATCTGCCAGGTATCAGCCCAGTCACTAATTTCATCAATTCCTCTGTGCTCCTCTTACAGTATCCGCTACACCACCCACCTTACTGTATATATTGGTGTCAATATCGTTTATATAAACAAGGAACAATAGTGGCCCCAAAAGAACCCTGCGGTACCCCACTATGAACGCAGGCCCACTGTGACATTGTGCCCCTAATAACTACTCGCTGCTTCCTGACTGTTAACCAGCTATCAATCCAGGTCGCTACAGTTCCTAAAATACCTCGCGCTTTGAGCTTAAGTAGGAGCCTCTTGTGGGGGACAACATCAAAAGCCTTTTGGAAATCTAAGTAAATTAAATCATATCATCAACTTCCTGAGTAGCTTCCTCAAAAAACTCCAGCAGATTTGTTAAACAGGATCTACCTCTCCTAAATCCA
>JAODKM010000032.1:7316556-7339273 GCA_026780845.1 Petrocephalus sullivani | reverse complement strand
ACAAGCAAAGAGAAAAAGCGAGGAATTGAGGGGAGGCGGGGGGGGGGGGGGTACGGTGGGTTTGGCACAGACAAAAAGAGTAAACGTAGTGTTAAATATATTATGAAAGAATAGTTTTTTGTTTCTTTTTTCAATTATAAGAAAAATGATGCATAGGTAATTGTAATAAAATATAGATTTTTTTCATTGCTGTTGTGTTTTTTTAATGTAAACTCTTCATGTTTTGCAAAAAAAATGGTACGTGATGGAGGGAAATGGAGATCATTTTTGCATTCAGCACCCTAAAAAACATAGGATTTACTAAAAATATCCCATGCAGACCTGTGTAATTATTCTTTAATAAAGGTAAGCTTTTGATGTATATAAAACAAGCATCCACAGAAAAAGATTATTTCAAGAAGTTCCCCCTGGGATAATGGTTCTCTAATCAAATTTACCACATGCAATCGTCACAAACATTCATGTACATGTTTTGGTGTAGTCTATTCTGTCTGTTAAAGCCCAGACATCTGAATGTCAACCTCTCCCCTTCTCCAGCCTATGACCAGAAGAACTGAGAGAAGACCATTTCTGAGGTCCTATGTGTGAGGTATGGAAGAGGGAAGAAGCCACCCGTCCAGGCGAGCCATCTTTAAAGCCTTTATGCCTTAGATATTGTGACTAATCACTGCTACTTCAAAAGAACCAACTAAGTAACTGAAAAACAGCAGAATCCAACAGACCCTTTTTGATTTATTCTCATAAAA
Organism: Petrocephalus sullivani; assembly: GCA_026780845.1. Classification (NCBI taxonomy): domain Eukaryota; kingdom Metazoa; phylum Chordata; class Actinopteri; order Osteoglossiformes; family Mormyridae; genus Petrocephalus; species Petrocephalus sullivani. The sequence continues at coordinate 7,338,527 of JAODKM010000032.1, read as the reverse complement.
CTTCCCACGCAACTAATTTTTAGAGCTACATGTAGGGGCGGACTAACTTCTCCGGGGGCTCCAGGCTGACACAGGGCGGGGCCCCTCTAAATGGGCCATTTAAGCTTTTTTTTGGGAGCCAAAAGAAAGGGAATTAAAAATGATGGCACATCAATAATATGCTAATCAGAGCGCAGGGCGCCGGCAATAAAACTTACCGATCAGGGTGGGTGCGGGATTACTGTTGGTAAAATTCAGCGTTCTGGGGGAGGAGGGTATCGCACTGGCGAGTCGATCGGATTTAAGAAGTTTAACCATTTCCTCTTTTGCCAAGGTTAGTCTTGAATTTCGATTACATTCATTTAACTGGGCTCTCTCTATGTTTGTTCACAATTTGTCTACCACTCTAGCAAGAAAATATCAGTCTTCTATCTTTGAACTGTTCTCTATTACTTTATACCAGGTCAATTAGCAGCGGGTAACACAGTCTCAAAGTATTATAGTCCGTTACAGTCGGGACGGGGGGCAACATTGTCTATCCCGAAAACTGTCGCTAAAAATGCAAATAACAGATGTATTATCTTGTATCCTTAAATGAAACTCCTGGAAATTCTGAGGCGGCTGCTTACCTTTGCCTAATAGTAAGTCCACCTCTGACTACATGCAGTAAAGTTAACGCTTAACGAAGAAGGTTGGTAGTTGACTCAACAGAGATGAGTGGCCAGACATATTTTAAGAAAGAAAAGGCTACATACAGTACACTGGGTATTCAGTTCTATTGGTGGGATATCAAAATGCTACTCTGATTAAAAATGGTCCTCTACAGTGCAAGATAACGCTGGACTCCAGAACCAACGAAAAGCATTCCTTTAATCATCAAGTCTTTTGATATAGTTTATTCCACAATATAGTGTGGCTTGGGTCAACATCAGTGAAATGTGTAACCAACAGTTTCCATCTGTCAGTGATATTGTGTCTTGATCCACTTTCCAAAACAAACGTAAAATGCATACTGATGCAGAAACATCCGTGTTTCTTTGAGTTGAAAACTGAGAACTTGTAAGTGGAAAGATCAATAAAATAATCAAAGTTTACTACCATCTGAGTGCATGTGGAGATGACATCAAAAACTTGGTTTTATGTTTTTTTCCTTGTCCTAATCCAAGCTATTAAAGAGACTCTAGCGTAATTCTCTCTGGTCAAATGAATAGTTTACGGGATATTTTCACCTGCTCAGTTACAGGACATAAGCCAGAGCATTACCAGTATCCAGTAGCAATGGTGTGGAAGGTGAACCACAGAATGCAGTCAACACACTCGTCTGTTACCGACAGAACTCCTGATGCTCAATGAGTGACATATATGCATAGTATACGGTATGGCGGTTATAGGAAACACAAACCAAGAGAAAACATATCAGCCCTGGACGAAGCAACGAGAGAACATCTTTCTGTACTTACTCGAGGTCCACGTTTTCCAAAAGGCCCGGGCAAGCCAGGAGGACCGGGAGGACCCTAAAAAGGGGAACAGAGTTTTCTCAATCACGTACTAAAACTCCACATTAGGCTGTACCATACTGTAAATGTCTACGAAATTCTCCATGCCAATACATGACATGAAATGCAATTAAATGGATACGGTTGCCCTCATAAGTAATTTCTTTGAATAAAAAGGTAATAGTAGTACGTGAAATACATAGACATTTTTATGATATGGTATATTTATATGAATAAATGGTCAATTTGAATAAAATGTATGTCAAGTACAAATTAATGCAAAAAGAAACCTAGGTATCCATAAAATGTCAAATTAACACATTGCAACTGTGCTCATTATTTACTCCGGCCATAGGGAATAAGCAGCAGTATATTGGGAAATAATAGTATTCATGCTACGTAATATCATTCAGCATCTGCTTCAACCTTTCAGATATGGTCCATATCTTTGTATGATCACTTTATTTATCACTTTATTTATAACCAATAAAAATATATACAACCATGCTTGTTCATATGTTGACACAAATTCTAACTTTTAATAGCACCTGAGTGCCTAAGTGTCCTACAGTACACTATTTCAAGTTTTATTACTGAACAAAACAACGTGAATAACTTTGCATTAAGCTATTCATTTAGAGAAGTGACACCAGTCCCGTTCATTAGTGCTAGTAAGAACGCAATTTGAGATCTCAAACGCCCACAGGGATTAGTAAGTATTTACTAATTGTGGAGATGTACAACTCGAATTATTACTAGTAAAAATGCAATTGCCGATATCTACAGATGAAATATGGATATTTGCTGAAAGTCATATATATAACTACATTACAGATATCGTAAACCGCTTTGCATTTTAGATATATCAAATAGACATTGTGACTAGTAAATTGAATTGCAGACATCTAAAAATAATTGTTACTAGTAATAATGTAATTTCAGATATCTAGGATTCGGATCAGACAAGACCAGTATTTCGTGATGCACTGACTTTAGATCATTCTGGGTAATCCCCAGATGTTCCAAAGCTGGCTGGAGGATACAATCTCACCAGTGTGTCCAGGGCCTGCCATTTTTACATAGATGCATCTCAATTATCATGTGATCAGTGACACATTAGTTGCAGTTCTTCCTGCCAAATAACGCACGGATGCATTCAAGCATTCAGTCTGTGCTTCTGAAGTTGTGCACAAAACAGAACGTCCCATCACTGGTACATTATATATAAACCACAAGATCATACTCTGCTTTACTACAGCCATTATGGATGGTTATTGAATAAGGCTGAATAAGGTCATGTTTATTATGGAGATGAGAGTTTCTGGTAACACTTTACTTGAGGGGGCACAAATACTAGTAGTAACTCATTGACTACTGAAGTACAAATCATGAACAGATTTAGCAGCTACTTGAGGTAAAAGACATATCACGGTTCATTAATGATGAACAAACATGAGATCAGTATGCAACTAAGACTCAATTTGTTGTGAATACATAAGTAACAGCATAACACTATATTATTTGTGCCCTCTCGAGTAGTGTTGCTGCGTTTCCAGAAGATGGATAATGCTGGTCTGCAGTGACAGTGGGTAATGGTACTGTAACAATTTCTCAGTCTTAAGCCTTTTCCAGACTGAAACACTACAATCCACCTGAAAGCCAGGGTTAACAACTTTCAACCATATGAAGCAAATTCTTCCAAAACCACGAACAGTGTTTGCTTTTTGCCCCCAAAAATGTTTGTTAACGGACCTTCTCATACAGTTTATAGCATCCCAGAAAACATTAAATAATTGTAGATATTTATAAGCATATTCAAGAATCCTTAAAATTAATAGCACTGTCTGAGGATTTAAGTAAAGCCTTGCTGGTCATTCTGTCTGAGAGTACACCAGAGAGAGAAAAAAGCAGATATTCTTTGGGCTTTAGATGCAAAGCACAGAAGAGATAAGATAAGTTAAGGCTGCCATGTCACATCACACCATATCACTTGCTACTCAGCCAATTCAAAGAAAGAAATGTCAACCACCAGGGGTTTCCACAAAGCTCTAAACACTGACAAACAACACGCGATCTTCTCAGCAGTTACTTTAGGTAAGATAACCCTCGTAATTTCAAGTTTTTGGAAGATTTATTTTATCTATAAAAATATTGCTTTATTACATCTAAAATAACCCATGTTGCAACTACTACTTGCACATGCCAACAGTGATGGCATTTCCATTGACCAAGATGTCAAAGCAAAAAGAATTGCAAAAAAGTTTACGTTTGCTTGAAGTGGTTTTAGTCAAAAATGAAGTACTTTTTAATAAAAAACTGCAACAAAAACAAAATTAGTAGAGAATTAGTTCTTCTAGAGCTACAGACTCATGGAAAGCCAACTCCATATTGAAGAATGAGACATGTCCAGGGATGATATTAATCGCGTGACATCCTTCCATGGAAACATACCCTATTCACAACTGAACTTTGTCAACTTACAGAAAATCCACTTATCATTTGCGCAAAACTTTATTGGAAACACAGTTAATGTCTTTTTCAGTCACTCTGGCGGAGGGGAAGCATGGGTGCATTCTCCCTCTCCCCTCTCTCTCTCACTGTGTCAACTTCACCTCAAGGACACCCACTCCTGAGCTGTACCATCTGGTGAGGGACTGCTGCATCGCCTCTGATTCTCTCCTCTCGGACAGAACAAAGACAGAAAGTTTCCCAAACAGCTGTCTGCACATGAGTCACACTGCTGAGGGGGCGGATAGATGGAAACCCTGAGTCTCCTGCATGTACGAGAACGAGACTGGCCTCACAACAATCCTTCAATGTGCTGGACATCTGCCATCAGAGAATTATGACCGTTGACTGTCTGTTTGGTAAAACCATCTCTATCGATGTTTTGTTCACTGCAGGCGCACCATGAAACTATTCACAACAAAGACCATTAGTATTCAAATATACCCTTACAATAAATACCAATACAATAAAAACAAAACCGTTTAATCTCTGATGTTAGCTAGCTGGCATCAATAGAATGACTTGCAATACGACAAAAAACAGCTCACACTCTGCTCCGTTTTAAGTTCTAGGCTTTCTAGCAAAAATCTGAATGGGCCCTCAAATTTTTATGATTAGCAAGATAGAAAATGATCATCAATATTTAGTAACAAACTATTTATGTGACTAGCTAGTTAATTAGCACATCTATGCATCGCTCACTCCCCAACAGCATATAGGTCTATAGCTGCCATTGGCGTTTTCCATATTACCACAGACACAAAAAAAGATCAGTCCCAACCATCATCAGAGCATGATACTTAAGTTTGTGAGTCAATAATAGCTAATAGGTAGCTAAGCTATTAATAAAACTGTTGCAGGATATACTATGGCTGAAGGAAAACTGACAAATGAAAAGTAGAACAACTCCTTAAAATATACTTTTTGATCAGCTCACACTGCTTTGGTCCCATGCATCTTACAAGCCGCTATAACATAAATAGCCAAACTTATTTCTGATTCAAAGCACAATTAACAAATCAAGTTAGGCTAGTGTTCGCCATATCTAAACACACAGCTCCATTGTAACAATCTAACTAAACATTAGGCCTACACACAACTAAAAGTTACTTTCACTTTCTATTCTTGACATTGCAGAATCCCCATTTTAATAGAAATAGCTTGAACACCTCAAATACGACACTGGAAATCAAACCAAAACTAAATGACATTTGTTTGGATAATTCCTCTTATGCATCCCTCCTGAGCTCAACAACAGAACTGCATTTAAAAGTACACAGGTCAATACAGCACAATGTATAAGACAAAGGTATTTTTTTTTATTCTACATAATTCTTCATATAATGTTACCTTGTTCAATAGTACCACCACGTGTAAACCATCAGAACAGCACAGGTTTGGTTATAAATTACCGAATTCTGGCTTATGTAACAGCATGAGCCACTAGCAGTATTTTAAAAGAGTAACGGCGCGTGATATTTTAACCATCTGTTGATACATGGAAAAAATAAAAGCACATGGACTAGCTGTCACCTTGCTTCTATATCAATGAGTGGTTCTGTCAAAGTTTTTTTGGTTTTTTCCATCTTTGGAGCATAAAAAGGTAAAACGAAAGACTGTTATAGTCAATTTACAAGCTACCAACAAAATAAACACCAGTCATGTGCAATTTAGTTTTAACACTCACACATTACTTTCAAATGCATTATTTCTGCAAGTCACAAGAAAAAAATAATCCCCCCCTGACTGTGTAAATCACTTACTGGAGGGCCTGGTTCTCCCTTCGGTCCCCGGAGGCCATCATAGTCAAAGGAGAAGTCAGCTTCTTCGTAGCCATAGTCATAATTACCAGTATAGGCATCATACTCCGCTTCATAACTGCGTTCCTCTGAATTCTCCACCTGGATCTGGTTCTCGTCAGGGTTCCTGTAGAGCGTGCTGTTGCTTTTCGGCCGCACCTGCATCAGCTTGCTGGTGTGTTGCCGATGCTCTCTAGTATTGGCTAACGTCAGTCCCTCCTTGGTCCAGCTCCCCGGTGATGTCATGCCCGGAGTCGAGGCCGTGGTTGAGGCCTCCTTGGCGTTTATGCTTTTATCGACTGAACGGACCTCAGCGTCATTAGCTTCCAGCAAAGAAGCAGTACTCCTCACAGTGTTATCCTGCGTAGTCTGGACACCCATATTTGTATGGGGTGAGCGGTCAGCCATGGTATTTATAAGCAAAGCCTTTTCATTGACACTCCTTACGTCAGAAGTGACAGAAGTCGTGGATTCTGCGGGCCTACGTTTTGTCGGACGGCTCTCGGAGGTGGAGGCTGTTCCATGCTGGGAAGCATTTCTGTGCTTCCACAAACCTGTAGACACTGTCGGCCTAATCTGGGTATCCAGAAGAGGGAGGTCTGATTTTAGAGGGTCACTGGATCCTTGCTCGGGGGATGGAGGGGGCGATCGATATGTATCGGCCAATCGGCACTGTTTTTTTATATAGTCACAATAGTGTGCAGCAGCCTGGGCTGTGGGGTAGATATCCAGCTGACATATGATACCTTCAAACTGGACAGTTTTGGGGTTCATCCTTCCGATGGTGAGCTGGCCGTCGAGGCCTAGCTCTTGAGGCCTGGCTATTGTTTGCTCACTATAACGCACGCCTCCACATTCCGCGTAGAAGGACACAGAGCGTGGACGCACACTGACGGCAAACGTGTGCCACGGCCCTTTATGCACATCATATTTAAAGTAGACTGACGTCTTCTCGGTGATATAGACCACCACCTTCTTGGGGAGGAGCTGAATGCCAAACTGTAGTCTGTTCTTGCTGTTTGTGATACTAACAAGGAAAGCATTGTTCACTCGCCAAGAGCGTAAACACACCACAATGGAGAAGTCATCTCCGATCCCAGTGGGGAAGAGCCCAGCGATGGGACCTTCAACGTGAGCACCGCTTCTGAGCACCACACCAGCTCCTGAAAGGAGGAGGCCCTGAGTAGAAGGTGAGGAAGTGGATGATGGGTGAGAAGTCACCTCCAGGGAGTCTCTCGCTTTGCTGCCTGTAAGCCCCAGCTGATAAAGGAGATCTACACCTGTGGAAGAGGGAAAAAAATGAATCAGATTTTCTTCATTTAACCCCTTCATGGCTCAGCCAGTCCAGGATGTATTTCACTTGTTTTAGGCTGAAAATGAGATACAGGCAAACTACAGGCATTTCATAGTTATGGGGAATTTAAAGTTTAATCCCCTGTCATGAATGGCACTCTTGGCATGCTTAAATGCTAATAAAAAAACATGGAACATAAAAATGATCTCACTGAGATATAGGTCATTCCACCGGCATAAAAAATACTGTCAGACCATACAGTTACAGGTATATATATATATCAGTATTTATCAATGTCTGATACAAGATATTTATGAAATTTATGCAAGGAATCCTAGCAGGAATCGAGCTGCCAGTGTTGAGGAGACCTGGAGATATATGCTGGATTGGGAGCTTTCACTTGTTTATATAAATTTAGTCCAGGGTGATATTTTTCACTGATCCTGGTTATACATTTATGCCCTGCTGTTTTAACCACAGAGCTTAATTTTAAGTCACTTTAAACTGCACAGCAATTTGCTGCTTTGTATACTTAAGTACCACTGCTCCTGGATCTAAAAAACACTGCTTATTCATAGGGATATTAAATCATTACATTGTTTTCCCTACTTGGACAAAAAGGACACATTAAGCATGAGGAATACAGCAGTACACGAGATTACGCACCACAAATATGCTGGCCTAATTCCATCCCTAATTCTCGCGTCCGTATACCTCACATCTGAAATGGCAGTTTGCACATCACTACCACACACATTACGACTGTTTTTTTATATATACTCAAAAATATTACTTATTACTATTTAGTTATTACTTTTGGTATTAGATAGTGTTAGAGGGTCACTGGATCCTTTGGGGTACCCCAAAGTTGACCCCAGTTTTCAGCTGACAGAGAGGGGGACTCCACAGTCCATTTCCAGTATTTAAGGGGGGTAACTGTAATATACTATAACTAAGGACACAGACGTATGGACATTCCTCCTTGAAAGATTGAGGGTGGAAGGTCTTTGGGATTGAGTTCAGGTATCCCTAGTCTATAGGTACTTTTACGGATGCGTAATTATAGAGTTGTGCCCTATGAGGCTGCTGGTGTACAGTATCTGAAGTGGATCTACATGCAGAGATGTTCTTGAAACTTTTTAGCCTGGGGTGCTGTCAGCCTGGATTCCAGCTAGCCCGCTTCATAAGTGAGGTAAAGCTTTCTAACTTTCAACCCACATTCCTGCCAGGTCGTGATGGATGGACTCTGCCTGATCACAGCGAATAAATTAAAAATCTCGGATCGCGTAAAAACGTGTGCACAGTGTGTGCACCTGCATGAAAAAAACGCATTCAGTTTAACATTCTGAAACATACCTTCTGGGAATTGATCAGACAAGTATACATAGTCATGATACCCCAATCAATGCGGCTTTTTCTAGTTTTATAGTGGCTGGGTTTAAATAATCCTTTTTCCCCCCAAAACAGCAAGCGAATGGAAGTATAATATGCCAAACATGAAGCGTGGTACAGTACCACAGGAAAGTCGCGTATAGTATAATTTCATGTGTCGAGATAATAAATAGCTAATTCTGACCACAACGGGAGCCCATTTAATGTTTTAAAATAATTAACACAAAATGTGGGAGAAGAATTCATTACAGAAACCATCACAATTCATTCCGCGAACTATGAAGAGGCTGCGGGATTGTAGCAGACAAACGCGCCTCTGAATGGGCAGACAGACGCTGCTCGCCTTCGCCTTCGTGCGCTAAAAACAGCCAGAGAGCCGCCACCGTAATTTCTACCACCTGAATATATAAAAGCGGTGCCAGAAATAATGCGGCCCGTCATGTATATCTGCGCTCTCAATTCGAACGATTAATCTCAAATCAAGAGTCGGTATCCGTTAATGGCTCAGCAGAAGAAAAAAAATCTGGTTTTACTTTGACGGGCTCTAAGTGCATTTTGGGATCCAGGGAACAAGAGCAGGCATGCAGAGGTGCTTTAAAAAGCCGGGGGAAGAGCGGCTCCCGTTTGCAGCTGTCCCACAGGGCGGCCTCAGCTTAGCTCTGCTCCTCTCCATTCCGCTACGCCTTATAGCAGCATTACTGACACACCGCCGCACTGGAGAGACATGCTCGCAGAAACTAGACAAGAAATAGTGCCAACATATAGTTACTGGGCAATGCCTACTCATTTCATTATATTTCCAGGTTTTTTTCCTTTCCTGTTTGTATAAATAATTTAATCATTTATGCAACTCCCATAACCCTGCTCAGGGTAAGCAATTGGAAGGTGGATGGATTTATGCAGCTTAATTGCAGGCGTGCCTTTTACAGTTTAATTAAATTAATTCTCCTACAGCTAATACTCTATAACACTAAACTGGACCAGTTTAAAACCAGTGCTTGCTTTTATTTCAAGTGTTCATAAAATAGTGAATAAACGTGCACACTATGTGCTAGTCGCTGTCAGGGTCGGTGCCCATCCGACCCTGTCCTCTGTGTCCTTCTCCATTTGGCCAGCTGGCGTTGCTGGCCATCCTGCTCCCCCCTCCTTGTTACCTGCCCTAGTGTGCTGCCCCCACCCCCCAGACTGCCGCATGGCTCAGCGGGCTGAGCGTGTGGCTCTTAGGTCACAGCCTCATTTATCTTTTGTATCGTGTGTTTTGTTCCCTAGTGTTCAGTTTCTCCCTTTCGAGTTTTTTGGTTCCAAGTTTACCCTCGCTGCGATTTTGGTTACACTGGTCTGTTTATCCTAGTGTTGGTTAGCGTTTCTTAGTTTCAGTGTCTCTAGTGTTCTCTAGGTCTGAGTTAATTTATTCCACCTGTTGCCTGTTGTCCTGTGCCCTCCCTTGTTGGTTAATTTAGTATGAGTTGCACCTGTTCCTAGTGTTCCCTTGCATTCTAGTGTATTTAAGTGCCTGTCCATGTCCTGTTCTCTAGTTGGTCGTTGCGTGTATGTGAATTGTAGTTGGTTGTTATGTGTGTGTATATTGCATGGTATGTGCGCTATTTGGTTTCCCCCAGTTCCTGCTTCCTAGTTGCTTATTATTATCTTTATTGGCCAGTTGGTGCTTTTCTTTCTGGATTTCATTGTGACCCCTCGCGGTCTGTTTCTTTGCACTTTTCCCTGGTTCTGTTTTATCCCAATAAAGCCCATTTTCTGTTCCTGAGCCACAAGTGGGTTGCCACCTTCTCCCCCTTCTTCCGCCATGCCACCCCGCCGGATCCCTGACAACTCGCCATCCAAAATTCCAGTAATAAAACGACCACAAAAATTAATACAAAGTTCAGCAGAGGACACATACAATGCATTGTATGACGTGTCCCTCAGTTACAAAGTCAGGTGTCTGACACTCAAAAGGTCAGTGCCCAGGCCCACCCAAGTTCTTCAACAATCAACATGTTTCACGAGAAACAGCCTCCCTCCACTGGAAAATATGCCTCATATCAACCCATCGCTCCAGTCTGTGTCCACGCTAGAAAAGGTCACCCTCATCATTATGGATTTTTCTTGGAACGTTGCTTCATTGTGATGACACAAATGTTGGCTCCTGAATGCGAAGTACCGGCCTAGTAAGCATGTCCCCTAGTCCTCGGTAACGATTTTTTGTTCAAGGATTGTTTACTGAACGTCACAATTAAGATATGGGAAGTGTGTAGTTTTCCTCATGTTCCCACAAAGTCATCCCACTAGTGCAACTAAGAAAAATATTATAAACACCAGTAAAGGACATGGTTGGTCAGTGGGTAACCCTTAATTTACACCTCTAAACGGTTGTGGATTCCTAGCTGGATGGCATGTTCACAATATACACATATGGCACCTTTATGAAACGATATTTTATTCTTCAACATGAATTGCTTTAAAGTGAGGTGCAGGTGATAATTTTATCATTCTGACATTGACAGAATCTTTGTTAAAATGTAAACGCGGAAATAACGTTCCATTAACATTACTGCCGACTCTGAGTAGACCTTCACATAACGTTAGCTAAGGTTCTAGAATGTTCCCCGTTAGCTGGGATTAAGCATGGGAAGCTAGGAGGAGGGCTCACATGCTCACCTTGCACCGGAGTGTGTCCTTTGGCAAACAGGGCGCACGTGCATATTGTGAAGAGCAGGAGGACAGTTCTCCTGCAAAGGAGGAGAAGCAGGTAAGTTAGCGGTTGGACAAATACCTCATCCCGCAGGAGTCAACAAGAGTAAGAGAAGGACAGATGGCAAAGAATAATGGCAATAGTTTAGCCCTTATTTTCACATAAACAGATACAGAGCATAACTTTCTTCATGGAAGTTAATGCACATCCTCCCCAAGTTTCTGTGAATTTCCTCCTACGTGTTGACCTATTGTACAGGCAAATCAACGGCGATTGTGAGAAAACGGCCCACCTGTGACCCTTAGCATGCGCTGAAAATTGAATTCATATCGCAAATGCCAAATATGCCTAAATGTTTCATTACGAAATTACATCTTCATTAAATTCAGGTATGAGAGGCAATCTCAGAAGGTCCTGCAATCAACTGGATCCAAACACCATATAAACCATAGTTTACAAATGATAATTAAATGCAATCCTTGTTGGGTTTCTGCCTTCTTCTGTTATAGACACAACAGTTTAACTTAAGATGAATGAGATTCAAAATTTCCAAATGTATTGTCCAAAAGAAACATCTCAGGTTTATTAGTTTCCACTTAAGCGTGTCATCTACTGAACGAAAGGCAAGAAGCACTGGGCTAGCCTTAAATGTCACACATAGGGAACACTCTGGAATACATCCCAACATTGGCCCTGATTTATTTTGCATGCTTCTGTTTTGGTATTTATTTACGCCACACGTAAGGCAGCTCCAACCATGGGGCAACCAGTAATTATCCCTTAGTAGCTTTGGAAAACCCACTAACAGAGCGTACCCCCAAGGCAGACATTCTTCCACGAACCACTGTACAAACATTTGGTCTGGTAGTTAAGACACAGCCTTGTTTTTAATCATGAAGCCATATGGTCGCTGATATTTTGGGTAAAAGCTACATGTATGAAAAGCTACATACAGCATACACCGTATGCATTTTGATACACTGGCAGTGATCCCTTGCCGAGACAATAGAGAGGAACTAGACATATACAGTTCAAATTGCTTTGAAATTAACAAACGTCTTTCAAACATGCCCAAACATAAAACGAACAATTGTGCATCCTCAAACAAATCTGAGACGCTAACAAATTACATTATTACAGTGATAATTGTCAGTGAATGAACTTTTTCCAAGAGAAAACCCTAAACGATTGCCATAGTGCCACAAGCCAATTTAAAAAACGCTGATTTACGGCACCAGTGGCGCGGAGCACGTGCCAAGAATGTGTATTTCCTCCCCCCAGAACGCCGACTCTGATGAAAGGCCTGAACGTTAAACGGCAGTAAAATATCATGCAAGCAGCATTAGCAGAGGAGGGTGTCAGCCTCTCCTCGTGGCCTCTGAAGGGAAACACACCTTGATCAACCGAGCAAAATAGGCAGATTCCGTGCCCTACGCTTCTGTGTCCAAGCCCTAAGCGTACCTTCTACTTCGAAAGAATTGCTCAAGGACTATACACAGTTAAACCAGGAAACTTGCTGTCATCAACACTGGTTTAAATCCAAACAGCATCTGTCCACTACTACTTAAAATAACTATTCCCAAAAAAGTTGGAAGGCTTTCATTCATCTTCCAGATCACTTATCCTGGACAGGTTTCTTAAAAGGTTAAAGAAAAGTATTCACAATAAATCTTTTTAGCAAACAGAATTAACCACCCATCCATCTTCTGACCACTTATCCTAGTCAGGGTCACAGAGCAGCGTTAAACCCATACCAGTTGTAAGTAACACAATACAGGGGACACCAGGGGAAATGGCGCTGGCTAGGCAGGTCTGCTTGTTTCCTCACAGCTCCAAGAACGTGAGTTCAGATTTGGGTCCTGCTCCTGTCCACTGTGTGTTCAGTAAGTCTTCTCAAGGTACCCTGGTTTCTTCTCAAGAATCTGCCCAAGCGAGCTAGCGATGTCATAAGTTACAGCCCTATAAGGAACCAATTCCAAGGATAGGCTCCACATCACCATGGGCCTGACTGAACAAAGTTGCTGAAAAGTGTCAGACTAATGGACATCTTGTAGATGTGCAACAATAAAGCTACACAATTATTTCTTGATTTCTACCAATGCAAATAACCAGATGCTTAATCACATTATATGTGTATATATATATATATATATATATATATATATATAAAACATCTATCACACAGTAGCGGTACCATTATTCTGTAACGCATACGTGCATTGCGACCTTCTGATACCAGTCATTTCTCTGAACTCCTTAAAATTGACCTGTTCCATTGCTTTTTCTTACAAACCAGCATGACGCCTTCACATGTTCTGGAAGGTGGAGAAAAGAAAAAACTAAATTCCATAATGGTTATAAAAGGAGAAGTATCCTATGTACCTTCACCCTATAAGAATATACACATGGACTCAACTGAGTAAGACCAAGCTGTTTTTTCTTTTTTGAATGGGAGCCGCTGCATTCCAAACAAGGGGATGAATGAACTGCATCACATGTGTTCTGGTGACATGCAGGTGAGACATTCTCCACATTACACCAGCAGACAAGATGGATGCCACCATACAGTTCAAGGGAAATACATGCAAAATACACAAATAAAGACGCACACGGTTCCCTCATTATATTAAAATACTAAATAAAGATGCTGACATTTCCAAAAGTATAACAGAAGAATGACCTAATGTGCAACTATATATAAATAAAACTGACATTTATGAAAATTTTTGAGGTTAATAATCTACTGTATGCCGTTAAAATGCAGTAGCCTTGTGAACTTTTAATCTCTATTAATTAACTATTAATTAATCTCCTACAACAAAACTCATGCACACTCTACAAGATCGACACTAGCTAGGCAGTTGGCTTGGAGGAGAATCTTAAACAGCAACAAATCTGCCAAACCCACAGAATGGTGTGCCAATAATCAGGTTCAGGGGTGGGCCATAAATAATCATTGTACTTCATTTAAACATGTCTCTGAAGCCTTAGAAGGAAAATAATTTGATTGGGAATTAAAAAGGAAATTCTTATACCAATATTTTAGCAATATGCAAATGCATATGTTGTTAAGTAACATAAATCCAAAATTCCAGAATCTAGGGAAATAGCATTTAGTATACAGTACCTCATTTAAAAGACAGTGATTTCTACATATAAGAGTCAAGGGCAGTAGTCAATACACAATGTAACAGTATATAGCTGCATTTTGCGATAGCCATTTAACAATGTAGTAAAAGAAACAAGTTACCACTATTAACCAAATTAAGTTTCCGTTTACCAGGTATGACAGCAACGTGGACAGTAATTTTTCTTTGCAATCATTTTTAACTTGAAATTGCTTTTATTAAAAACAACAACATCAGCCATGTAGCTGAAAGCATCTAAATCCGTCACAACAGTTGGGTGTGTGACCACCATCAGCCCATGTAGCGCTTAGAAGGTCATAGCCAAGATCATTTCTTCAGCTTTCAGCCTAATGCTATATTTATTACTGGGGCTGTAATCATTTTCTCTGAAGATGGTTTGCCTAATTTTGTATTGCCAGTTAAATAGGATACAAAATATAACAAGCCTTTAACAATTGCTGTTTTCTCTTTTTACATTTATCAAGAAATGCCTGTCATCGCACAAGCAAGAAACAGATGCATTGCTGACAGGATAACTGTACGTCAGCACACTACAGTGCAAACTTTAAACCCACATTTACAGCCACATGATTCATAGTACAGAGGCCAGAGTATAAAAACGCTGCCTAGTACTGCTACTTTTTTTTCTCCAGAAGCTTTCAAAATGGTTAGGAGTCAAGAGGTCATCATAGCCTAAAGTAAAGATTTGCTTAGTCCACAAAACCTTAAGCAGACACAGAACTATGAGTAAACTTCTACCGGGTTTTATTGGTTCGTTCTTTCCTGCCTTAGGAAGACCAACAGATGTTTAGCCGAGACACACAGCGATAGACTTATGACTAACCCACACCCGCGATTACCGAGACAAATTTCATTTAATGACCTCTTGCAATCTTCCGTTAATATGACTTAATTGCCAAGTGTATGCTGATTTCCAGTAAGGAATTAAAAGGCATGGCTCCCTCGCTTTAGATTTTGAGACCTATAAGTATACTTTTCCGATTACACGTTTTTATTTTCACCACTCATTAGCTGGAGCTTGTCCGCTTAAATATCCAGGTGTACCCTGAGTCAGTGGAGACCCCTGGTACTGTTCCAAGACTTATGTAACGCCATCAAACCTTAACCGTTTCAGTCTCTTTAAATATTACTTATTTAATGATCTGAAATCCAGACATAGTTATTACTTTGTGTAACGAGAATCAATGTTATGTTTTCGGTACTATACACAATCCATACGCATGAATTTAGATTTCTGCTCCCTATCCTGGCTCCGTCACTGCTGTGTTGCAGACACCAGACGCCGAAGACCGCTTAGATATGGAGTATCCAAACTTCTTTAAACTGTCCATAAGATAGCTCCCTGTTAGATTATAAACTATAGGCAAATGGATCTACCAAGGCTTTTATTGGACATCTTGCCCTTTAATAAAGTGTCATATATATATATATATATATATATATATATATACACACACACACATATATATATATTCCTATCAATGAGGCTCCTACGGGTAATCATCTGCCCTTATCCGAGGAGAAACGAGTTAAAAATCTGCATCCACACTCTTCCTGGTAGATGCGACATTGTTGCTGATCTGACATTGTTACATCTGAAAGTCAGAGAGACCTATATACATATATGCACGCTGTCGGTTCTCCCCTGAAAGGCGATATCGCCTCGGTGTGTGCGGGGGGGACAGGGCTGGGCTTTGCGCCAGCATATTGTATAGCTTAAATACCTCTCTTTCTGCTAATGGTGCTTTTTCGTTACGGCGTTTGCGTTCGCGGGCAAGCAGAGGCCGTGTCATTCAGCCAAGTCGGATACTTCGTTTAAAGAATTGCTTAATTTATACGACGAACAAATGTCATAGCGATTTCGACAAAAAAAAACATTCAGAGCAGATTTTCCAAATTTAGATGACAAGTTAAAGAAGACGCACTGGAATCGCATAAATGATTAACATGTATGTGTGGTAGTACTTGCCCTGTTGAGCAAATTAATCCACTTTATTAAGATGCGACGCAGATATATACGGGTTAATTTTTTTCACGTGGCGTAGTCCTCCCCCCCAGTTTCATCACATCTTTTTCAAAGCCCGATATTTCTAGCCTAAGTATGCTACGGGGCGTTTGGGACGCTGTTCTCGTTTCCCTTCGAGCTCGCCTGACAGCTCAATGCCACGACCGATTGCACTGGGACGCCGTCCGCAGTTTGATGCTTCGTGCGATCGGCAGAATGATCCGAGGAGCGCCAGTTTCCTTATAAACATCCAGCCGATCACAAGCACTGGGTTACCGATTAACTGTCGCCAACAAGTGCTAACAAGTTGACCCTGACAAAAAAGTGCATCAGCAGCCAGCAATGACACTTCAGTGTTGGAAATACTGCAGATGATATAGATGTCCATTCTAAATTGCATGATATGGCTTTGCCGGAAGGATTATTCCTTTACACAATGCATAAAGTATTGTATACATAAGTATACGTAAACCAGACATCTTTAGGTGCATTGCTTTGCGGGTCATATGCATGCAATATACACGTAGTACTTACGTTTTTTCTGTGGCAGAAATATTTCCACTCCTTGTCCGTTGGGCTCCTAAATGCATTTGTATGCATTTGTCCTAGCAGCTGAGATCTAGGTGAAAGAAGTATTCCAAGCTAAAGGACGCCGGCTCATTAGCTATCCCTCGGTAAGCAACAGACAGGATTTAAGTAAATAAAAAAAACCCTCAAAATTTCCTCATGGTAAGGGGGATATCCAGAATGCACGACTCCCACTCACTGAGATTTTTTTTTTTTTTTTTGCCAAACTCCTTTGCGATTAAACAAAAGAAACGGAAGCAGCCGTGCTATATGTGAGGTTTGTGTGCTGCCTGCATTTCAGAAATGCCCTATCGCCTGCATCGCTTTATTGACACTGAGACGCTGCATGCAAAGCGGACAGCCGGAGCTCCGCGCCGCACCTCCAGGCAGTAAGGCTCTGCCGATGCCGTGACTTGCAGTGGTGCGAGGGGAAGCCGTGTTCATCTCCGGCTCCACTGGGTGTTGGGTTTCTCCCACTACTGACGTGTGACATCACAGATCAGAGCAGATCGTCGCTGTCCAGCCATTAATCCAACCATTCATTAAGCACGCGCTGCCTGATAATAAGCGCGTGAGTCGGTTCGATACGCATACAAAATTTTACCGGGTATTTATCCAGATATTGCCAGGCTAAAGTTTTAACTTTATTTTTAATGTCTGCAGGTCAGTGATCACATTGGTCTCTTACTTATGTTCCAGGGCTGCCTGATAAATGTCTAAATATATTATATATATAATATACATTATTGAGACCAAAGTGATCAGTGACCTGCATATCTTAAAAATAAAGCTACGGCCAAGCATAGGAAATGAAGTTGTGTCATCACACTACTGTTATTAACAGGTATTCAAGAACTTAGTAATGTTTCTTAACTGTTCAATACATTTTGCAGCATTTTTTCAGTATGGAATAATATAGGTATATGAAAATCCAAAAACAACTGTCTTAGTCCCAGCTAAGACCCAGGGTATCTCCTAGTAATACTGCATGTAATACTCACACAGTTTTGCACAATTTTAGGTTTAGAAAAAAGTAAAATGTGTGGTTCAGAAGAAAAAGCCTCTGGACCTGTTGTCGGAGCGTTGATGGTTTGAGCCTCTGGCCACATATCCGTTGGGCCCTTGAGCAAGGCCCTTAACCCCCCAAAATGCTGCAGGTGTGCTGGACAAATGGCCCAACCCTGAACTCAGACCCCAAGTGTGTTGTTTTCAGAGTGAGATGGGGTATGTATTCCTATGTTTTTAAATTTGTGTGAATGGCAAATACATGATTTCATTGTATGACACATCATTTACCTGGAGCAACTTCATGGAAATAGCTGTGAAATATAGTATATGTTGTATAGTGGAAATAATATTACGTCCTCATTATTCATAGGGACACTTAGGTTGACATGTGGTTTAGTGTGTTAGGATGCTGTGCCTGACATCAGCAGGTTGCTGGTTCAAGTCCCAAAGTGTTGAGAGAGAGTTGATTTCGCCGCTGCGCCCCTGAGCAAGCGACTGTTTGACCCTACTTTAAATCATATGTTGCTTTGGATACAAGCCTCTGCTCCATGAATAAATTGTAATGGGGTGTTGATGGTCATTGGCAGTATGACTACACACTTACTACACGCTGCTTATTTGTTGTGTGGAAATAAAAGTTGTTGAACAGCCATGATCTTATAGTATATAGCAATGTTTCTTAAACCTATCCTCAGGGACCCCCAGACATGCCACATTTTTGCTCCCTAGTAGAGAGCTGGGAGGGAGCAAAAATGTGGACTGTCTGTAAGCCCCTGAGGATTGGGTCGAGAAACATTGGTATAGAGTTATTCCCTAAGCAGATGTACAGTGTATTAGTTTCGGTACCACAGAGCCTAATTTTACTTGAAAAATTATAAATATTTCTGCCAAGAATGATTCTTCAGCTTGGCAAGATAACCACCAGTACAGCTGTCCAAATTAAACACAAGAAGTGTTAATACGGCTCGCACGTGTTTCCATTCTTGCACTTAAAATGTTCTCAGAGAGAATTTTTTATGGAAAAAAACAGAAAAGAATAGAATATCAAAAACTATCCACCAATAATATGTTTAGGTTTCTTTATTATTATTATTATTATTTACAAAATTCACTTTCATGCAGCGACAATGGCATTTTCAGGAAATGGTATTTTAAGCTTAGTTAAATTAGGTGTAACCTGGATTTGCCTAAAAAGCACTTGAACGCATTTTCAAGCTTCAAGGTTCATTTATTGTCATTCTTAACATACTGTCATATGAAATGAACGAAATTTGTGACTCGAGCAGCTTACAATATATTGACAGTAATTACAATGACACTATTAAATTCATCACTGTATTTTGGAAAAACTTTTGTCAAGATTCATCCTTAGTAATCAAAAGAACAAAAGTCAAATACCACATTTTCATGTCATTGAGCTGTGAATAATTTTCCACTGACCATCAATATGACCCAGACTTCACTGCCTTTGACATGTGACCAGAACGGTCCCAACTTCCTTGGCCTCAAACAAAAGATTTTCTGTAATCAGCTGCTACAAATAACTTATTCATGCATGTATATATGCTTCACTGTGTATGGGTGATTATTTTAGTTACTGCCAAAACTTTTTTCAATAAAAGAACAGTGATGATTAGTTGTCTAGCAGTCAAATATAAATGGCCTTTAGTATCCGTTGACACAGCAGGTCAAATAGCTTTGGTACTCAAGTGAACAATAGGAGTTTCTCGTAATCCTCCTATAGATTTCATACTCTGAACTGGGAAATGTGTGGGGGCTGTAATGCCTTTACAGAGCTGCCCTGTGGGATATGTATAATATGTATCATGTAACAGCTTTGGAGAGGAAGCATTCATGGTATAGTACAGCGACACACACAGATGGCCAACCAAAACCTACCCTGTGCAGTAATGTCACCTCAACCTTTTGAAGAACAGACTGTAGGGTACAGTCCGGATTCCAGAAGTATATAAAAAATTAAATACTGTATTTATTTACTGAATTGATTCATGTCAAGGGTTAACTGTATAATAAATGCAGTAGCACTATTGGTGTCCGTTATAATAAAGATAATAAGGATAATACACAATGTTCGGTGACATTCTCCATGTGTTATATATCAGGAGAAGCACTGCTGAAGTTCTACTGAGTCCCTATGCAATATTTATTCATTTAAAACATATTTCCATTTGCAAAGTTTTTGAAATGAGATGCATTTGTTCTAGAAATTATAGTGAAACATAGTGTTTCCATTATCAGGCTTATATATTGCATAAAAATGATCGAAGTGACTATGCTAATTATGATTTTATTTAAAGATAACAAGTAACTTGCGGTAAAATATGTAATGTGAATAAGAACAGTTAACATGTCTCCTACCAGAACCTGAGATTATTAAATCTCGTACACATTCTATTCAGTAGTTTTTATCAGATATGTTTTTATATCTCTGACTTCTGTATCTCTTATATGTCTAACTGCTTTAAAATACACCATGCTAAAAAAAGGTGATGAATTCTTTAAATCCCCAAGGTAAGATAAATTTAAATTATCACTGACTGTTAGATGCTTAAAGGCTCCAAATCTAGTCACAAAATGTAATGTAATTAGGACAGAAATTACTTCATAACTGTACAGCAAAGGGTTGAAATGGAGAAGATCTGGCTTTTAGCTTCAAATAACTAATGCATCTTCTCCCTTACAGTCCAGGGATATCTGTACCGAAAGGGGGTCACCTATCCAGGCTGAATCCAAATACCTTATGGCTCAACATGAAATTGTCATCCAGCCACATAGTTCATAGTAATAGCTTGTAAATGTCTGCCTGTGGAAATGCTCCCTCTTTGTGGGTCAAGTGAAAGTCAAGGCTGATGAGGAGAACGGAGAAGTGCTTTTTGTGCAGAAGCCCTCGCTATGCTAATGGAACTTAATTTAGTGCGCTCAGTGAGTATGGGGTCGCATGCGCACCTGGGCTGACACGGTGCCAGCCTGAGAGTTTCCAGTGAAACAATATCCATAGAGGCCATAGAGGCTACAGTGAACATTTCTCTATTTGTGACGTACGAGTGCTATAAAACAAAACAGGAACTCATCACATATAACCACATATTCAGTCTGGTTCAAATCCCATTGACTTTTTACAGACTCCTTTTGGCCGAAAAGTATGACAATATGCAACCTAAACTTTCTATGTGCCTTTACTGTTGTATCATGTCAAATAAAACCAATGGTTTTCACTGAAAATTCAGCCAGGCATGCTTTTTAAGTACATATCTATAATTCAAGGAGGATTTCTGTTATTTATAGTCTGCCGAAAAAGACAGTAAAAATGAAAATCCCACATGCATAAATATCTCACTAAGAAGTCTTCCTTAATGTTCTAAGAATGAATTAATGTATGTGTTTTAGCTGAAAAAATAATCCGTTTCAGTAACAGAAAAACAGGAAAGAGAACATTTCCTAGATATGAAGAACATGACCTCCAAGTGACATTTCCTGATAGAAGGACATTCAGAAAGCAGTGGAAGGTAAGTGGAAAGGGGAAGAGAGGGTGAGTAGCTACTGCTCCCAGGGGAAGAGGAGCAGGCCAGGAATCAAAAGTCCAAGCATGTCACAATACGCACACTGGCCCAGATGACAGGAACAAGCGGTGCTGGCTATTTGGCTGCCTGGCTCCGTGGAAAACACCCCCCTGTGCACTTCCTGCAATCAAAATAATAATTTCGAAGTTACGTATATCAACAAACAACTGCAGACAATTAACGTGCAATTTATATGTTTTCAACTATTTTAATATGCAAATAAAATAGTTTCCACTCTGAGTGAAAGAACGAGCAACCTGGCTGTATTTGAGATCCCTGAGTATCCCGGAATAGTTAAGACAGCTGTTGCTGTGAGGCTAAAAAGCTGTCCTTTCGTGGGCAGGGATTGGCATGTGTCTTATAATGGGACCGCAGAGAATGACTCCCATTACAGAGATGTACGTAATCCAGTGCTCTGTGCTGTTACTTCGTCCACCTGAAATATATTTTATAGCGTGACAGTAAATGTATGTTTGCTCAAAGGTAAACGCAGTAAATGGA
>JAODKM010000032.1:7283443-7302664 GCA_026780845.1 Petrocephalus sullivani | reverse complement strand
TCGGGGGGGCTGTTCTTCCCAATCACGCCACTCCAGGTCTCACTGTCATTGCCCACGTGAGCATTGAAGTCCCCCAGGAGGAGCGCTCTCCAACACCCTTTCCTAGGACTCCAAAAAGGGTGGGTATTCTGAGCTGCCGTTTGGCACATAAGCGCAAACAACAGTCAGGACCCGTCCCTCCACCCGAAGGCGAAGGGAGGCTACCCACTCGTCCACCGGGGTAAACCCCAATGTACAGGCGCCCAGCCAGGGGGCAATAAGTATGCTTAGTCCTGCTCTGCGCCTCTCCCCGTGAGCAACTCCAGAGTGGAAGAGTGACCAACCCCCCTCAAGGAGACTGGTTCCAGAGCCCAAGCCATGCGTCGAGGTGAGCCCGACTTTATATCTAGTCGGAACCTCATAACCTCGCGCACCAGCTCAGGCTCCTTCCCTACCTGAGAGGCGACATTCCATGTCCCTAGAGCTAGCTTCTGCAGCCGAGGATCTGACCGCCAAGGTCCCCGCCTTCGACCACCACCCAGCTCACATCGCACCCGACCCCCATGGCCCCTCCTACGGGTGGCGAGCCACGTTTCTCCTTCGGGCTGCGCCCGCCCAGGCCCAATGGGTGCAAGCCTGGCTACCAGGAGCTTGCCATTGAGCCTCATCCCCTAGCCTGGCTCCAGAGGGGGGCCCCAGTGACCTGCTTCCGGGCGAAGGAAAATGTGCCTCCATGTTCGTATACATCATAAGGGTCGTTTTTGAGCCGCACTTTGTCTGGTTCCTCACCCGGACCTGTTTGCCTTGGGTGGCCCTACCAGGGGCATAAAGCCCCGGACCATTTAGCTCCTGGGATCACTGGAACATGCAAACCCCTCCTCCACGATAAGGTGTCGGCTCCAGGAGAGGTGAAAACATACTTCTTCATACATATATTTAGAGGAAGAATAAAATTCTTATCCTGGGGTGTGTACATAACATTTAACATTTAAGTGGTATTACAAATTTGGCCACTTGGGGGCAGCAGAATACCCCTGTTCCACTGTTATGCTTGTCAGCATCGGGAGTTACTTCATTAATATAGCCTCTATAGCCGCTACCTAAAACCCGTACATACCCCAAGATGTGTATATTTCTTCAGATCATAACACGAACGGATTAGAATACCTGTATTTACCCTTCCCTATGACACAAGACATCTTGGTTTCGAAGAGGCAGAATGCTCGGAAAATTCAGTGTAAGGACAAATGTTCGCTATTATTTACTATTATCAATTATCTCTGACGGTTTAAAGGATTTGTCGTAAACATATTTCAATTAAGTTATGGTTCCCATGTCACAATGAGCAAATGAGGGGGAGAACCTGCCAATTGCTATTGTGTATATTTCATTTGCACTTTATACCTCGAAACACATGACAATAAAACTTGACATTTGAAGCTTGAATAATAAGATTTAAATCCATATTGCACATGACCACAGCAACAGTTCTACCAAAGCTCAAGGTATAGATAAAGGCTTTTAAAGCTGACTTAAAGTAGATCAACTCAATTAGCAAATTATACTACAGAAAATGTGAAAAATGTCATTAAGCAAAAGGAGGTCAAATGAGTACATCGTAAGAAGATTTTGGACAAACACGTATAAGTAAAGCATAAAGTGTTTAGCCAGACATAAATACTGGATGAACCAAAAGCATCCTATGGAAACTCCTCTGGTTTATAGTTACAGCAGCACACCAGGGTACCATTAGAGATGAATTACGTGGCACTGTAAAAGCCTGGGACGGTCAAGCCACTCACTCAGGGCAGGAGAAACATACACTTAACAGAAAGTTACCACTCCCGTCAGCCACTGAGATTTTGCTTACTGCATGCAACATGATGTCAGATATTTTATGGAAACTATGTCTATAACTTCAAAAACAATATTGAGATAAAATTTGATAACGATCATTTCCAGTGCATCAAGCATTTGCTACAAGAATATTCTCATGGTATTTTCTAACCCAGTTCATCCAAAGCCCTCAATAGCATGGTTGCCCAAAATGAGAAGACACATCATCCATAGAATGCTAGAGGTACAGATTCATTGCCATGTGGACACTAGGCGGTGGGATTCCACACATGATGCTAAGCACTTTTGGTTATGAGTATTAAACAGTAAATTGTGCAATACCCACCCTGACAAATACACAAATACCCATCACAGATATGCATAGGATCAGTGACCATATCTTATTTTTATATAGTTATGCCCCTCAAAAGCTGTCGTTTACAGACATTAGCAAAAGGCATACTATCTATTTAGAGGCAGACAACAGATTACAATGTTTAAAAAAATATATGTATTTCTTTGCCTCAAGTTCAAATTCTCAGCTACAGCTCCAAACAATGAGCTGCTCGACCCGCTCAGTGTATCCTTAAAAAAATAAAAGCCAGCAGCTGTTTTCTCATTACAATATCTTGAGATAATACATCTGTAGCCTTAGAAAGCACTGCATTACAGATTATGCCTTATGAGGTATATTGTTACCCAGGCAGTGCATGAGTGAGTAAGCAATTTCAGAATGCTTTTTTTATTATTATTATTATAAATGACTAGCATGTAATACTGTGCAAATGATTTATTTCCTCTCATGGATAAATTCCTCTCTTGCAGTTCTCAGAATGCTATAAATATATTGCACTGGCACAATCTGGGCCTCCTTCCCTCCATATTTTCCTCCAGACCACTTTCTTCATGGATTAAGAAAAGAAATAATCATTTCACAGCTGTTTACAGAGTTTAGACACGGCGCATAGTACAGAAGACACTGAACTATTTCTCCACTTTAGTATATGCTAGATTATGTTACTGGTGAACTTAAGGTACTCATGTGTAAATGTCCTCATAACTGACTTCTGTGTTGGTAGTCATCTGAGTACCTCATTCTAAAGCAAAGCACAAAGTAACAAGAAAGTGCGGTCAGATTTATCAACTGCAAGGCCGTAAAGTACTGCATAACATAGTTAAAGTGCTACATTAACCCTAAACACAGAAAAAAACGAAAAAACATCTGACCAGAAAAGTACCGCAGATTGAGGTTATCCAAATGTTAGTAATCAAATAAAATTCCAATACCCTGTTGTTCTGAGGCTAACATTACTGCTTACTGGTCTGCAGTGGGAAAATAAAATTTAAAAAACAAACAAAATGAAGGTCTTACGCAAGTTAGTCGCTCCCAGGCATTCTTGTCTTTGTTTTGAATAAACACTGCGGAAAGTTTCTCACTTCCTCTCAATTTTCAAGAGAATCCTGAGAGGAGGAGAACTTCCTCGATTCTCTGGCTCTGTCTGATGCTCTGGCACCAAGTGCTCTCAGCGACCTAATAGCGACCCATGTGATGTTGGGTTGAATAGATGTCTAGGATGGTTCAACTGTAGAACAGGGACATGTGAATTAATAATACAGATCTTTATGAACATATTGTTTGTTTTGCTGAGCAAAAATCATATCCAAATGTCACAAATCCATCCACCCATCAATACTGTTAAAACTATGAGAAAACAAACAGCGGGGGGGTCAAAAGACAATGAAGATCCAAAAGGGAGGGACTTTGACTAATCTGAACAATGGAGAAAAAGCTAGAGTAAACAGTTAAAACACTAACACAGAATACTTCTACAACCACCCTAATGATCAAGGTGGAGAATCTAGCAAGGGCATATATACATAGTTATACATAGTTAATGAGGACCAAACTAAAGACAAGTGTGGATGGTTAGCACAATAGGCTGAAAGCAATGAGGCGATTAAGGGATGGCTAGCGACCTCTGCTGGCCAAACTGAAACATGGCGAGCTAACAGGGCAGGCCCTGACCTCCCATGACCTCCCAACCCCCAGCTTGTCTCTAGTTATCATGCAGATCCTTTCACAGTTTGTTTATTTACTTTTTTGGTGTAAACTAGATACATGTTCATCAAAACTGAGAATTTACCTTCTGTAGTTAGTGAAAATCAATTGGTCTTGATATTGCAAAGAAAATAAATAAAAGAAGTAAATAATCGGGCGCTTGTCATTACAGATCTATCACCAGCCATAATTCATTGGTTTATGTGAGGTTAAATATATCTGAGCAGTATATTTCTAAGAGACAATTAGTGCTTTACATGTGTCAGAATCAGCAGTTCACAAAGTTATTTTCCACTGTGTCAGTCCTTAGCGGGATCAGCTGGTAGTGAACAGTTATTCTATCAGGAAGTAACTACTCATACTTACCTTTATTGTATACAAGGAATAAAATGTTTGTTACATACAAGATCAACTGCAATGGAATTGTTGAAGTTGTGAAAACTTTACAAGTGTTGTGGTATTTTGTTGTTTCTTTACAAACCAGGTCATTTGGAGGGAAAATTATTGTCAGTTGAAAATCTCTGTGAGACAATCGCAGTTTGTAAAGCAGCCTTTACATGTTGACATAGTTGGTGAATAAAGGGATTATACAGTTATGAGGCTATTTGTATGCAGCCTATCCTGGGTACTTAGTGCTTTCTGTCATTGTTGTGCAAGTTATACACCCTGTTTGTGTTTGGGTAATTAGGTAAAATAGCACAGGCTCTATTCTGCAGAGCCGACATTCTGACCGACATGTAGTCCTGGTTGTTCTTTAGCTAAGGCTTATTTGCTAGGACATTGCTCTCTAAATCACGCTGAGTATTCAGTGTCTGACACTTTCTTGGAGCAGGAATAGCAGTTCATTGTACGTCACGCCATTACTCCGGCACCTAACTGCTGCAGGAGAAGTACCCAGGATGCTGCAGATGCCCTAAAGTGGACAACCAAGAATATTCCTGCACAAATATATGGAGAAATAAGTCACTTTAGTGCTGCACTGATACACTCTGTATGCTGTAGGTCCCCATATGCTGGCTAACTATGACTCTATAACTATGACTAAGACTGGACATCTTAGAAAGAAAGAGACCTATTTAGCACAGGGTAACAAGTACAAGGTGTGTCACAGGTAGCTCAGCCTCATTTATTCAAACAATTACTCGGTAAAGGCACAGAATAATTGAAGGGTTTTACTATGCTCTCAATTTCAATTTCAATATATTTCTATATAACACCTTTCACAGTCATCCCAAGGCACTTTACTTGGGTGTGTTGGGATACATTACAATATCTTTAAGAAAGAATAATGCAAAACAAAACAGAGCAGAACAGAGAAAATGAAAGACAAAGAAAGGAAAGAAAGAAGGCCAAAAAAAACTAAATAGGGAGAAAAAAAACCTTTTAGGGTGAAAGGTCAACTGGCTACCCCCCCACACATGCTAACATTACTGAAAAAAAATATCTCTTAGATAAATCAGTCATCACCTTCCTGGTGTATTCCCTCAATGTGCACAACACACCAAAGTTATATCTAAATTCATTCAGCAGAAGTATTCGGAGCATGTGGTACTTGTTTGAGTAGTTTCACCCAACTCGCTCCTCCGAGACCCTCATACAGTCCACATTTTTGCTCCCTCCCAGCTCCCAGCCAATCGAGAACACCAAACACCTGGTACAGGTGTTTTGGGAGATGGGATAGAGCAAAAATGTGGAATGTCTGGACGTCCCCAGGACTGGGTTGGGTAACATTGGATAGCGTGTTCAGGGCATGCTATTGTCTGTCTAGGAGGGCTCACACCTGTCCATTGCTGCAGGTTGTAGATCCCACATCAGGGCACCATAAGCAGAGATAAAGGATGGAACTGGGGGTGGCCTATGTGGCCCTTTAGTGGTTTGAAGATTCTAGGAATCACCTCTGGGCTTTTGGCTTAAGAATAGTCAAAATCTTTCTGCTTTGAATTTCAATTGTAATTCATTTTTATGATATATATTATAGCCATCACTGAATTATAAATCTTACTTTTCGGTTTTAAAACATTTTGAAATTTTGGATATCAAAAAATATGGTCCGCGTCAAAATTTTGACTGCAGTAGGAGACCATTTTCCATAAAGACAAGCAGGCACACACATATACGCTCAACCCACAAATTCGAAGCACATGGGAAAAAATGCATGTTTGGTTTCAACGAGTGCGCTGCGGCCAATGGCAGGTCAACAGCCAGCCACCGAGGACCACCCCCCAAAAAAAACACTACAGATGACATCACTATGTGAGAACACTGTGGCCTGTTGCAGCCCTTTTGTAAATTTCCTTCCATGTCACAAATACACAAACATCCCCCAAAGGAAACCGTCAAGTGGCTGATTATTGGCAGACTCCCGTAATCATAAAGTCACCCCCAGCACTAAGTCGGAAATCATTTCATTACTGGAAAGTAAATGAAAAGGTTTTTCCATTCCTGAAAAATGATTTTAAAAATATTAGTGGTCATCTGAAATAAAAAAAAAAGTGTTCTCATTTCTATCTTTGTGGGCTGGATCTGGGAGCTAGTCTGAAACTGGAGTCGTGTGGTCAGAAATTAACTTCAAATACCAATGCAGAGGAGTTAAAGTATGACCACCACAGAAGTGTTTCCTAATTCAAACAGCAGCACTGTTGCCTTTCTGTCAAGGTTCACTCTCCACTTACTGTTAATAATTCCAGTGCTGTAGCATATTTGAAACGCTAAGCACTGGAAAGACAATTTGAGCCAGAAGACACAGAGACAATATACATGCATACATACAGTACACTGATTATTTTTACAAAGCTGCTAAATTTACAAAACGTTAAATGATATATATTGTTTTTCACCGTCACGCCTGACCGCGTGAGACAGCCGCGCACGCGCTGGCGGCCATGTTGTTTTCTTTTAGCGTAATCGTTTTTGCAAGGCGGTATTTTCCACCGGGGATCAGCTCTGTTGGAATGTGCAAGAATGTCCTCCCACTGACAGTGTCTTTAAAAGGGTTACCCCTTTGCAGACCAGAAGGACCATCTGGAGATCATTTGTTGTAACCAAATTTTTTATGAGACCTCTATCGCCCTCCACAGTGGAGGGCCTTTTACCTCGATCTGCTCTTCCCACACTGTTCAGCTGAAAGAGTCTCTAGTCACTATCACCGAGCAGTTACATCTCCCACAGATAGCGGCTCAATGAGTACGGCAATAACTTAAGGATATTTTGTTCGAAATCCAGATGGAACCAAACATCCTTGAACAAAGTTAAAAGGATTGTTATTGGGAAGAGTCCTTGGCCACTATGGGCTCTGTGACCTTAAAGGAGCATCGCTGCTTTGATAAAAAATGTAGCTTGCTTTAATTCTGCCCGATGGGCCCTTCCCCATACTAATTTTGAACACTTCCATACATCTGTTTGCGGGGATCGCTTCCAAAACAGTTCAGCAAAGCTAATGTGTGCCAAAATACGCACAAGCTGAATGGTCTTCCCTGCTCATTGTCGAAAAGGCGATTTGTAAATTAAGCCATTGATAGGGGATCGGCACATCGGGCTGATATCAGTCGTCAAAGTTGCCAAAATGGCCGCCTTGTGGATCATGCAGTCTCATTAAAATAACGTAAGACAATATGGTGAACAACAATGGGATTAAGCAATCAGGACATCTTTGCTCAGTTAGATGGTGGTGAGGAGTAAAAGCAGAACAGGCGTTGGCAGGAGAGATATACTAGTAGGTAATACTGCCCTTGTGTTTGGCCATCAGTGTCTCCCACATATTCTGATGGTAAGAGATAAAACACAATGATGTATGATTGGTAATTAAGCACAAGTGTATGTCAGCTGACTTTGCCTACCCTAGAATGGTCTTACCAATTCTGTTACCAATTCTATTACCAATTCTGTTACCAATTCTATTACCAATTCTGTTAACAATTTTGTTACCAATTCTGTTAAGCTGATTGGACAATAAAGCTTTATTTAGAACACAGGGGGAACAAACCATTTTATATCAATACTTATGATCTGAAATGACATGAGAGTGATAGCAAAATTGCCATCTGGAAAAACAGTTGACAAGTGACTGATCGGCAATTATTTACACCGTGTACGAAAGGCATGCCTGTAGGGATTTAAAATGTCTTTCTGTACTGTGTAAAATGTCTTTCTTCTCCGTGAAATATTTGACATGGAGCCACAGCATTCCAGCTGCAACCCAGGAGAATGTGCAGCATAGAGTAAGCCATTGAACATTCTTTCTTAATTTGGCAATTTCCTACTTTACTTCCAGGACTTAAGCTACACATTCTCTTTAAGCCTAAAGCTGCACGTATTGCAGAAAGAAAATAATTTTTCAAAGCCTTACATAACTAAGAGTCAACATTTTTAATCGTGCTCCAGCCTTTGTGTACATACTGCATGATGTGTTAAACTCAAGTTCACATTCCAAATTCAGATCAAGGGAGTAGGTTTGCTTTCTGCACTGGGAGAGACCAAATCAGCTCCAAACCCCCCAGCCCTCTAAATACACACAGTACGCCAATCTATTAACAATGCAGTGACAATAGGCAACAAAGAGGAAATGGTGCATTACATACACGTAAGGTATAGATAAAATGGACATAGATTATATAAACATGCGCGTCAAGTGGGCAACATTAGCATATGCAGACATTACACATTAAATATACATATACATATACAAATTCCCAGACAAGGATTAAGCCTAGTCCTGGACTAAACATGGAGAATCCCCATACAAAACTCCCATTTAGTCCAGGACTAGGTTTAATCCTTGTCCGGGAAACCGGCCCATAATGTCTTATTTCTTTTTTAGACTAAATAGTTGATAGATTATAATCAATGCCAGCCAGTTAAGGCTGAATAATTCAGTGTTGTTTGTCAGGTTCTAAACTTGGAAACCAATGGGGTTTTGTAACCAGTCATTTTTTAAACCAATAAACAAGCCCCATTATTATCATGTGACAGCCTTGCCTGAATGGATGCAAAACAGGCCACTGGATCTCTCCTGCAAGTTATAGCGATGGTGGAAGCCAGCCAGCACTGAAATGCAGCAGAGTGCCTGCCGGGAGTGCGAATTTCCTGAAAACAATCACACCACGCTGATGAAGCCACACACTAGAACGTCATGGCAACCACGGCAGGGCAGCAGGGCTGACAATCAATTCTGACCTTTTTGCTTAATGATTCTGAAGCTGTTGCCGTTAGGGTGGCATGGTGGTTTAGTGGGGGGGCTGGGGGTCATTTATGTGTGTGGCTTATCTAAAATGTCCACAGTGTTTGCGTGTCCTGTGATGGACTGGCACCCACCCATGATGCCCGCATGCTTTGCACCCTGCTGGTATAGCCCCTAGGCTCACCTCAAACCTATTCTAGGTAAGTGGTCTGGACATGACAGGATAGAATTTTCCATCATCAAATAAGATTTATTTTTGCAGAGACTAGGTCTGCGGCCCGATAGGGAAACGATTAGGTTCTGTGACTGCAACATGGCAGGATTATGCAGGACATCTGATCACAACTGAGCTTTGTTGCATTTTCTGTCTTGGGTCATAATGTCACATATTATTAACCATTTGTGGGCCACACATTACTAGCAGTGCTGCAAAAATATAATTAAATGATACTTTATTGATCCTCGGGCGGAAATTAGAATTCAATTATTTGTTATTTTATTAGTACTGAGTTTCGGGATAATGGTATTCTATGGTATAATGGTATGTTATGATATACGATACTCCCAGACTTGACAATGTGAATGCAGAGGACTGACTCTTTTTAAAGACCGTTACCTTTTTGATTTATAACACGTCACTAATCGCAAACGTATTAGTGTCTAAAGAATTTCCCATAAGTGGACACAGATTCATTGCACCAATCACCTGCTCCCAAATCAGTTCAGAGCTTCAATACTCGTGAAAAAAAATTGTTGAAATATTTAATAGTGGCAGAATTTAATCAAAGGACACTTCAGATTACAACACAACAGTGCACTTATAAGGAATTATAATCACATAAGAAGAACTGGTTGATTACAGCTGTGTTGATAGTAACATGATTACAATAACAGTCACATTCAGATTTGTTAAATATAACCACTCTCATTTTACTATGAAATTGCATTATTCTACAATATTCAGTTATATTAAAATTTGCATATCATATAAAACTCCACAACTTCACTCATGTACCTGCATACACATAATAATAAAAGCATTATGCTATTCTCACCTACTGCTTTAATATCACTACTACAAAAATTTGGCAAACCAGAAAAAAAATCCACCACAGCCAATTGCAATGAGCATCTGAATGGTTTTAGACGGTCATCCATCTTCAGGCGTCCAGATCTTTACAGGCTAGTTTGTTAAATATGACTTGTGAAATAAAAACCTTTCGATAATAATGACTGCAGACAAAGAAGGGTTATCAGTTACTGCTTCTTCTTAAAATCGGTATATTTAGGTGTTTCTCGTGATTTTAAAATTTATAGTTGCATACTTGACCTTTCACACAAAAGGTGGACCACAGTTTCTTATACGGCGATAAAAACTCTCAACGAAACAGATCTGCGATGTAAAGTAACCGTGCACCACTGGGCACTTTGCTTCTGATCCAACCCCACGAGCCGCCGTAGCCGAGGACGTTTGGCTGTGTTAAGGACAGAGAGGTTGAGTGTAACAGAGGGCAGTCTGAAAGGGCTCCCCCCCCCCAGCCCCCCAAACCCAGAAGCTCTTCACAGAAAAGTCACATCATCCTGTGACTGTACCCAGTGCCAGTGGGCATCGTACTCCAGGTTCATTCTGCCGTTCAGCCCGTTTAGCATTTTCGCCTCCAGGTCAACCTTCCCGTTCTTGTATGGCCTGCCTTTGGGGCTCTGGCTCTGAGTCACTTTCTCAGCCAGGCTGGCTGCCGGAGAGTCCTGGCTGGCCCCGTGCTGCACCGGCCCGGCATCCTTGGCGCCTGAGGCCGCTCTTCCGGGCTCTGTAGCTTTGGAAGTCTCGGCTGGCTGCCTGGTCCAGACCGAAGCTTCGGCCTTGGTGCGCTCAGTCTTGCCCGACCCGACGCTGGTCCGGCCACAGAACTCTGTACCCAGGGGAGCAGGGCAGTGCGTCGTCTCAGAGCTGGACGGGCAGTACTCGTCGAGGTCGTCGGCCAGCGTGTCGAGGTAGCTACCGATGGAGATGTTATCGAGGCGGTCGTTGGGGTCGTGCAGGCTGCTCCAGCTTCCCCGCAGCGAGGCATCGGGCCCCTCGGCTAAACTGTACTGGCTCCCGGTCAGGCTGCTGCAGTGGCTGGTCAGCGTGCCGCGTTCCTCCAGCAGCCACTTGAGTGACTCGATACCCTCGTGCAGCGCCATCAGCTGCCGTAGGATCTTCACGTCGGCCGAGCGCAGCAACCCCTGCGGGCCGGGAGAAAACAAGACGAGACATGAATTTTTAAATCAAACCGGACATGTTTTATAAATAGCGTGGAGCGTGGGTCGTTTCATTTTTTATTTTTATTTTTTTATTTATTTAAAAGATGGTGAAATAAATATAATAGCTGAAAATAGCAAAGACCACAAAACACATTCGTTCACGTTCCCGCGGCTGGGTTGAGATTTGTCAGGAGGGCTAATAAATTATATGACAAAACCAATGGGAGAGATTCTACTTTTTTGTGGTTTAAAGGCCTGCATCAAATTACCTTCCCCCAACTTTATGATTACTACTTCAGAAATAGCCATTAAATAGACTTTTATGACTTGATTGATGGCAAGACCGTCACTCAATGGACGCCCTCCGTCATCCTGTGCCAGATTCCGTGGGTTTGACTGGATGATTATTAATGAAAATCTAAGCAATGGACTGTAAATGAAATTTATCAGAACCTTAAAGCATACGAGTGAAACAGAAGTTGGCGGGTGGATAGGGAATGCAAAGTGTCCATCAGTGGATGTACTGGCTGGGGCTGTTAATTGAATAGATTTGTGAAAGAGAGCAAGGCATGAAGAGTGAGGGCCGGATGTGGCTTCAGAAGGCCTTGCCGCAGCAGCAGGCCTCAGGCAGATGGGACAAATGGCCGTGTCCCTGGTAGTGTCCCAGCACCACAGGACGACTCTGCCAGCTGGACATGACGGAGTTCTGAATAGCATCTCGCTAGCAGCGACCTGCCTTGTCAGGGCCAACTGCACAAGCAACAGTGCCAGTCCGGAACACAAGCAGGCCTCTCGCTGCCTGGGATCTGTCACCATGGAGATGTCCTGCTCCCATTCCGCGTCAACTCCGTCACACACATGCCCTCGGGATGTAATGCTACTGGACCTAACGTCAAAAAGACGTGCAAAATCACGGGACAAAGGTCAGTGACGTTTTTCTGACCCATTTCGTCAAGCTCTATATTGTACAAAGTTGCTTTTAAGAGGATAAACCAGAAATAATTCAAAGCTAGTTAAAGTCAGCACTGGGACCTGAGAGAGGAAGTGTGCCCAATATACTAAAATACGCAACACAAGTATTTAACTAAAACCTGACTTTAATGCTGGTTTTAATAAACAGCAGGACACTTTCATTAGCTACAATCACTTAAACGATTTAATGCTGATTGCCTATTTGATACTTTTACTCTTATTATAACTGGGGTTGTTCAAGAGCTACAGCTCATAAAAAAGAATCAGAACCTCAAGCATGTACTACTGCCAGCTGGCCGGTGACCAAATCTCTGAAATACATCAGGGTATTATGTGGCAAGCTAACAAGGCCATCTAATCATGCTAAAGAGTTCCAAAGACTTCCTCCTGGCCCTACAAAACAGTACAATCACATTCAAACAGGAAGACTCTTGCAGGGAGATATACACCCCCCGTTACTCAACCAGCACCCTACTGACCCTGCAGGTCAGTCAATAATTTAACCTAATGGAGCTTATAGATTCTCTGTAGGTCCAGTAAGTTGAATGCAGATTTACGTGGTTTTAGGGGAGAATCTGTATGGGAACTGAAAATACAGTTTGGGTTACTGGATGGGACCCAATTTTCCCTCCAGAACCAATTCAAGGGTACATAATTTGTGCATGCAGAATGGCTATTCTGCACACCAGTGTTGTACTGAGCTGTTATTTTTTGCACTTGTGGCCTTCACCTTAGCTTTAACATTGTCCTTTCTCGTTAACAAGGTGTAGTCGGCCACAAAACTTCTGCTGACTAGATATTTTGTTTTTTTGTTTATCACACCATTCTCTGGAAACTCTAGACAGCGTAGTATGTGGGAATCCCAGCAAGGCGGCTATTCTCTGAGATACCGGAACCACCACTTATTGCACAAGTAATCATACCTCTTCGAAATCACTCAGCTCATACATCTCAGCTGCTCTAAAGGTGCCTTCCATTCAACCCGGGAAGTCAAAATTTCCGAGTTTCTACTTTGAAATTTCAACTGGAATACCCCCTGTGTTTTGACTAGTAAAGTCAGAGGAACCTGAACAACACTAACCTCAGAATTCAAGATGCCAACGCCTGTCATCAACATAAGTGAAAGCTATAGTTAGGTTATATACCATTTATTAGTACTCATGCCTTATTTGTGTCTCGTTCAGTTGGTCGTACACACAGTGCTGTCCAGCCGCTCTCTGTGGACAAGTTGCTCACAGTGGCTGACAATGAATCTGGCTAGAAATGGTATTGCTAAATGGCTTCCGGACTTATTGTACTGGAAGGCGGTTAACTCGGGTATGACATCATTCCCGGCTCCAACTTCCGACCTCCGAGGTAAATGGAATGCAGCATAATGCTGACCCCAACCTTTTGACCCTGTCTGGGTGCAGTATGTATTCAGTTGCAGCTGGATGATTCACTATTTGGAGGAACAGGCTGTTTTCATTAAAAAAAGCAGGTGTACCCAATAAACTGGCCACTGAGAATATACAGTCTAGGGTTGGCGACAGCGTGCAACGTTAATGTGGCTCCTTCTTAGATGAAGCAGTGAAGTCAAAATGAATTGGTGACCAGCCGTCCAAGCAAACACCTGCTTAAATCTCCATTAAACTGCGAAACTCCACAAGCTCTTTCCAGGACTTGATCCAAATGATCACATTTTAGCTGGACTTAGAACCGACTGCAAGAAGGCCAACCGCAGGACAAGGACCTGAATCAATCTGTGGAGGGAATCAAATTCCAAACTTGATTAGCTGAGCAGACAAATGCAGAGAGCAGACGTCGAGGTCTCCTAGTACCAAATGACATAAAAACGCATTCAAATTGGGTCCTTTTATGGCAAAATTCTAAAAATAAAGAAATAGAAAAAACTGGCATCTGGGCCTGGTGTGGACATAACAGGGTTAGGGCAGCCCAGTTTTAGCTGGCAGATGAACCCTGGGATGCTGGTGAGTTTCTTCAATGCTGAGTAACTGGTCCAGGCAGTCCCCGCTGGGGTGGGGGCCTTCAGGGCACTGTGGATAACGTGCAAAAGAAGCCTGGGGGGAGGGAGGGGGAGCCATCTGTCATTTTCCAGCTCATCCCGATCACAACTCAGAGGACCTCAGTACTTGCACCGAGACAGGAAAAGGCTTCGCAGTCGATCTGTCAGACTTCCATAGGCATCCGGGACACGGAGCGATAATGTCTACTAGAGCCAAATCGACTCTGATGGCTGATTAAATCTCTCTGGCAGTCTTACTCACAGCATATTAGCTACCGGAGACATCGGGGGGCAGCATCGCATCTCTCTCCCTCGTCTCATTTGAACAGCCTATTATTCACCATAAAAACAAGAGGCCCTACCGATCGTGCATTAAGATGAGAGGTTTCACACATTTTATTTTCAGCGAGACAGTTGAACGCAGCAGTGTGAGGATGCCGTTTATGCCAGTGCTCCTGAACGGCTCGGTGACAAAAAGCCTTTAACACATTTATCAACAGCATCATCCACAGTTTAGATCCACACCCCTGCCAGCCTGTCAAACATTAGCTCACTGATATATCACCACACGAGGTCAAAGAGCAAGGCAGGGCTCGTTCACTGAACACTCATTCAAAGAAGGCAAGGGAAATTAACATATTTTATCGTACAGTCATTTACTGCAATGTTTCAAATGCAGTTAACACATAACCTTAACCTGAAAATAAATATTTTAAAGTTTCCGATATCAGCTTGTGAATGTTTAGACACTGTCATTCTCACACGATCCCCTTGGTAACCGGGATACTGTACATTCTGCACACTCTGCCGAGGCCCAGTGTACTCCCACACACACAGTCTACCAGGAAAGAGGCAGAGAAATGGAGAGCTGGCGGAAACATCCCCGCAGGGCCATGGACTTCGGTTACAGATAATCTGTCACCCAGCATGTGGGACTGAGTATGAATATATGTGGAAATACACCGTCTCAGCAGCAAGAATCACTGTGGATTATAAACACCAGCAGAAATCACTTTTACAAGGGACACCTTTTTTAGTCGTGGGTCTACATAATTAACATACTAAGCCAACAATCACCACCACCGACAACAACAACAATAATAATAATAATTAATAACTTTAAAAAGCTCAAAGACTAATGGATAACACCGTCCACTAACTGGGTAAGCTTTGCACTACTGTGCTATCCACTGTTTCACAAACCGACAGAGCATCCTTGAATTCTGCTGGCCCAGCACACGGCCAGACTGTTGACCCCTTCCAAATGTTTGACAGCTCTGCGACCCACATACGGTGCATGTTAATGTTTCACCACAACCGCCGCGGTTAGAAGGTGCACTTGCACATGCAGGATAGCGCGCCCCATGGCACATTTGCATGCAGTTGCTTATGGAGCCCCTCTGGCCATGCCAGTTGAGTGCGCGCACTGTGCAGACGCATCATCTCACCATATCTGTCTTCAGGTGGCGGATCTTCTCGCCGAGGTCCTTCTCGCGTGCATCCTGCTCCTCACTCTGCTGCCGGCTCTGTCTCCCATCTTCCAGGTGCACAGCATCCTCATCGCGCACCCATCTGAGCAGCCCATCTGGCATCTTCCTCCCAATCTTCAGCTCCAAGTCCTTTAATTCCGGCAGAGTCTCGGACATGCTGGCTTCTTCCATGGTATCCTATTTCTTCCCCAACAATTACCATCCACGTTATCTTCAGAAACCTACCGGGTATTACTGTTCATAAACGGGACCTGTGACCATACACCGTATACGACAGGCTGTTTATAATTTCGGAAAATAATAATAAGTCATTAATTTACCTTGCATATTTTGCACATATATTTCTTACATAAAAGCGATAATCCGGCGACTTTTCCATCAGTTCATTCGGAACACCCGCTGCAAGCACAAACCTGATTATTGTGACTAGAAAAAGCGCACACATGTCCACTGTGTCCGGGAATTGTCCGTGCCATTCCTTTTATCCCGATGGGAATGACAGCTTTACACCTTTAGCACCGTCTGCCACTTTGCAGAGCCGCGATCGGCGCAGCCTACAGACCCGATGCGCTGCGCACTGCGAGCCAGCCGCACATGACGAGCAGCCCCGCATCAACAGGGAAATCCGCCGGAATCCACCAAACAAGCATGTCCCCTTTCCCTTTCACCCAGTTGCTCACTGTCTTCTAAATCACTATACCTTTAGCTCCTCCAAAATTACTGCGAGGCAGCAAACCAAGTCACGCCGTCAGAAGTGTTCGCACGGATATTCCACCTGCGCGAAGCCCACCTCCGCAAAACAGCGCGATGTTTCCGTAAATACGGTAATAAGATCCTTTACCGTAATGCCTATTATATTTTCACGTTTTTGAACGATCACGGGTAAATACACTTGTTTTGACTTTCAGAATAAAATGTACATAAAAATAACGATGAACAGTATTATATAGAATAGATACTGCGTATTATGCAATAGTAATATGTCTGGCACTTATAAATTGGCATCCCATAATCAGTGTCCCCTTCTTGTGCTCGCAAAAACTCTGTACTAAATAACTAGCCATGGGAAATTGGATATATGGATATTACTATTATTTTCAACTACATTTTGACATTTTGGATACGTACGAGCAGGGGCACTTTAATGCACAGGCTTACCCAGGCTGAACCCCAGGGGCCACCATAAAAAGGGGCCCCAGCTACGCTTGTTCACCCTGGTCAAGAACTTTTACCCCCCCCCCATACA
The DNA here is from genome assembly GCA_026780845.1 of Petrocephalus sullivani. Classification (NCBI taxonomy): domain Eukaryota; kingdom Metazoa; phylum Chordata; class Actinopteri; order Osteoglossiformes; family Mormyridae; genus Petrocephalus; species Petrocephalus sullivani. The sequence continues at coordinate 7,285,657 of JAODKM010000032.1, read as the reverse complement.
TGCCTATGCATATGTGAAATACTTTTGACACCATAACAATAATCCTAATCATATTCGTCCAATAATCCATCTTGTCCGGGAAAGTTCAATGTGTATAAGTCACAGACCAGGCCATTCAAAACACACTTTCACACAATAATTCTGAGTCTGAAAATGAGTAGAGTGTCACTGCCCTGTGTGAGAAGGCCAATGCGAATATGAGAATGACATCCAAATTACAAAGAGTCTGACTCATTCCCACAACCACAGAGGTCTGACATGACCACACCTCCCTGTCCTGCACGTCTAATTAGTATTATTATGTTTTAAGTGCTGAGGTTGAATAAGGGAAATCAAGTCATGCACAGAAGGAACAAAAGACATTCATGTCTTTGCGTGCCATTGCAATAAATCTGTAAAATATGTAAGTCGCACTTAAAAAGACTATGCCTGATAGATACTATGCATTAAAATTGCATTTGATAGGTATTGCAAGGCTCTCGTTTAAAATACACATCCATGTTTTGTATATGTTACATAAACATGCCCACGGACATATACATAACCCCCTATATTACATTTCTCCCCATATTATATACACCTGCAACCTAGAAATTATACAAAAATCAAATGACATGAAAGACAGGTGCAGCTTAATGTTTGCCAGTCATTTCAAACCCCTGCTATTGTTAAAACTCTTTAACTACTTTTTTTATCTTTTATTGCTCTTTCATCAAGTATTTATAAAGACTATCATGGTGGTTCCTCTAAAAGGCCTCTAAGAGTCCATCTTCATTTGCAATGTGAGGTTTTCCTTGGTGGAAAAGCCTAATCATTTTATACAATAACATAATGCTCACTGGGAATTATAAGATATTTATGAGATAATTGCTGTGATCCACACTTGTGGAATAAGATGGAAATGTCAGGTGTTAAAATGAAACTGTGGTCAACATCTAATGGGAAAACTCAGCTTTGCATATGAACAGGGCAGAGATGACAATCACTATGAAAATGCACGGCGCTCTATTTCAGTGCCAGTTTGCAAATGATATTTTTTGATTCTGTGAAGAAGACCACCTTTAATTATATCCCATCACATAGTACATGCAACTTTAATGCATTTTTAATATTTTTTATTTGTTGTATTGCCACCACCAAAAAAGCTAGCTGAAATATTTGTCATGCTGGAATAAGTTTGAAAAGAAAGAAAACGATGAATTTGATCGGTTCATATTTTCCAGATGAGCCGAAGGAAACTATTTTTGGAAAAGAAAAGAAACTTTACCTTCAGTGACCATGCAGAGATTATAAATCATTAAATCAGGACCCAAGGGGTAATAGGTTTTCTTGTTGCTGCTTATTAAAGGTTTAGTTTACAGTAACATATGTTCTCCTGTGAGGATGATCAGTAAAATTACAGAGGGATAAAAAATCCTTCGAAAGAAAAAAAGAGATTCAATGAAGCAGAAACTACCAGAATTAACAGGGCAGAGACATCCGGCTTGTGACAGTGTCTGCAGAAATAATCTATATGTCTGACTCAGCTGCATTGGAAATAGCCGCCTGCCCATTAGCCAGGCCACCTGACCCCTTGCGGGCAGCCAGAATGAATAAATTATAGAATTCCATCCTTCTGCCTTCAGATGGTTTATACAGGACAGGGCTATACCCTGGATGGGATGTCAGTCCTTAGATCCGTAACGGAGTGGAATGTTAGGATTATTTCAAGGGCCCCTGACTGATAGGGGCCATAGAAAATTTGGAGCATAATTGAAGTGGTCTGGGTTGGGGGCCCATTATAATATGCTTTCGTAGGACCCAATATCACTAGCAGCACCCCTGACTATGGGCAATTTAGAGACACAGTTAACCTGACTGCAGGTGGAAGCCAGAGAGCCTGGTGGAGGCAAACTGCACACAAACAGAGCAGGGCTGGGATTTGCCCCCCCGATTCGGCCCCCTGAGGTAACAGTACTATCCACTGAGCGACCATGCGACGTCACTGAGGTACCATGCTACAACACTGAGGTACCATGCTACATCAATGAGGTACCATGCTACATCACAGAGCGACCATGCTACATCACTGATGTACCATGCTAGATCACAGAGTGACCATGCTACATCACTGAGGTACCATGCTACACCACAGAGCGACCATGCTACATCACTGAGGTATCATGTCACATTACAGAGTGACCATGCTACATCACTGAGGTACCATGCTACACC
>JAODKM010000032.1:7247467-7257675 GCA_026780845.1 Petrocephalus sullivani | reverse complement strand
CGGCCCTGGTGTAAGTTACGCAGTACATACAGAGCTTACTTAGAATGTTCAGTGAATACGGCCCTGGTGTAAGTTACACAGTACATACAGAGCTTACTTCCTTATACTTCCAGGCAGTTTAAGAACTTTGTTTTCGTTTAATTATTAATGACCACCTTTCAAGGTGAGGCTGATGACTCCAAGAATACCTTATGCTCTATTTTAACCCCTAATATGCCTGTAAACAGTCCATTAAATAAAAAAAAGAGAGAGAAAAATGTCCTACATTATTCTATCATTTGCGAATATGTGTATTGGTTGCAGTCACCAGTCGGTGGTTGCTGTCTACAGCTGGGGCTTGCTCTCGAGTTAGGAGTTGTTGTCCCCTTAAGAAATGCCCTTAATCTGAATTCTGTCAGTAAAATGTTAATATTAATAATGCAATGAAGCGCACTTTGCAAATCATCCCGGGTAAAAATTACATTACTTTTCTCTGGATTTGATTGCTGCTGAATTCGCAGAATTTGCCATTGATGTAGAAAAGAGGCTTTTAGTAACAGAGGAAAGGGCAAGAAGCAAAATAAATAAATAACAGGTCCGGAAGCTTAGGATGATTCATATTATAAAACATTAAAACAGAATTATAGGGACAGCACTAGTGCTCTGAGTGTGCTCCGCAGATGATGAGTCGTTGGTCTTGTGTTTGCAGCCGTTGGTCAGCCATCTCTGTAACAGTATCAGCAGGGGTGCATTACCCAGAGAGGGCTGGGACGAGTCAGAAAAAGGCAGATTCATGGGCAATAGAATGCTTTTTCTGCCCCAAGTTATTGCTTTGAAAAGCATAAACTTGTGCATGCAGTGAGCGGGTAAGCTATCGCGATCATGTAACGTTGACTATCAGGAGGCATTAAGGCGGCTTATTTTAAAAATAGGCCCTCATTCCTTTTAGTCCAGTAGTAATAATGATAATAAAAAAAAACCATACATAATTCACAAAGCCATTTTCAAAAGGGGGAAAGCGCAATTACCAGACCGCACTTGATTTCCTCTGCGCTAATGGAGGTCGGGCCGAGCATTATCTGATCGAACGGGGGGGAGGGGGGGCCCGGCCGAGCGAGCGCCGCGTGCCAAACGGGCGGCGATGCCACGAAGTGCGCGCGCGCGCGCGCGCCGGCTGTCCGGTGCCGCGAGACGTTAAACGTCAAATTACCAACCGGCCTCGCGACACTTTACAGATATAAGGACATTGCTTTCGGTTTCTATGTAACATGCTGTATAGCTCCTGCTCTGATGCAAATTTACACTCACTACTGATCATTCAGTGGGAGGTCAGCCCAGCCAGACTTATGTCTAGTTGGCTCATTGACAGCTGTGAAGGAAGGTGTCCCGTAAATAAATAAATCTAAATGTAATGTCAATTGTTTATACCAGGGGTAGGGAGTTCTGGCCTTGAACACAGGAAATTAGCTACTCTGAGGGGAGAAAAGGAGGCGGATATAACAATCATCAGGCACAGTCATGTGACTACAGTATCTCAAGCAGCACAATGGTGATCCAGAGGGTGCAATCAAGATAATACTGTTCCTGCAATGACTTGGCCAAAAGTAAGTAACACAGTTATGGGAGACCAGAATTAACAGAAAAATAACTAGGAAACCCACTGTTCTTATCTGAATACAGGAGTTGAGGCAATAAAATATCTAAAAATTAATTGGAGGGAAACTTGCCCTCAGTAAAAACATTACCTTCTACCACCTTATGAATAAGCCAAGACAAGACTGTGCCTCTACAAGTTTCAAATCCATGGCAGCCCACGGTGGCTAAGACATGCTGGAGCTTTCAGTTGTAAAAGGAGCGCAGCATTTGACAACAGGATACTGTACTTTAGTGACTTTTTCTTAGCTGTGTTTCCTTTACATGCATGACATAGTGAGCCTTATCAAATTAGCTTATACTAGACAGGCTGGGGTATATCCTGAACAGGATGCAAGCCCTATATAGGGCACATACACTCAAACACATACAAATGTCTATACACAACATGCAATTTGAGACATGTCAATATTACAAAAGAATGATGGAATTAATTCCAGGGTTGCCAGCCTCAGTCACCTGCTGGTGTGAGATTTTCAATCTGAAACAAGTCTGCGCACTCATTTACATGTACGTAACAGGTTAATTTGCTTGGAAATAGTCTGGTATGGTTTGGAGACAACCCCTACGCTTTTGATGTGGCTAATTTTAGATTTATAATGAAATAATATACATTTGCTGTAAAATGTCTTATCTGAGCATGAGAGTCTGAAAGCATAACTGTCACGCCCGATGTGTGAGAGACGGCAAACCTGTTCATTCAGTGGTTGTACCGTTGAGTTAATATTTCCAACTGCTACAAAATCAATGTGCCAGAAAGCAATAGGGCTGATATGGAAAATCAAAATATGTAAAGGTGAGCTGGCATTTAACATCACTGCTTTCTGTTGTAGATGGTTTAAATGGATATCTGATTTTTCACTGGGCAGCAATTTTAGAGGTTGGTCCCAAAGACCATCAAATGAGTTTATAACTGTCCAGCAGCAATGCATTATGCTGTTGCTCTCCGCATTGTCTGCAATTGTGAGACCATTTAGGAAACTGATCCAGGAAACTCTGCTACCCAATAGCCATTTCCCTGCCGATGTGAGTCACAATAACTGACTTACAATTGGTAACTCATCTGTAAATGCATTTGGTACAAGCACTCATACTCCCAACAAAAAACAACTCAACCATTTGTCAATACAAATGTAAAAGGTTACATATACATAACATAATAAGTGATGTATTCCACCAAAAACAAGCATGCTTAACTAATGTTTGAGATTTATTTTCCACCTCAACATTCAACTTATTAAATTATTCCGATAAAATAATTTTGCTAGGTAGCTGCCTGAAGATCCCTTTCTAGTTGTGAAAAGAAGTTCCACAGAGCACAAGTGGAAGTCGATGAGTCCATTCACTGTTCATTCCCATTCCTTATCTAAGACTGAGTTTTCTTTCCTGTATTAATACTTAGTAATTTATGGTTACTCTAATGATGTGCATTACCTTATCTTTTGAATGAAGTAATTATATAGGCCCGGACTCATATTATAGGAGCAACACATTTAATATATTTTGCAACATTTCTGGGATGTTGGATACATGAATAAGGAAAAATGAGCAATGAACTAACTAAACAAAAACAAAACCTTAATCCCTCATATTTATAAGCTAGCAGAACGTCACGCTTATCAGTGTGCCTTCGGGTATTCAATATATTTCAGAGTTTATAATAACCATTCATTCATCGTTTGCACAATTTAAGCTCCTTGCTAAAGAGGCTACCTGAAATGTCATCAGGTCTGCGTATTTTCATGAATGAAAATGCATGATACATCAGAGGTAAACAGGTTTGCCCGTTCCTTCCCCTCGCCAAAGGAACGATCGGTTTAGAATTCAGGAGTAGGCAAGACCCCACTAACAACTAAACATCACAAGCCCGTAGTGAGATCACAGCCCACTTAATAAAATTCATCAAATTCCTCAGACAAGGAGTTTTACCACTAAGCATAATTACGCGTGTGGTTGCACATTTCAGAAATTCTTTCCAGATTTCTAACTACGACCTTAGAATCTAAATACAGTTTGGTCAACTTTGATCTAAAAGTCACTTTATATGTGCACATCTATGGAGTGGCATTATAACAGCAGTTACTCATGGCAGTAGTGCGCAGGGCGGGGCGACCACAATCGCCAAACAATTTGACGGCAAGGCGGCAGCTTATGCCTGCTTCTCATCTATTAGGTACCATCAGAAAAATATGACTGAATATAAAACTCGAACTAACCATAGCTTTTCCCCCCAAGCTCATCTCTTTCCGCACAACATCCGTCGACCCTACAATTTGACGAGAATATATTATTAGCATTTTATTAACATAGCCGACTTCAAATGGAACTATAAAATATAGAACTGTTTTGGACTTTTTTGCTTAGATCATCCCTAGACATTTTGTAAGTGATCGCGTACTGCCTGGGGAACTGGAAAACGTAGCAGGATATCTAAGAATCTGGAAAACGGAAGAAACGGGAAAGAAGTAGATACTTTCATGGTAATTTATATTTCTTAACTTAATAACATTTATTCTTTTTAAGGGAAGCCGTATATGCGAAAATGCGTTTTATATATTTGGGGATGTATGTGTGATATACAGTTCCGTTCGAGCAGAAGCGTACGCGCCGCTTAATGGTCAGCGGTCGGCACAGCCATGGAAATGCGCCCGGCAGGGACCGCACCTTGGAGATAATCCTCAGGTCGCCCAGCATCCTCGGAGGACAATGCCGTCCTTACACCATGGCGCTATATTCATCGGCGTCTTTCTCATAGTGACCGGTGGGGCGACTGCATTTTTGGCTCGAAATGAGAACAGGTTGCAAGCGTTTAGCCTTTGCTGTGTTGTGCTTGGGGCCGTTCTATTGATCCTAGGACTTTTTTGGGCTATGAATGGAAAGAACAACCAGGTCCCTTACGGCAACGATTACAGCCACGTCCTCTTCACCCCTCCGCCCGGTAGTCATTTCCCTGAATCGCAGTCAGTTCTGCTACAGAGGTTAGTTGCATGGATTGTCTTAATATAGCTTATATTTTACTGTTATTTTATTTCGTCAAATGTTACCCGCGCTGTAAGACAGTTTTTCTTGACCAGATTTTTTTTTCTAATACTATATGCTAAAAAACCTACTTAGTTCTTACCTTTCGACGCATGCAAAAAAAGTATTACTCAGCAAGCTTCAGATTAGTGCTACTTTTACTTTTTCTATACAGTTCGCTTCATTACTTTTTTCGCATTGCTTTGTAGTCTGTCGGACGATCCGACGATGTTATTGAATCCGTTGTTTGCGAGACACTGTATATAAACATTGCACTTTGATTATTGAATGATTAACCGAGTTCATAACCCCCCAAAATGCTGTTTTGTTTAGTAATCAGTTGTGAGCTCCGTGTTTGCATGAAGATAATATACATTTTTCTTTTTATTATCGATTTAAATGCACGTATTTTTTTCATGTGCATATATACATTTTAATGTACGCGTTTGTACAGATATTTAGAGATTATATCGACCCTCCACTTTCTAACTGCTTTTCCTGGTAAAGGTGGAGTGCAGCCTCGTCATTCTCACTCCACTGCAGATGAGTCTGGGACTGATAGCTTTTAAATAAACCATAAACTGACATTATCAACTACTTCAGGACAAACAGGGCCGAGTTTGACCAGCTGAAGTTTATCATCTTTGATATGATAAACGCTGCTTGAGGATTCTTGCACTCCATTTAAAATAAGTCCACAATATATCACTGATTAGCACATTTTTAATTTTACTCCACAGGCTATTGGTTATAAGCTCACTTAGGGCACCTATCCCAAAGATAAAAATTTGTTTCCTATATAGAAAATTCTAAGAAATTTCTTACACTTAATTATCAGGATGAAAATGTACAAATAGGACTTGAACGGGATGGGTTTCTCATTTTACTCTTCTAGAACACTGGAGAGGCAGAGGTGTGGAATCTACGGGGAGGACTTTGATTACCCTCCGTTGGAGCCCTCATGTTTTAGCCCCCCGATGAATCCATTACGCTGGAACATGGATGCCCCTCCTCCATATGAAATCGCCATCAGGACCACCAGAAGCTCCACGCATCTACATCGCAGCTATTCTGACACACTGCTCTCCACTGAGCCACTCTTCGGCCGCTCTCGGGAGATTAGCTTCGAAGTGTGACGTTCCACGTAGCGTCCATTCCGAGCGGGATGCTTTCCTTTTCCGGCCGAGGCAGCTTTGAAGTGATGCTTCACAACTCCTGCCATCTTCTCGCCCTCTGCCGTCACACCAACACCCCAGTTGGCCTGAATTCTGCCTTCGACCCTACAGATGGTGTATTGATACGATACGTGGTGTTTCCTATTGTGTCTGAGCGGCAGGGATGGCTGGTCCGGCTATGATGAGCACAATGTCTAAGTTGCAGATTTTGAGTCAGACACTCAGTACAAAAAGCAATGTACAGTACGCACTTCATACAACAAGTTACTGATGTATTTAGCATGAGACAAAACAGCTTCCCGGGATAACTGTAAAATCTGCCACTTTCCTCAGGAACTGAATGGATTTGTAACAAATAAATTAAATAACATTTATTACCATAGATATATAAAATAAGCATGCTTGATGTCACCCAGGGAATATAAAAAGTGCAATTAGCAATTAATTATACCAGAAGTTGCCTTTCTTTAACAGACTATCCCTCTGCGTTGGACAAAGCTATGTCCAAACGCAGGTCTCACTGTTGGCTCATTTGACATGATTGCACAGACATAATGGGCCTTTTGCATTATACAAATACAACTTCAGTGTTCAAAGACAAATCAATTAAATGCTTAATTATGTACTTATGTATGGTAACTCATAAATTATAGTACATACATAAATTATGTACTTAGGTATGATAACTCAGAACTACGATCTTGTGCTATAATGACAAGACAGGCTCATTCTGTATAAGTAAATAAAGATGGTTTTGGTCCCTTTGCTCTGGATGATTGTGCATTTCTAAAGGTGTCTTTTTTATTTATTATTTATTTAAGAGTGAAGAACTTCAAAAGTAGTAAACACACACACACATATATATATATATATATATATATATATACTGTATATACACACACACACATATACTGATCATTAACCACAATTACTGTCCAAACGAAAGATACCAGGTGCCATAATGACCCCCGTGGGATAACTAACCCTAAGCTTCCAACCCCTTTGCTGACTATCACTATGAACAGCTAATGCATTGATCTGTATTTCACTATTCATGGAGTCTATCCTGTTCCTGAGGGTTAAACTTACTGGTTTAGCTGGAATGTAGTGCAAACCAGTACTAACTAGCAAGCATATTGAGTCAACATTTACTAAACATTATACGTATATTATACATTATACGTATTATACAAAACATTATAATAACGTTATACTTAATGCAGTGCAGTTTTGATAAATGCAACAAGCGTTAGAAAATGAAGAAAACAAAAAGAGGACAATTATTAGGGAGAGGATAATTTTCATTTCCTTCATTAGTTTTGATTTTTCATATTATATCGCCAGACTCATACTTTAGGTAACTGCTATTATACGCCCATTCTGACAGTGGTCAAGGAGCGTCTGTGACTTTTTTGCACAGATTTATGTGTGTGTGAGTGTGCCCGGGTAAGAAGCGGTTCCTGTAACGTAGATAGATAGATCTAAAAATACAGAACATGTATCTAATACTAAAGTCAATCTTAGTCCACGAAGGACATTTATATTACTGTTATTTACTGTTTATTTATTTTTTTTTAAACTGGCACACTAGTTACACTAAACGTATTTAATATTGGCTACTATTCTCTCTAAAACCATCAGCTTTGACCTTGTAAGTACATTTCCACGATGGGATACGCTATAAACATATGGTTCAACCAATACGCCAATCACGTGTTTGAGTCACCTTTGGTATTTATGCTACATAAATCACTCATTTGACCCACCGAAAAGTATTTCCTCGGGAGGATAAAAGGGGCTGCAGCCTGGAATTTACGCTAATGAATCTAATTTCGTCCCGACGACAGATGGGCTGCGTCAATGAGCGCTGCTCGGCGTAAGCGCGCCCGGCGGCGGCGGACAGCAACAGGCTGCCGCGGGGGACCGCTACTCTGGTTATGCGGAGGAATACGGCTCGCCGAAGTCGGAAACATGGAGGAAAACTGCAGGCACCCCCAAGGGGGCACCCCGTATCTGTCTGCGCGCTTGGCGTCTTCTTCCCGGAGCTGGAACCTGCTGCCAACTTACTTTACGCAGCCTCTCGCCCATTTCTCTGCTCCGTATACTTCCTTACATTTGTAATATAAATCCGTGCATTTGCAAAAGACACGGGCAAGGTTTTTAGAGCGATCGGCGTGTTTAAATCCTTTGCCTGGAGCCCTCCTGTCCCAGCTGTCCTTAGGAGCGGGGATGCCCCCCACTCGGCTGTGCGCGTCCCGAAGTGCGTGAGAAGAGCGCAGGGACCCGCGTCCTCGCCGCGGTAAGCCCTCCGCCGGCAGGCTGCTGTGCAGAAGCTCCGGCCGGGATCTGGGATCTAACGTGTGCCCGTGGATTGTCCTGGAAATGGGACATTCTGAAACGCTCAACGTGGGGAAAAAAGCTTAAGGTGGCCGATAATCACCATATCGGACATATCTGGCCATGGGCACTTCCACCTGGGAATATGGACTTTATCCCGCGTTAAGCGTTTTCCTCTCGTTTGACGCCCATTATAAGGAATCGTCTCAACGTGGCTTAATGAAAAGGCACATTTCTGCCAGGGGAAAGTGTTTATGACCAGATATGTCTTTGAGAAGTCTGGTAATTGTCGGTCGCTGTTTTGGTAACTTAAGCCTCATTAAGTCTTTTCTTTATAATAGGCGTTAATGGAGGCGTTAACTCTTAACGTGAGATAAGGTCCATATTCCCAGGATTTTGGTTTTTAACAGGTCTAAGTGTTTATTATCAGATATGTGCGAGAGAAATTTGGTGATTATTGGTCGTTGTTTTGGTACATTAAGCTACATTAAGCTTCTTCACATTAAGCGTTTTAGAATGTCCCTGTGGAAATTAGTAAATGTGCATTTCCCAGGGCTTTTCGACAACGCCCCTGTGAATATCTTTTGCTGGGCGTTTCGCAATTCCGCTTAAAGCAGGATGGGTACAGTGTATTACTTTTTCGGGGTATTGTTCCAATTTGCATGCCCAATCACGCATGTTAAATAAGACTACCTGTCTGTCTGTCTTTAAACCTCGGGAAAGTCACAAAAACAATCATGTCTTTATTAAGAAAAAATATTTATTTTAATCCTGGATAATAATAATTATTTTAATCCTAAATACTCTGGAGTTTGTCCCATTGTAGGTTTATCACTGTCGGAAGAGACTATAGTGATCCCAGTTGTTGTGATGGAAGATTATCTCCAAACTTAAATGATCCCAGTGTGAATTTCCTGTAGGTAGGCTGGAGATTGGACTAAAACTGGAAACAGATCATATTGTTCTCGGGTAGATGTGACAAACACAGATGTACCGCAGATTAATACCTTACCTATTGGTTGTTACACCATGGATGTGCTCTTGGCTCAGCCCTGGACTCTGCTGGACTGTTTCTCACAATAACGTGCTTCTGTTCCTCATCAGCAGGACCCGTAAGAAGCACGGGCAGAGGTGTGCAGTGTGACACCCGGGACAGGGATGCCACCCCCTCACGGCGGAGTGGTGTCGCTGGGCATCCTCTTCATAACGGTGGGAGGGGTGCTGTTCCTGTGTGTCGCCCATGTGGTGGCCTGGTTCGGCCTGGCGCTGGGCATGTTTGGGATCTTTCTTGTGGTGCTGGGCCTCTGTCTGGCCATGAAATCACATCATATGGCCGTCTCGGGTCATTTTATGCTGCAGCCTCGTACAGGAACACCCTACTCCCGGCACCAGGCCACCGTTATTCAGAGGTACGCCAGTCCGTCACGGTGTCAGCGTGCGGGATGTGTGTGATTATCATGTAGATCCCATTGTCATTTTCCAAATGTGATAAAAAGAAAAGATTACTGTATTTTACATACATGATTAAAACTGAAGGCTTTTTGCAGATCATAAGCTATAATATCTGTCCTGTCCTCCCAGAGGCTTATAGTCTTCAGGTAAAGATAAAATGAACATGATGAATTTCCTGCTTGTAGAAGCAGGTCAAGGAAGTAGCAGATAAAGGTTCTGGTCAGCGCTTCCGTGATTCCGCTCTGTTTATAATCCATGCCTGTCACTTCTGTTTATGTTAAACACGAGCACTGCCAAATATCACGCGCTACATTTGTGTCTGAGAATACACACCGTCTTCGGCATCGAAAACGTGCAGGAAGTCAGTGAAGTTAGGGTGTAAAGCATGTGGGAATTTCACTTGCTTGCTTAGATTTGAATGCCGTGAGCAATAGGAAAGCCATTAGGTATTAGTCTGGGTAAAGTCACACATTTGTTTTTTACATACTTATGGTATATGTCTTTGCATGAATCTCACTTCAATTCTATTTGTCTTTATTGTTAATAACACCTTAGTAAAATTGCTGCACTGGTCGGTGTTGAAGTGGTTAGCAA
>JAODKM010000032.1:7224128-7243665 GCA_026780845.1 Petrocephalus sullivani | reverse complement strand
CTGCTCAAACATACCTATTAAACCTGGTAATTAGCTGATTAAGATGCATTTGAGGAGGGAAATCTGCAAACTGTGTTGGATTCTGGCCCTCCAGGACTGGAGCTGGACAGCCCTGCCTTATGTTACATGTATATTTATAGTATATGGGCATGTTGGGTGTGACTCATCTAAAAGGTAGAGGTGTATGATTTTCTGCTGTACTTGGCCTCAGAAACATCCCTCTTATGGGTCCAGCAGAAGTCAGCTAGCAGAGTGGGATTCCACTTCGCTTGATATCATTTTTCCATATCAGGGAGCGAGCCGGACCCTGTCTCAACGTGTCCAAACGTTACAGCCTGTAAGGTCTGGCAGAACAGACTTAGAGTACTTTGCTCCTTACCATAAAGTACTAAAAACATTCCGAAATAAAAGTAAGATCATTTTACCTGAAATATACCCATACATTCCTCATAAGAAATTATATCAATATAACCTAAAAATGACATCACTGAAAAACCATCAGTGAGAGCAAATACTAAACATATTTAAATCAGCATAAAAGACAACCCTTAGTTTTTATAGTCAAATTTTTGTTAACCGGTGTTATGCGAAATACCTGTGTTTTTTAAACGCATTACAACAATTATAACAAAATGGGCCATTTCTGAAAAACCTTATGTGATGTGAAAAATGTTATTTATGTGATTAGTGTCACAAAATCAATCTGGCACACCAAAAATGGATAACAGGAGGCGATAACAAGTTTATGAACAAGTGTGATCTGTGACTCTGGTGCACATATGAACACTGTACACATGTTCTTTGCACAAACTTTTTAATATCCAGCTTACTTTGACAGGCTTGGCATAAGGTTTCTGATGTTAAATTGGAAGTCAGCTGGACTATGAGAGACTTACTGAATTTAAAAGGATACAGTACAGCAGAATATTACTGTCTTCATATCTTTCAGGTGACATTCATTACTGGAAACCAGGAGGAACTTTGTGCCACTGAGAAAGGGGGTTTGAGCTCTGTGACCGAGGCTTCCATGAGGAGGTACTGTGGGTCAGGGCAAGGGACACTGCCAGGGCCTTGCACCAGAGTGGTTTACACTGTTCGGTCAACCAGATGACAACAAGGGTCATTTAGCCATAGTTCATTTTCTCCAAATGATTTATACTCCAGAAGGGGGCACAATATTTTTGTACTTCGTTATGATAACCAGAAGCCTTCATCAGACAGATTGCTCTAGCAGTAATGGTCAACTGTGGTCTGACATTCAAAGCTGGAGAGCTGGAATTTTTTTTTATTTACAATCATCCATCCATTTTCTGCATCCACATGTCCTGTTCAGGGCTATGGGGTCTGTAGCCTATCCTGGAAGCTATGGATGCAAGGCAGGACAGGGTATCAACCTACTGCAGGGTGCACTTATGCACCATTCATGGTTTTAAACTGTGGGAGGTGACCAGAGAACCTGGTGGAAACTCCTAACAACATGGGGAGAACATGCAAACTCCACACACACAGTCATGGCTGAGACTTAATCCATGGTCCTAGAGGTGGGTGGCAACTATGCAAACCACTGTGCTGCCATGCTAGCCCAATATTGCCATCAATCCTGGAATATTAATGATGATGTGAAGGGCAGAAAACGAGCCCCCGAATCCATGCCAAAAGATACGAGGACACCAATAGATGTGCGATAGCCAAGAAATGTGGTTGATGCGATTAGTTATGAGAAGGATTTTCATCACTGTGCATTGCAAGACGGACAAGAAGGTTAATTGGTGTAAAAACATTAGTTTCTTTTCACAAGATAGAATATGTTCAGTTTTGAAAGGATTATAGTATTTTTAGACCTGCATGTTACTGGAACATTCCACTTATAGGGGATCACTTACATTGTATGCCCTGTTCTGTCCCAGCAGTGGCTCAGAGCCAGTGAGGGCCCCACTGGTAAGTTTCCAGGATGACATGGACTTTGAGGGTGATGAACGTTCCCAGCCTGAGCCTACCAGGAGGACTGGAATTCAGGCCGACAGAGCACGTGCAGGCCAAGTCACGGCCCTCAACACCACACGGAGCTGTCCTACTCTTGACTTTTTACACACAAGCACCCCATTGGCAACGGTGGATCCTGAGCCAGAGATGTATTATGGGAAAGTGGAGGACTTGTGCCACTTTGAGTCAGACCTGGACAGCGATTAACTTTTTTGTTTACTGGAGCTTGTTAAAAAACATAGTTGAATCTTCTTACCTTCAGATTATTGCATAACAACCCTGTCAAATAATTGGTTTTGTTTTTATTGATTAATTGAATGCTTTTAGATTAATATAGACCCTATGACTGCAAAACAAAATGTCTGATGTCTGTTTCATAAATCAGATGTCCTTTGTGCTATCATGATTCATGGCAGAGGAGATAAGAGCCTGGGCAAGACAGCCAGGCAGAGAGTTGGAAATCATCACCTGGGTGCTGCATCCTTCACAGAGTGATCTGCTGGCTGGGAGCATCAAAGCATTCAGCAATAAGGGACTGCTGGTGCTGGGAGAGAACACAGAGCTGGGGGGGGGGGGGGCAGTGCGAGCTTCCTAACAAAGCTGCTGCCCCTGACGACCACATGATTGTGCTGCCTATAATTACATCAGCCCCTCTCTCGGATGACAGTTCTGACCAGGCCTGGTCACCAGGCTGCCCTCCCGCCCGTCCTCCCTATATCCCCAAGCCTGTTAAGGTAAATAATTACCAGGGGAGGTGACGACATGCACCCATCATGCACTGCAGAGTGATGACCCTGCTCTGTCATCAGTGATGTGGAAATATCAAAATACTCTGAGCCATATTTAGTGTTAATTGATGCAAAGCTGTAGGCAGGAATGGGCAGTATTCGGGATACATGTATTCAAAATACCTATTTTGAATACAAAATTATATTTCGTAATTTGTATTTGACTTCATAAAAGTGATTACGTAACTTGTATCAAAATACTTTGATATTCAATATTTTTGTATCTTGAAAATGTAAGAAATATGTTTCCTCATAATGTATGTGAGCTAATGTGCACAAAACATTTGCTCATTCACAAGGAGGAAATTACATTTTTTACAGACATTTTAATGAATGGTGATTAGAGCCAATAGCTGGCCAGTTGTATTGAACCAAAAGACAACAAGCTCTGTTCAGGCCTATTTGTGTTTGAAGTCGGTGTTATATAATTGAGACTGGGAAACATAAAAGACGAATATAAAATACAAGTACTATAACTAACTATATATTATTGGTGTTAGGCCTGCAGACAGCCAGGCCATACTCACCAGAGCTTTAGTTTAGATTTTTGGTGGGGGGGGCTGTTTTGTGAGGCGGTCCCACTGCGCTGTCATTTTTCAGCGTCCCTGTTTATGTGTGACTATGGGTGACTCCAGACTTTTCTCCCAGGAACCTGAACCTTCAGTTGGCATCCAGAAGATGGCAGTATTTAGTACTTATAAGACGGGAAAAATCATTTTAAACCATTTTATCAAAAATATATTTTATCCATAGTAACCTTTAAAATGTATGCCTGGATAGACCAAGAATACACTTTAATGTATTATGTATTATTCTTTTCAATGTCTCTATGCTGTTTAGGGTAAAGACTTCACTAACTTAAAATCATTAAGTCATTCACTGGCGTAAGGTACTTGTATTTAAAGTACTTATATGCATTTACTGTGTAAGGAGTAGTTGTATAATTTATACTCCAATGGAATGTTCAAGACTTTTCCAACAACGGGCATTCATTGGGTAAGTAAACGTGAGGAAATACATGCCTGAATTCGCCAAGATGGCACGAAAGTTGATTGCATTACACAGATTAACTTTACAAGTTGAAACTCAAACTCGTTTCCCGAAAATCTGCAGATGGAATGCAAAAAAAGTACTTTGGAGAAGACAAAGCAAACTTCCCATAGAGAGTGTGAAACCCGACTCCTTTATTGTACCAGTTCGCAGGTATGCATTACTAAGGCCGGATCGTCCGATACAAACGAAGTGGCGTGACCCCCCAAAACGTCACGTAGTCCCGCCTAGAGGGATAGCCCTTAACCGGGCAGAAAGTAACAGAACCGTGTTCATTGCCAGCAATCTCAGCCAACTCCATTTCAATGGTGGCACTCCTATACACATATTGAAGAAAGAATATTTTTCTCTCTCTTTGTTGTCTTATTCTTCAATCACATTGAATTAAACTAAATTTAAGCATTTGCAAAATGGGAACATTAGTTACAGTTATCACATCTATTTTCTGCCTGCTAATTTGTGGCGTGTGTTCCGAAGATTACACTGAGGATGACGAGATGATCATTTCCCTTATTCTGCAAGACGATACGCAGCCAGAATCTGGAAGCGAACCTACTGCAAACTTCTACAGGTGCCAGAAGGTAGGATGGCCGCTGCCCAATGGCCAGCAGATACTGACCCATAAATATTCTGCTTCTTATTTCATTAGTACACAGGTTATGGCTTGTCTTAATGAAATTGCCATAATAAAATCCGAATTCTGTCTCTGACGCATTTAAATATGTCCACGTTGTTAAATTTTATAACATATATATGCAAATATCGGTAAATTTGGCGTGAAGGGCGCATTTGCGTGCACAGACAGAAATAGAATAAAACTCCGCACATGTATAAGCCGTGCTTGCCCTGCCTGTGGCGGACAGGATGCCTGGCGGATCCCCGGACAGTACATCGTGATGTTACGCCAAGGCACGCATGAGTCCCAGGTGGAGCGCACTATCCGGAGGCTGCGTGCCAAGGCGGCCAAGCGCGGGTACCTCATCGAGGTGCTGCGCACCTTCTCGGGGGCATTCCACGGCATCCTCGTCAAGATGAGCAGCGATGTGTTGGACCTGGTAACGCACACGGCCTTCATTATTCGCCGGCATTATAACTGAATTAATATTTTGCATATCTATCTAATCTATTCTAGGAACCTCTGGAAACAAGAAAGTCACAAAAAGCAGTCATGCCTTTATTAAGAGAAAATATTTATTTTAATCCTGAATACTCGAGTTTAAATGAGTTTCCCATTGTAGGTTTACCACTGTAGGAGGAAACTATAGAAATTCAGATTGTTGTGGTGGGAGATTAACTCCAAACCTAAATGATCCTAGTGTGAATTTCCTATAGGCAGGCAGGAGTTTGGACTTTCATCTACCTATTACAAATATATAATTACATATTTTTATTCTAATGGTGTTTCTGCAGGCTGTGAAATTGCCCCACGTAAAATATATCGAGGAGGATTCCTTCATCTTCGCTCAGGGCATTCCCTGGAACTTGGACCGGATTGTGCTGACGAAACATGCCACGGGGAAGTACTCACCACCGAGTAAGTTCAGAGATAGTACACGGTCATTCTTATTCCCGCTGCTCCACTTCTCAGTAGCAGCTGGGGATGTCCTGTGAGGTGGCTGAAGGATCCCCGTTTGCCCCCAGATGATGGTGAGCAGGTCGGGGTGTACCTTCTGGACACCAGCGTTCAGAGCAACCATCGGGAAATCGAGGGACGAGTTTCGATCACCGACTTTAACATTGTGCCCGAAGAGGACGGAGTACGCGTCCATAGACAGGTTTGTTCTTAATCGGTTGCAGTTGCAAATAAGGCACAGTACAATCAGCAGATTTCTTTTTTTGCCGGATCACACTTTAGCAATTGTTTTATTTAGTTGCAAGGTAATGCAAAATATATATTTTTACAGTGTCATGCGGTGTAAGGAATTTTACAATGTCAGCTTATTTTAGTCCCACTAGTATTCCCACAGGCAGACAATTACATGGACCAGGGGTGGCCAGTCTTATCCAGAAAGGGCCGTTCTGGGTGCAGGTTTTTGCTGCAACTCACTAATTAGAGGACTGATTGGCTGAGTCCTCACACCTGGGTTTAAATAGCTGACCTAAAGGTTATCCCAAAAACCAGCACGCGCATCGGCCCTTTGCGGATAAGATTGGCCACCCCTGACTTAGACCCCTGACATTGTGTAGTGTGGGCTGGACACCACCGGGTGGCAGAAGAGACTACAAAATGTGACTCGCTTTCTAAACACTTAAAAGCCCAGGATCCCGAGGGGCTGTACCCAGTGCTTGTTTCTATTCAGTTTATTCTTATTCAAGCACTTGATTGAGAAAACTGAGTCAGACCAATGCAACAGTCTTCTGAAATTATTACTTGATAAAGTACAACTGTCAAACGAGTTCATATACACTGCTTTTAAGCAATAACCTTGGGTTTCTTTCCCTAAGAAAGCCAGATATTACAGTAATAGGAT
Organism: Petrocephalus sullivani; assembly: GCA_026780845.1. NCBI lineage: Eukaryota > Metazoa > Chordata > Actinopteri > Osteoglossiformes > Mormyridae > Petrocephalus > Petrocephalus sullivani. The sequence goes on along the minus strand of JAODKM010000032.1, from coordinate 7,237,373 downwards.
GTATTATACCCTAACCCTGGTTTTAAAGGTAGACTTAATGGACAATGGCACGGCATTATGACACGTAGTAAAGACTATTACAGACTTCTCTTTACAGAAAGGTGTGCAATTTTATCACTTGATATGAAAGTTAATATTTCGCTGAACGGGCAAGGATTTGATTAAAAGTTTTATTCAGAAGTGTCATTACGTTTACGGGACAGCTTGACACTAGTCAGATTAGTGCCCACTAATGATGGATGGATATGGAGTAGGTAAAATCATATGTCTCCTCCCATCGTGACACCCCTTCTGTCTGATAGGCCAGCAAGTGTGACAGTCATGGCACCCACACTGCGGGAGTGGTGAGTGGGCAGGGCTCAGGCGTGGCACGGAGTGCCGGCATACGCAGCGTCCGTGTGCTGGACTGCCAGGGAAAGGGTACAGTCTCAGGAGCACTGGCTGGTAAGCGCTCACACCAGCACCTTGAAAACACTGAAAGAAGATGATTATCGGCTGATCAGTCAGCTGAGTGACCGTTCTTGGTCTGACTTCCAGGTCTCGAGTATGTCCGAGCTTCTGTGCTGGCCCAGCCCTACACCCCCCTCGTCGTTCTTCTGCCTTTTACTGGGGGGTTCAGTCGCACCCTTAACACCGCCTGTCGGGAGATGGTCAGCAATGGGGCGATCCTCATCGCTGCGGCAGGAAACTACCAGGATGACGCTTGTCTCTACTCCCCTGCTTCGGAACCGCAGGTAGCCGGCTCCCTGCAACCATATTGACTGGTCGTTGCTCAGCTTAATGGCAGGATGAGCCAGTGATAGAGATACTGCTCTCACTGGGGGTTCCTCCCTGATGCAGGTGATAACTGTGGGTGCCACTGACCAGGCAGACCAACCAATGAAAATGGGAACCCTGGGGACTAACTTTGGCCGATGTGTCGATCTCTTTGCCCCCGGAGATAACATTGTCAGTGCCTCCAGTGACTGCCCCACGTGCTTCACTGCCAAGAGTGGGACCTCACAGGCTGCTGCCCATGTGGCTGGTAAGATGACAGGCTGCTGCCCATGTGGCTGGTAAGATGACAGGCTGCTGCCCATGTGGCTGGTAAGATGACAACCAGCGGAAGGGTTTTGTTGGGTTGATGAGAACCAGTTTAAGCATGACTCAGTCAAAGGCCTCATATATGGAACTACTTATTGTACTGTTTTGTGCTTGGTAAACACAGACTAGTTAATAATATCTATACCAGATAGGTATAGTTAACAAATTATAGTTATAGTGAAGTGGAGCTACTGAACTGCCCATAGGTGTGCGTGTGTGAGAGAGTGGCGTGTGTGCGTGCCCTGTGACGTGTGTGTGAGAGAATGGCGTGTGTGCGTGCCCTGTGACGTGTGTGTGAGAGAATGGCGTGTGTGCGTGCCCTGTGACGTGTGTGTGAGAGAATGGCATGTGTGCGTGCCCTGTGACGTGTGTGTGTGAGTGGTGTGTGTGCGTGCCCTGTGAGTGTGCCCTGTGATGTGCTTGTGTTAGAGAATGGTATGTGTACGTGTGTGTGTGCCCTGTCATGTGTGTGTGTGAGAGAGAATGGAGTGTGTGCGTGTGTGTGTGTGATGTGTGTGGACCCCATCCTGGGTCGGTCCCTGTCTTGTGTCTGTGGCTTCAGGGATAGGCTCCCTGGATCCGCGCGACTTTGAATAAGATAAGCAGGTACACCAAATGCATGGATGGATGGAAAAAGCGTGCTTTGTATCTAATTTGTAACTATTAGCATACTTTTATGTATAGCTAAATATTAATAGATAAAGTTTGGGTGTGTACCCTCCCTCACTGCAAAGACATGAGATATACACTATATGGACAAAAGTACTGGGACACCAGCTTGTCCAAAATCTAGCTCCAAATCAACAGGTATTAATATGAGGTTAGCTAACCCTTAGTTGCTATAATAGCCTATACTCTTCTGGGAAGGCTTTCCATTGGATTTTGGAAAATTGCTGGTGGCATTTGCTGCCATTCAGGTTGGGTACTGATGCTGGGTGATCAGGTCCCTTTCTGTGAGCTTGTGTGGCTACCACCACACAGCTGAACTTGCTCCCAGATGTTTCCACACCACAATGACTTTACTTCTGATTGACCAGAGCAGCTCCAGCAGGACAGAAATGTAGAGAACCGACTCGCCGTTGTCCGAGGTGTCCAACAATGGCGCTAGGTTCACTAACCCCTTCTGTGTTGTGACCACCCATTCTGCTACCAGTGTCTGATGCTGGAGATGGCTGTGTGCTTAATTATACACCAGTATGTCAGCAACTGGTGTGGCCTATGTGGCCAGTTCCTGTAATTATTATGGGGGGGGTGCCAGAACTTCTGTCCATATAGTGTACGGTATTTTGCCCATGCTGGGAGAGTGCCTTTCTGTGAGGGACAGGCATCCTTCAGAAAGGCATACTTTGTGGAACATGCTTCCAGGTTGTGACCATGCACTGCCTGCTTAGTTAAAAAGAGAAAGACAGCTTGCTACTTTTGGAGAAATTTAGTTTAGGGTTTTGTAAAGCACTTGCACTGAAGTTGGAGTTTAAGCTCAGATGAAAGAAACCGAAAATGGAAATGTTTACATATCTGGTCCTCATCTACCTACTCTAACAGTATACCTTTACGGATCATCTGATGTTACTGTATATGTCCCCTTTTAGGAATAGCAGCTGTAATCCTCAACTCAAATCCAAGCCTCACATCCACTGAAACCCTTCACCAACTGCTACAGAACTCCGTCAAGCACGCCATGGACTCCAGTGCTTTCCCGGAGGAGCACCGATTAGCTACCCCCAACATGGTGTCTGGACTTCCCCCCTCCACGTCCAAAGGTCGTAATACACATGGGTTTTACTGGTTGCACAACAGAGAAACACTGAAATGCACACATGGGATCTGCTCCCCGCCTCCCCCCCCCCACAACGGTGCTATGTGTATTGTCCCAGGTGGTGGGCTGATGTGCCGTTCGGTATGGTCTGCAAAGTCTGGCTCCTCAAGCTCAGACACATCAGTAGCCCGCTGCCGTAGTGGAGAGGAGATGTTCAGCTGCTCCAGCTTCTCGCCCAGCGGTGTTCGTTCAGGAGATACCGTCCATGTGAGTGCCAGTGATATCCAGGAAATACCTAGCATTACACAAAGAGCCTCTGTAGGTTGTACAGACTGGCATATACTGTGCATCTCTGGCAGGAGCGAGATGGTCAGAAGGAATGTGTTGCTTACAATGGCTTTGGAGGCCAGGGGGTCTACGCCATTGCCCGCTGCTGCACTTGGGAAGGTGTGCATTGTGAGACGAGCTCCAGCCAGCGGCTGGGTGAACAGGTGGAATGCCCCAGCTCAGATCACCATCTCACTGGTAAGACCACTCTGCTCACCTATGTTCCGTTATAACAGCAGTTATAGTATGTGTATTCTGGTTGCCGGTGTGTATCAACAGCCAGCATAATACTACTGAGGTACCCTGAGCACAGTGCCCCCATTGCCCCCTGGGCATAAAATAATAGCTGCCCATTGCTACGTCACATATGGGTTAAATGCAGATAACACATTTTGCTGTTTTGCTGTGTCAACAATGACAATGAATCACTCTAGCATTGAAGCTAGAGTATAAGTTGATAAGAAACCAAAATGGAAAGGTTTGACGGCGCACCATGTACCTTTCCCTCAGCTCTTAGGAAACCTGTATCTACCTCGAACTTGAATAATCAATCGAACATTTTTAAATTGTACTTTTTAAGTCACTTCAACTTTTGCCAGTAGCAAACGGCCTGAGTTTTCCCAACAGGCTGTGGCTCTCACTCGGTTTCCGGGGTGGCGGTTGACGTGGTTCGCCCTCTCCATGGCGACCAGAAGGCATGCTCCGGGGCTGCGGGCGTGAAATCCCACGCTTTGTGCTGCCACGCCCCCAGCCTGGAGTGCCGCTTGAAGGAGCACTCGTCATCCGGATCTAAGGAGCAGGTGCGTGTCTAGAGTGACCACCATGTCATTTATGGAAACTAGGCTTAACAAATCCTCCGATTGTCCGTCGATTCTAAACTTTGAGATTCACACTAGTCCATCCTCACTGCATTAATTTGGCTGAAGAAGGTTTAGAAGAATCCACAAACCAAAATGGCAGAACCAGTAACATTATACACACTTGGTACATTTCGGTTCAGTAGGCACAATGAGAACACATTTTTTGTCACAGGAGGAACCTATATTCACAAGTAGAAACATTTTAAATGTGTCTTTGAGTTTGTTACGGCTAATGCTGGTTACAGTCAGCCATAATCAGTGGTTAGGGAACATTTTAGTTTCCCAAGGAACTACACCAACACTGGAGAGAGAGTAACTGATAAAAGCAAGACTGTCTGTCAGCTCTGTTGGTACCGAATGTACCAACTCATCTGAGACAACATCACCTGAGTGTATGCGACCAGAGCCATAAGGCAGAGTCCTTCCAGGGGAATTTAAGCAAATTCGCCTACAAATAGGTGACCATGCTTGGAAGTAGAGAACAGGGCGTTTAGTTCACGTTATGATGTTATATTTTCTATTTTTTTATATAATATATAATTTTACAATGTGCAAACAAACGCCAGTTGTTATTTAAACATATTGGTGGATGCACTGCCACTGGTTTATAGCTTTTCCTAATTGTGTTTGCAGTTTTAATAATAAATACTCTTAGGAGAAATTCTGTTTTCCCTCTTGTACTGAAATTTCACTGAACTGAACCCAAAACCGAGGTTTGTACCGAATGGTGAATATTGTATACTGTTACACCCCTAATACTAAACATAAAAAACTGAAAAATCAAGGTCAGTTCTTTAGATTTTTTTTATTTCAAATCAGTTGACATCAATTGGCTTCATGTTGCGTTGTACCTGGGTTGGCCGAGGAAACGGTATTGTCACGCGATTTAAACGTCATGACGGATAGTCATAATTCTTGAATAGCATGTGGGTTATAGTTACTGGACACTGTAGCAGAGATAGAGAACCTCATAACCTTAAACGGTAAACAACAAGCCTAATTTGTCATTAAAATGCATGTGAATTGATATTTGCAGAGGTATGTATGCATTTTCTGCCATGTCTCCCATGTGTCAGGTGGAGGTGTCCTGTGACGTGGGTTGGACACTGACTGGCTGCAGTGCCTTGTCCCAGGGGACAGTGACTCATGGGGCATATGCCCAGTGGAACACCTGTCTGGTGAAAAGCTCCGGGGAGAGGAACTCAGTCACTGTTGTTGCAACCTGCTGCCGTGAAAAACCAGCCTCTGAGGAACCCGAGAGTAAACACTGATGGGCCTGTCCTCTTCTGGATGCAGCCCCTTACCGCTGCTCAGATCATCCCTGCCTTTTGTCATTGTATGCAAGCTGTATCTATTCATACAATGGAATTATGGCGATAGCAGCTTTGTCTAAAGAGGCATATAGGGCCCGTTACTCCCCCATGGCTCGCCTTCAAGGTGAAAACCCCTGGAGGAAGGACATCAGGAAGTTAATATTAGGTTAAAAACCCTGTACATTGTTATTAACCATATTTACAATGCTGGTATAATGACAAAACAAGCAGTATGATGTACAATATTACACAATAATTAAAACAAGGAACTGTTTCATACACATATATATATATATATATATGACACAGTCCCATGTTTTAATTATTGTATAATACTATATATCACAAAGTGTGTGTGTGTGTATATATCTTGTTGTGTTGATGAGTGTGTGTGTGTGTGTATATCTTGTTGTGTTGATGAGTGTGTGTGTGTGTGTGTACACACACACACATCAACATGGTGCCACAGTGGCTAGCACTCCATGTGCGTGGCGTTTGCATCTCCTCCTAATGTTGTCGTGGGGTTTCCTCCGGGTACTTTGATTCCCCCCCTCCCCCCACAGTCCAAAACGTTGCCAAATTGCCCCTAGACATGCATGTGTGAGTGTGCCCTGTGATGGGCTGTTCCCTGCCTTTCGCCTGTAGCCTCCTGGGATAGGCTGACGACTCCCTGAGACCCCGAATAGATAGAAAATGAATGGATGGTGTTAAATAAAACAACAATTTTTACTTTGTACTGTTTGAAGGTACCAGCAGGTCTGGTGATAATCATCTGTACTGCTCCACAATGCTGGTACCTTGTGGCTACTTTTCAAAGATAAACATTGAAATCGTTTCAAAATAAACATGGACATCTGGCTGCTGTAATACAAAGTATTCGGATACTTACATTTTGCTTTTCACATTCCTGTGGCATAGTTAGCAGTACGTTCTTTTAATCAAGCAAAAATGAAAAATTTGCCCAAACAAAACTAAAGAGTCAATAACACTCCATATTAAACTCTGTACGGTTGTGTGGTACACTTTATGGAAAATCCTGTTGTATGATTTTGTTTTTTTTTTTTTTTTAATCAGGGGTGCATTTTGTGATAATTACAAACTCTATCCTGTATGTGTTTTAAAATCTTTTTATTTTAAAATTGACAGTTGGCATTCATGTTCATAAACTATGTCATCCCCAAATTGACATCAGACTCTGCAAATTTTTAACTTGTAATATAAACCAGTGTTATTTTTTTTATGGCATTCATTTTTAAATAAAATCATTTGTAAATAACTTGATGTTTAATTTATATTTATTCATAAATGCATTCATTTTCCTTTTATACCAAGGTGAGTCCACTTTACATTGCAAGAGTGAACTATATATACTAAATGTTTGTCGTCATCTGGTGAACATTTTGTCAAAATTGCTTTCTGCACAAAAAGTATTGTCAAAATTAAATGTCATTCAAAGGAATGTGAACCAAGGTGGTAGATTAGACCTAATCCACCTAATGCACAGTTAGTAGGAAGCATGCATTTCACTAAAAATGACAAGAAAAATGTCTACTGCCTCATATCCTTAATCACCAAAGAAAAAAAGAGTTCTGTGCTTAAACTCAGCCATAACAAGTCTCATATCTTTGACGAATAGTAGACAATGCAGCAGCGTCCCTATTTTATTCTGGTCATATCCATGTGTCACGCCCCCTCACCAGCGGCCAGCAGGACCTGTTGGCTCCGTAAAACCCCACCGTACCTCGCATTCAGTGCCAGCTATTGTTGATTCGAAAGCAACCGACTGCACGTATTTACGCTGTCTCTCGTCCAGCCCTGAGCCATCCAGCACGCCCAGCTCCCGTGCCTCTCCGATCCTGAGCCTGCCCCCGTCTGACCTTCCTGTCTGCCCGGCTTGTAGGACTGGCCACCTGGCTGTCGGACCCTTCTGCCTCCCGGACCTCCGCCTGATGGTTCTGCTTCTGCCCGCCAAAGCAAACCCCCGTGTCCCTGCATTTCATGTCCCCCAGCCTCGCCTGTCTCACACCATGAATGTTTAGGTAGTAGACTTCATGTGGCTCAGCTGTGTATTTGACAATTAAAAAAAAAAAAAACATAAAACTAATAAAACGAAACTTCATCCCACTAATATCAATTCCACCACAACACTGCCGTGCAAAACCAGGGCGCGGCTTCCCAAAAAATCATACAATATCTTTATTTTACCTTTACCTGTGACCCTAGAACACAGAATTCCACAGAGAAACGGGCCAAATGATACCCAAGACAATAGCTTGTAGCCTTATCTGACTTACAGCAGTACTGTTGACCAAATACAATGTTCATGGAACAAGAAACCAGGACAATCTGTGAATTGTTTTTGTGTCAATGATGTGTAAACAAAACTATTGTAAACACACAATAACAGATCTGAGTAAGAGGATTGTACTGGATGAAAGCCTGAAAGCTGTCTATGCACCAGCAGCTATATCCTGAGCTCACCAGGCTTCAGTACCTACATAGATAGACATAATATAGGCTTCACACACTGCTAATATTTTAAGAACTGGATTAATATATTACATAAACACTCCAGGATCTTCCCAAACACAGGCCCCTCTCCTTGACTAGTCCAGTAAAACTTCAGCACACCTGATTTAATTAATGAATTGTAATTTTGCTTTTGGTTATAAAAAACAATATAGGAACCACTGTAAGTACAGGATTTGCACCAGGTGCTCTAAATATAACCCATGGGAATAAAGAACATCAATAACCATCATTTCTTTTTAGTTTTTTTAGAAGAACAACCCAGGAAAAACAACAGGTATACTTTTACACATTTACCTACTGTCAGTGCAGATCTGTGCAACCGGTGATATACTGATCTCTATTTTTATCTATTTTGCAGTCATTCTATATCATAAATCGTATTTTTTTTTATTTGTTTCTTGTAAAACTGTTTTGATTTGTTCCATTGTCTTGCACATTTTATCAAGCGCGATCCTGGACACAGTGGGACAGCCGTTTCACTGCACGGTGGTACAGTGTATGACTGTCTACAGCATCTGACAAATAAAACTTGAAGCTTGAAACACCTTATAACCTGATGTAAGATCTCTTCTACTGGGGGATCAAAACAGGGATTAATCAATTTTGTAGCGAACAATTTCCCCCCTGAAGATGTAGTGCTGTATAACATGCTGGGCACCGCAGGTGCCTGAAAACGGGATGGAAGAGCACCGTGCAGGTGCCGCAGAAGCGGAGGAGCTGCCATCAGCAATTGCTGCCATGTCAGCCGATGAGCTGATAGGGCTGTGAAGCTCTGTGCAGTGGGTGAAGATGGCCAGTGCCATGCCCAGAAGAGGGCTCTGCTGCTGGGCGCCATGATCCGGAGGTCCAGACACTTCACCTGAATTATTAGTTGGGTCATAATATGAAAAATCGCACTGTGAAGCAGCAGATAATTGGTAGGTAATTTCACCAACCAAAAATCAAAGTAAAGAAAATCACACTGTCCAATGCGTGTGAAGGCTTTGCCATTATTAGCAATTTAATTGGTCTAGACAAGTTATTTGTTGTTCCATCATTCATGTGCCACTGCTATAGTTACTATTAAAATGGACGTGCTTGGAAATTCTCCGGGGATAAACATTAGACTGGTTTTGCTCTATCCTGGACACCATTCGCCAATCTTTATAACTGTTGGTGCAATTGTTGCATCAATATGCTGCATCAGGCCAGTAAACAGAACGGAAACTGCATCCAGGTTGTGGTCCTAAAATTATAAAGTATTCTTCAGTGCATTTCCATCTATCCATCCATGCCTGCGTCATCCCACACTTATCCTGCTCTGGGTTGTGACTCTTCTGTTTTAAAATCTCATCTACACTAAAAGCTTGAATAACAGCTGTAGTGGGAGATACAGACTGACAGTTAGGCAAATAATAGAATTATTCACCTTAGGAATATTTCATGGTGTACCAGGTAATATCAAAGGGATAGTACTCATATTGGAACAATTGTTGCATTTCATTATCTGTTTTTTTATGGATTTCAGAGCCAATCAGCACTTTTATGGAGCAAATTCAACATACCAACCATGAGCACAAGTACAGGCAGGAGGAGTTGCTGGAGGTGGGCGGGGGGTGGGGGGGTGCCTCATGAAGGGCAGGGCTTTGATATGCACACACATCCCCTGGCCTTGACAGGAAGCATGGCGTGACAACAGGTCTGCCCCAACTTACGATCCCAACAGCCAATCAGGCGGGAGAGGCCCTCATCCTTGGCCACTCCCGCTGATGGCTCTAAATATTTGAATTCCTGGACAGGAAAAGTGCTTCACAGTATCCAAACACATAGAAGTGCCACGCCCACTCTCCACACAGGTGCAATTTATGTTCTCCTGCTGGCTGGGCTTTTCACGCACGTTAAAGGAAAATGGGGCCTAATCAATCTACGAAAAGCAAATCTGAGCGAATTTATGATCAACAAAACACCTAAGTTAGAATATTGTGCATTTAGCTAAAATGGCAAAAGAAAAACTTTGGCCATAGCTTATTAAGAAGAATGCTTTGACTTTATCTTGGAGGTAACTATGACTTTCACAGCTACAAAAGACACTCCCCTTATTCGCGTCTTCATGAAGAAAGCTTAAGCAGGTACTATACGGCAGTCTGTGCGTCGCACTGTAGAAAAACCGTTCAAGCTCAAGAAAATACAAAGATACAGAGTATTTGTTGCCATCTACTGCATTTCTTCAGTTACAGATTCCAGGTTCTCTCTTCTAGAATCAAATACCATTTCTTTCCTATTCTTTACTATTTCTTTCATATATTGTTGTAGATTTTTGCATGTCACCCGGAAGCTAGAATCTCGTCATCTGGCATCTTGGCTCACATGCAAAGAGTCACGGTAACAATGACGTAGGATAGAAATGAACATTTCACAGCCTAATGAGGTAAAGGAGGAAGAAAGAATTATTATTCTGGAGCTTCATTAAGTTACATTGATAAAGTGGTCCAGCATTCCAGAGCACCTAAGCTTGCAAATTTGCTTCAGACACTTTAAACAGAGAGAAGCAGAGAGTTTCATTATCAGCCTCCAATCAACACTGTCCACTGATCCCTGGTACAGCATACAGTATATGCAGGGGTTTGTAGGCTCCCTTAACCTTAACCATAAGTAACCAAACAAAATATGAGACTTTTGGCATTTTTAGTTTTTTGATTGCAGGCACAGATTTTTATAAAATTGAAGTTATCCTTATGGGTACCAAAAAAATGTCCCCACAAGGTAGAAAATAACTGCTTTTTATCACATTGTGGGGACATTGGGTCCCCACAACGTAATATAAACATGACCACACACACACACACAGACAAATATAATATTGTAACTGTAATGTTATCTTGTCATTTGTGCGTCTAGTGTACTACTCAGGTCAACTGACATGAATGAAAAGAGATGATTCTTTAAAACCAGAAAGTTACATTACATTATACACTTAGAAATAAGTTCACAATAATCTATAAAAAATGAAGAAATGTTTACTATATTATAGGGACAACGGATCTTGATTTTACTGTAAGTTAAATAAGACAGATGGTAATTTACGTAGACAGTGATCCTGCAGTGAATTAAGTCTCACCTAAACAATCTCAAGCACTAATAAAAGCTACACCTCCATCTATCGATCTGTATTCTGTACCATTTATTCATTACTCGGGTGCAGTGACTCTGGAGCCTATTGCAAGATGCATAAAGCACAGGGTAATGGAGCACCCGGTACAGAATGCCAGCTCATTCCAAGGCAAATGCACATGAAAAGAAAAACCGTTCAAGCTCAAGTAAATACAAAAATACAGAGTATTTGTTGCCATCTAGTGGAGAAACATTACCCAGAAACAAACAACAATAGTACGCCAGAAGGTTATTTGCTGGTCAAAGTCCTTTGTTTCAGAAAATGTACGTTTGGAAAAAAAATCTCATTCATAAGCTCTAAAAAGTGATCAACTGAAAGGACTGACGGCACTTTTAAAAACTTTAAAACATTAGTTACATGAGGAGCTATTTGTTATTGCCACTGCAAGCGGTCGTTCGTTCCAATTTAATGTGTATCCTTCATTTTAAAATGTGTCCACAGAGTGTAAAAGGTTATGTACAGTGTACTCTGTTGTAGAATGTTATACTATCTGTGAATCGTAGAGAGACAGGACAGATCTCCAGAATAAAGTGACGTTTGGATGATTTTTGTAATGCTGCACTGTCCTGTTAATTGTCTGTAGTGTGTAGAGACAATGGAGCATGCATTTAAGTAAGAATTTCATTATATCTCGTGCACTGCTCTTTGTGCATATCACAATAAAACTCTGAAGCTTATTTATACATTTTACATTTACTTAATACTTAAAGAGGTGAAACCTAGCTAATGATATTGTAACCGATTCAGGACTGATTCAAAAGATAAATTTGGCTAATTTAGTTACCAGAAATTCCAAAGAAATCAGAGAATTAAAAGAATAAACTGTATACTGTTCAAGCCAGACAAAGGAGCCTTCAAGGACATTTGGCAGATTATATCTCCATCATAGTGCTTATAATAGCTCCTTAGTTTACTGGCAAAGAAAAATTTCACTTTTCAGACAAAGGTACTCTTTTAAAGAACCTAATCTGTCTTTAGTCAAGTCTTTCATCATAAAGATATTAAGCGCTGAGAGTAACAAGCTGATATATTCACCATTCACCATGGGCTTCCCAAAGCAGAGTTGCTACAGTTACATTGTGCTTAGCAGGACATGAACCTACCTTTGGTAACTATTCAAGGAGGTCCAGTAGTGTGTACCCTTTGTTAGAGCTCAAACACAAGTCCAGCTGAGGGTCCATGCAAGAAGGGGAGGTGATCTTTGCAATAAGGCCTTGGCCTTTGCTTGGTGCTGTTAGGATTGTTGCCTTTGGTGTGGGAAATTGGGTTAGATTGGAAAGACACTCTGAAACGATAAGATATTGCCTTTGGTCATTTCTTCGGTAAGGGAAAATATGTATTTTTTAGAAAATGGTTGAACTGTTTGAAGCTTTATAAAGGACAAAATTAATTTAGAAATAAATTTATTTTCACCAAAATAAGTCAAATCTCCATATGCCATCCAGATAGCAGGATCGGTCCCTGTCCTATGTCTGTTTCCTGTTTGGCCAGCAGGTGGCGCTGACCATCCTGTGACCTGAGCTCCTACTGTGCTCCCCTGTTCCCTGGGCTGCTGCATGGCTTAATGGGCTGAGTGGGCAGCCGTCTCATCCAGGCTTCCCTTTTGTAATTTGACATCTATGTTTCTTTGTATATATTTGGTTTATTATTTATTTGCGTTACGACTAGTTGTTTTTGTCCCTTTTATTTCCTGACTCTTGTTTGTAGTAACCAGTTACCATTAATAGATAGTAGATAACAGTTACCATTGTTATCTAGTCTCCTCTGGTGTTTGACCCTTTATCTGTTGATTGTCCCCAGCTGTGCTTCTGTTTCCAGTGCTTGTTACCATGCAAACCAGTCTCTTGGTAATCCTCGTCATGTATGACTTGATGTGTCTGCCCTTGCTTCAGACTTCAGTCGGTTGTGCTGTTTGCTAATGTTTAGATGTAGATGTAGAGTTTTGCTGTGTCTGTTCCTGTGCTACACCCTGCATTAGTTCATGTGTACTACTTTATGTGCCTTCATTAGACCCCTCGTGGTTCCCTTTTTTTCTTTTCTTGTTTTTTGAGTTTACTGAAGTTCCTCGTTTTCAGAGGTGTCAATTTCAGGTCCAGAAAGTACAAATCCAGACCAGGATTTTGTTTCAACCAACTAGTTGTGCACTCTGTGACTGAGACTCTGTATGCTCAACTGATTGGTTGAAACAAAATCCTGGTCTGGATTTGTACTTTCTGGACCTGA
>JAODKM010000032.1:7202489-7215557 GCA_026780845.1 Petrocephalus sullivani | reverse complement strand
GTGCACTCTGTGACTGTGACTCTGTATGCTCAACTGATTGGTTGAAACAAAATCCTGGTCTGGATTTGTACTTTCTGGACCTGAAATGGACACCTCTGCTTGTTTCATAAAGCTGCAACGTGGATTGTCCTTGTGCCATGCCACGCTACCATAACTTACCTGTCATACTGGTGACCAGCCCTTTTAAGTTTTCTGCATTTTACTTTTCTATTCAGTGTACAAGGTAGATCTACTTACGATTAGCTGACTGCAGGGGTAGGCAATCTTACTCAGGAAGGACTGCTGTGTATGCGGTTCTTCACTGCATCTCTCAAATTACTTTGAGTCCTCACACCTGGATTTGAACAGCTGACCTAAAGATTATCCCAAAAACCTGCATACATACTGGCTCTTTGCAGATAAGATTGGCCACCTCTGGTTTACGGCACCCATAAATATCTGATGGTGTTTAGGACTGTGGAGTGTAAGAGGGACTTTAAGGAAGCAGTAGTTAACTTTAATGTGAAGTTTCCTTTGTGGAAGCACTGAATCCCTTTACAAATAATCCTGTCTGCAGCCCGCAGAATGCTTTATGTGGAAGGTTTTATGGCAGACTTCAATTCCTGATTTTCAGTGCTCTCAAGAATTTCACGTCAATGCAATTTATTTTGTATAGCACATTTTCTCAACATTGCATAGTCTCAAAGTGCTTTACATTATCCATGCCCCAGACAGTAAGCCAGAGGGCATAGTGACAAGGAAAAACTTCCTAGTAGGAAGGAACCAGACTCAAAGAAAAAGCCCAACCTCCAGGGGTTGGCAGGAGAAGTCCAAAAATAAAGTCCCAATTTATAAAGCAACATTGTGAATAGTCCAGGTATAAATGCAGAAGGTCCAGTGGCCTTATGGATGCAGATGTCTGGGCAGGCAGGTGAGACTGCTGCTTCCATCAGCAGGATGGAGGGGTGGTGCGGTGCTTAGTCAGGCTGTATGGGCTCAATTAAACAAGTGCCTTTGTAGCCTCGACTTATATATCATAACTGAATGTGAATCTTGGATGCTTGCTGGTAGACTATACGATAACTTTGGAGCCCTGTATTAGAATACTCTGTGACAGATTGAGGATTATTCCAGCACTGTGAGGTAGACCACCCCTTGAGTGTGAAGCAAATGAGGGGGGTTATATGGATCCAGGAAGCTGCTAATGCACTCTGGTACAAGACCATTCAGTGCCTTGTAGTTTACTAGAAACAAGTTATACACAGCCTGGTCAAAAAAAAAGTCACCATGTCAGCACGTACTTAAGAGCCAATGATTGGATCGTTATTACTGCTCAGCAACGTTATGCAGCAATAATGTGAAGTCTGCTGAGTACCTGAATCTACTGAATGGCCAGGTTATCCCATCAATGGACTTTTTCTTCCCTAATGACATGGGGATATTCCAGGATGAGAATGCCAAGATTCATTGGGCTTGAATTGTTAAAGTGGTTCAGAGAGCATGAGGAATGATTTTCACATATGAATTGGCCACTAATTGACCATAACCTCATTGAAAGTCTTTGGGATGTGCTGAAGAAGACTTTACAGAATGGTCCATCTCATCTCTCATCAATACAAGATCTTGGTGAAAAATTAATGCAAATCTGGATGGTAAAAAATGTTGAGATGTTACATAAGCACGTGGAAACAATGACATGACATAATGTGCACCATTATCAAAGCTAAAGGTGGCCCGATGAAATATTAAAGTGGATCTCAAACACTGTTGCTCGCGCTTTCAGATATAATTCCTGAATATGTAAAAGAAGGTAGTGATTTGGGCTGTTTCAAAATTGCTAGACTGTTACGTAACAGTCTTAACAAACCCCCAAACGTAACATATGCCGGCCTATTTTCAAGCTCAATGGACACGCGCCTTCGTTGTGCAAGTATTGTGAAGAACAAAGTGGAGAACAGGCTGTATGGGGCCAGGAGGTCTATAAACAACCACAGCAATATTTGTAGGAGGGTCGCATGTCGCTACGCCAGTCACATTAAAAACCATGAATTCATACCCTAATTCCTCTGTGATACTTAGTTAAGAGCAATGCTGCCACCTCGAGACTTTAATCGGGACTTTTGTCTATTAGCATACCCAGGAGGAGCAGACTCATTTAGGGGAACGTAGGCATCGTCCTTAAGCCAAGCGTCTGTGGCATAGATGTTTAGACCACGATTAGCAGTGAGATCATTTATAAGCAGTGCCTGGGTAGCTAATTACCTAACATTCAACAAACACAACTTTAAAGGCCTATTTATATTACCAATGTCATGTGTGGCTCCAATTAAATATTTTATAAGTTTACAAAGTATATTTTACAGCGAACTATGCCTCTGTGCTTGTTTGTTTGGGAAACAGACACCGCCCAGCAGTGATTTTCTCGTACAGTCAGTAAAAGCACATCTCAGAGACAAACAGCTCCTCCAAACACAATATATTTGCTCCTTGAGGCTTCGGTAAATTAAAGCAGCAGCCGCCCTTCTCAGAAACCTAAATGTTTTTAATGCTTTTCCGCTAAACAGCCTAAAGACACACATTCTATCTCCAAATGTTTACCCACAGAAATGTTTATTACCAGCTACTGCACATCATTATCAAACAGCGAATCTGCTGTAGTCACCACACAGCAGAATATGATGCATCTACGTTTAACTTTAATGTGACGTGTCCTGTCTGGAAGCACTGAATCCCTTTACAAAGTTTCAAAAAATGCTCTCAACATTTGAAATGCCCATTTAGGATTAACAAAACCTTTAAATAATAAATGTGTTTTCGTAAAATCTGCTATAAGAACTATCATTATTATCATTTTTTCCTATCATATGTGATTTTTAATGGCCACCAGATGACCCAAAATTCTATAGGACCAGTTGTTCACTTGGGGTACATTTGCTTGTTTCGGAAACATTGCAATACATTGTGTATTGTAGAATACGGACATAGCAGTCTGTTCCAGCTGTCCACGGAAACGTCCTATTTCCCTGAAGCAGTTCTTACAATGCTCCCACTGTTTAGGCATATTAAATCAGTAAATAGTAATACTCTCTATGAAATCCATATTCATAAAGCCCAATAACTGTTCTTATAAGACATTCATAAAGTATTATAAACACAATTATGCATATTTATTTAAAGGCATAACACAGTATAGCCATGTTTCTCATGCATTATGAACGCTTTATGAAGGTCCAATCTATAATGCACTATAGATACCTTCATACTGCTTTATAATGGTCAGTATAAGAATTAAGGATGCTTTGTGCTGCATTATAGATGAGACCTTCACAGAGTATTCATAATGCATGATACACACAACAATAATGTATTATACCTTTTTATAAATAGTTACAACTGGGTTTATAATACTTCATGAATGCATTATAATGCACTATGAAGGTGTGTGTAATGTAGTATAATGACTGCTTTAAGTAAAGTGTTACCATCAGGATCTTGCCCTACTAATAAAAGAGTGCCGACTGCGGTATTAGCAGGTGGTGTTATGACAAGTATTTCATCAGGCAGTAGGCCACCTGGAGAGAGCGCAGGAAACACAATTTAGTGAGTGTCAGCTGATATTTGTTAGGGCTTCAGCTCAGCTTTGTCAGTCCTGTACTGCACAACACCAATATTAGAGTTGTGGCCATGTTTTGATTTTCTTTATATATCTTTAAGGCACAATTTTACAGCTTGCATATCTCACAAGATTGTAGTCATCAGCTTCTGAAAGCAAACATCCAGAGCAGACTTGAGTCCATAAGTGCCCCTGCAATATTTGTATAAGCGCTGTAGTCTCCGACTTCCTCTTGCAGTTTGCAGATGTTGTGCAAGCATTAGGTCAAGAGCCAAGACCTTCATAGACGCTTGTAACTCAGTCTTTAGTAAGAGAGATCGAGTGGCCTTGAAGGGCTGTCATCTTTACTCAAAGCAAACTATAGTGTAGCATCGCCTGGAGTGTAAATTGGCAGCTGACAAGAGATCTCCAGGTGGAGTTCTACCATCAGATCCATGCGTAGGAGGACGGTTTTCATATTAACAATTTACTAGTCTATAGTTGCAGTGTTAGTTTGACTTGAGGAAGAGATTAACATCCAAAGACATTTTTGTTTTGAATGCTTTTACAACAGACAGTGTGCATAAAATCTGAGCTTACAAACTTACCCAGGGAGAATGGAAATTGCAAAGCCTACAGAGCCTGTGTCAACTTAATAATCAGGAGAACAGGTTTGATTGTGTATAGCAATAACTTGCACAGTACATGTCAACCTTTCTTGGCTTGAGACACTTTTCAATACAATAAGTGGTCAGTTTTGGGTGCAGTGACTCTGCAGTCTGACATAGTATGGAAACACTTTTTTTTCCTACAGGATCTACGTTTTGCAGTTTTAGCAGGATGCTTAATTTGCCAACTGATTGACAGAGCTGCAACAATAGCAGTGTGGAGTGATGAAACGTTTACCATCAGCTTGTTTTGGTCTTTGCATTGCTTTCTTGCAGTTGATTTTTCTTCATCAAAGCTAGCTTCAATCTGCCTTGCAATCATGGATGTTTTGTTTTGTGATCCAATTTTAGAAGCCGTTTTTGTGTATATTCACCTGCCATTTTAGTTCCCTGTCAAAGACAATATCACTCTGCAACGGAACTCACTTTACCAGTGATGAATTTTATAAAGCTCAGCGGTGTTTTGAATTCCACTGACATTCTGCATCTATGAATTAGCGAAAGATTTGAAAGTCCTGCATTCAGGAAAATCAGTTGCAAGCTGAATAGATGGAAACCCAAAGAACTCCATCCATACATCCATCTTCCATACCCTCTATGCAGGGTCATGGGGGTCTGGGGCTACGGGTGCAAGGCAGGTATTACAATATTACCACTCCTGGGAATATTACTATATTCACCTCTTATTACGACATATAACAACTGACTGGAGAATTGTACTACAGTCTTCCACCTTTCATCTGCTGCATGGTTTCCAGTCGGCATCTTATGTTTCCATTTTAGGCCGAGGCCATTGGCGTTTGTTTTAGCTTCTCGGTTATGTAGGCCTGGTGGTTTTCGCCGGGCTGATGTGAACATTGTCCCACTGCTTGCTCAGTCTCCCAGTGCAGTTACCTTGCAGACGCCAGCTTAATGGGCGCATTTGACAGCGACGCCGCCTGCAGGCGCCTCCTGTCAGCCGCGCCAACTTGACAAGCCTTGGTGTTATCTGGGGAACGTCAGCGGGGCCCGCGCTGTAAAATGCAGCACTTGGGAAATCCACCCCAGGAGTCACTGCCCTTGCCTATGGCATCTGGTGATGCCGACCCCGGCCGACGCCCGGATCTCGGGGAAAATCACACGCGTCTCCATCCTCGCCGTCCCATCAGGACGTATCTCGTTGATCCCGTTTCATTCGTCTTCTTCCCACCTGACCGTTTCCTGGGAGTGATTTAGACGAGGACGTCGTCAACATTATGACTGCGCTAAAAGTCTTCACTGCTTGATATGTCTGATTTATTTGTCGTGTTCTCCGTTTACGACCATCGGTATAAATTCAGTATTTCTTCCTTGGGTCCCCTATCTGTGGGAGGGAGCTCCTCTGGTAACACCATGTAACTAGATGTTTTTCTCTTTCAATACTCCATATAATTCTCCAAAATTTGATTTCTTTTGCGCGAACGTCTTTCCAGTTCCTCTTATTGGTATGAAACGTTATGTTGTCATATCCTCTTTAGCTTTAGAAGGCAGAAAAAAAGCCTGCCACAAAGACATATTTTGAAACAATTGCTCAGGTGGGAAGCATTGTGCCTTGGGCTTGATCTATTGATCTGTATGGAAGAGTGAGGATGAAATCAGCGGCAGGGACGGTGTTGATCCTACTCCCTAATGTGCCAGCGTACAGAGGGGAAGTCACTTTTCACAAGTAAATGCTTTTTATCATATATCAGAGTTGCTGCCAGACTTGTTAAATCATAGCTAATATATATTTGTGACATGTTACTTACACATATTAAGATGGCATAACATAACAGATGCACGATGCTCTTAAAAATATCTAATGCTGTAAATGTTATTGCATTTTGGTATCTATTAATATTTTCATTGGTGGAGCGTCACTGAAGTGGTATTATATTGTGTTAAAAATATACCATCCATTCATCTATTTTCTGAAACCGCTTGTCCTATTCAGGGTTGTGGGGGGAAATGTATATCAACTAATGTTAATTATGTTGTATTCATGGAAAATTGTTCTGAAAAAGTACATAAAATATGTCTCTCAAAAGAGACATATTCTTTCCCAGGTCACATTATTTATGGGTTTGCTGTCCACCTCCAGGGGCGCTTATGGTGTGGTAATCCAATAACAGCAGCATAGCTGTGCAACGTGAAATTGTAATGAAATATTTTATTATTCATCTAAGACTCCTGTTTACTAACAGAAGATGAAAAAACCTATTTCCATACATGGAAAGCCTGCTTGAATTGGATACTAGGACTATATTGCAACGGAATCATATTATAGGGTTCAGAAGCATGGTATTTATCAAAGCAACACTATCAGCCCAACACTATCCATCAAACAAAGAGACTTCCGTCCCAATTCACCAAAAATCCATTTCAGTTTGCACTGATACTCCTTCACATGAGGACTGCTCGAATACACCAGCACAGTTAAATAAATACCAGTAACCTATATTTTATCATCCATTAATTAGAATATGCTGTTTCATTTTTTTTAAATTTGAGATACTTTATTGATCCCCGTGTGGAAATTGACTTTGCACCTCCCCCAACCTTGCTCTCCATGAGAATAAGCTTGGCCGTGAAGGGCAGCCACTTGTGCAGCGCCCAGGGAGCCGGGGGTTAAGGGCGACCTTCTGATCACAGGCACGGAGCTTAACCTGCTGAGCCACACTCTGGCCCCCATTACATTAATAAAAAAATTACCCCCTGAAAGAAAATATATACTATATACATGATCATAAAGTGAAAAAAGCAGACAGTTACAGCAGTTACAGTGTATTTTCTTTTATTTGAACAAGCTCATTTGTGGACATTTTCTACACTTGAAACTGCTGTTTTTCTTAATCTTCTGTCACAAATATGACGGTTTGTGCGCCGACATTTCAATTAATTATGAATACCCATAAGCCAAATAGACACTAGCATCAGAAATATGCATTATACTGCAACACGTTATAAATTTAACTCTTTCGTTTCCTTCTGGCCCTGTAAACTGTTGCGAGAAAACCTACAAACAATCTTAAAATGCCAACCAAAAAGTAATATATAAGACTGCATTGTTTCATAAACTTAACAACCTTCGCTTATTAAAAACCCAGCTTCAGCCAAATAATATAATCTACGATTCATTTGTATATTTGGTTGTACAGACCCCTCAAATACATTAATACAGACCCCTCAAATACATTAATACAGACCCCTCAAATACATTAATACAGACCCGCACAAATACAAATTACAATACATCAATATCCTTTGTCGTCTCCTGTGTTGATGTTTCACGTGGGCTGATATGTTTGTTATCTGAAATTATTTTGTTATGTGGCTAAAGATTTAATTATTTGGAATGTAACTATTTCATCTTTCATTTTTTTCTATGTAATTTAAAGTGGTCAAGATGCACTGATTTCGGAATGCTGTACTCCAATGGAAGTTAAAGTATGGTTTTACCAGGTGGTGTTTCTAATAAGGCTCAGAAAAAAAATGAAATCACTCCCAATTAGTGAACTTTTCTAATAAACCAGGTCTGAATAAATTAATTCAGCGAGACACTTAAAAGTTTGTGGTCTGTTTTGGAGAGTTATAAATACCTCAGGACTGTGTCTCTCCTGATAGCATCACTGTGACAAATTGAAAATCATAGCTTCCTAATAATATTTCCACATGCTTGCACCTGTCACTGCACAAATAAAGAGAAATAGGCTGCTGACTTGCTGCTTTGACACAAACATTTAGGCCACAGTGGAAATTTCTACCGTCGACTTTTAACATAATATTTGTGCTATTTCTCATCATTTATTAGTGGCTAACTGTTATAAAGAATTTCTGTTCATCTTTTCCTGTTTTATTTCAAATGTATCGCTTGATGGTTCAAGCTGGCATGTAATGAATATCAAGGGCAGAAATGCAAAATTGACAGTTATTTCACAATTCAGAATTCTATCCAGAAGATGCACCAACACCCGCTGCTCCTCTCCTATTCAACCAGCTGAGACATATTGAGCAGTAGGTGTATTAATGGATCATTAAAATATGTATATTCTGGCCCCTCAAGACTAATCTGAAGTGGGTTACACAATGCTGTACTCTATGTCCATTTAACAAACAGCATGTTTTGCAGGTAGGGAGCTGAACAAGACAGATACTAAAGGCTGATTTATACTTCTGTGTAGAATCTAGCCCATCAGTGTGGTGTAGTCGCGTAGCCTACACTGTAGCTTGACACGCACATCCCCAGAAATGTCCTATAGGCGTAAGGCTGCAGTGTATGCTATGGCATAGGGTACACAGCTACTGATGGCGAAGATTCTACACAGAAGTATAAATCAGACTTAAAACAACTAGGGACTGACGCGTGAGCTTTAATTAAGTGGTTTGATTTCCAGATGTGTGAGGCCATCTATATCCATCTGGATAGATGTATGCCTGAAACCTACTCCAAGTAGCATTGTTATTTACTGTTGTTGTTGTAGGTAAGCCCACTATATTCATTTATCAATACACAATTGTATTCATTTAGTGTAAAAACTAAATTTCAGGAAAATTAAATAACAGATGGTATCCTGATGCTCTCCATGAAGGGGCACCTGCCTGATAGTCCAAATGCAACATCAATCCCAGCTCCACTGTAGCTACCCAGCCCACCCAGCAGCTTCTTAAAATGACACATGCTTTCCTGGGAAACATTACGCTCAAGGATTATCTGGAAGGCGAACCCGCCAAAAAAGACACTTCTGTTGTGTAATTTTCCAGCCGTCACCATGGCACATAATACCAGCTCATGATTACGATGGACCCAAAAAGGCCACCTATCATGGAAACAAAGTGCTTCTTTTAAGACCTTAAAATAAAATGGACCAGACTAATGGAAGGATAGTATTACACCAGTCGCTATACCTATCTTATGCAACTAGCTATGTATATTTACTTATATATAATTTTTTTGTATTTAGACATATTCAGATTGGTGTGTAATGACTTCCTTGGCGTTATCAAAGTTCAGGTCACAAAAAACATTTGTCTGATGTTTTCTTACACTTCACTATCCCTTAATGTAATGGATTCTAGACAAATCACATTTGCCCGTTATCCATATGTAAAATGTAGCCAGTGATGGCCATACACCAGTAGGATGATTAACTCTGTCTGAGACCCATTTTCAGATCTGCTCACTTCCTACTTAATCCCTTATGGTATTAACGTGACAAATTGCCTTTAGTTTAGTAGCTTAAATTTCACGTTAATTTACAAGCTTCCCTACCAATGAGAATAAAAAAAGAAATGGATGGAAAATACATTTCATACACTCCAATTCCATTACGTGCTGTTTAAGAATTTGTCTTAGTTAAGGCGGTGAAATTGATAATCGTACTAGATGAGCTGATATTCAGCTGTTTCCAACAACAGGAAGACATTATGATATCTTGCCTCATTTTTTGACCAGAGACTTCAAAGACCAATGCCTGATGAGATGAGAGATCAATAAATCAATATCATTAATTGTTCATATTGTGACGATCAACCAGGCAGAATACAAACTTTGAAAAACAGAATGAAAAGGTGAAAGAAAGTCAGGTGAAATCATCGTATGAACTGTGTTTTGTTCAGGCTCAGTGCAGAAATAAACAAACCCCTGAACTAATGCTCAGAATATCCAGTTATTCTTCAACCACCTAAAGTGAGTTAAAGCTCATTTGTACATCGCACTCAGATTTTTATTCCACATTGTGTATTGTTACTTACAATAAAAATGACGGCTTACAGTGTGTCATGTGATGGAGGGGGTTACTCTCAAAATGGCCACAAGACAGCAGCAAAGACCATATGACTCATTTTGTTCATTCATGGATTTATCAAACTAAAATTATACATTTTAAGCATTTGTTATTATGATGTTTTTAAGAGAAATAAAATTAAAGTATTCTAAAAATTATACACATTGAATATAAGTTGTGCAACAACAAAAAAACTAAAAATGCAATACTGTGATATTAAAACACAGATCCGACGGTAATTTATCGGCATGAAAACAAAAAAGTGTATTCCCTTTACTGTATCTTTAAATTCCATCCAACACAAAAACTGGATTTTGCTGTTTTGAGGCCCCCCTCCCCCAGGCTGCCCGTGAGGAAGACTCAGAGCAGTAGGCTTCATCATTACGAGTGGAGTCGAAAAGCTTCGTGTAGGCAGCAGAGAAGCAGAAGAGGACGGGTTGGACAGGAACCCGCAGAAACTTGGCCATAGCGTTTACCACTGCGGTGTCAGGTTTTAGTTAGCTTACATCTGCAGGTAGCTAGCAAGCTTACAGGAGTGGATGATAGAGTAACCTCGCCATGATGGACCCTGAGACATATCCAGAAACAGTGGTTGTTAAACGATTGTAAAATATTTTAGCATCTCAGTAGAGTGTTTGAAGTTACAGCTCGATCTGAATGTGACTTCTGGAGAAATGACCTTTCAAACCACAGGAAAAGGATAACAGACTATATATCCATGACAACACACGCACAAAAATAAGCTTAGATACAAAAATGCACATTTTCAAAGAAGTTATCGTTGCTAAATTGATATACCCTGTTTGGAGGAAACACTTATGGTTGACTGTTGACTTCACCAGAACATTTGTCCAATAATTGGGTTCCTGCTACATAGAAGCTTCAGCTGCATCAAACTGAACTTACAAGCATGGCTGTTTAAAAGTCTGGATTAAAAGCCTGCAATTAGTGGATCGCACTATGCTAAATAATTACTTTTGGGGATCTAACCCCGCAGACCAAAACACACTTATGGAAATAAGTAAGCACAGTTTGCGAAATATTGCGGAGTTGGAATAACCCTCAAGGAATGATCTATGTATGAAAGATATGTCGAAACAAAGCGTAACAAAACTACTCGGTGTGAAGTGAAAGCAGAACCCATTCCTTGTTTATTAAAGCATATTTTGTTTCTGAAAGAAAAAAAAAACAAATGGAAATGCGTAATATTAATAAAAATATTCAGAAAAATGCTGCTTTTTCTTTGCATTCTGCACACAGTACACTTCCAGATACTGACAGGAAAGTCATAGTGTCTTGACCAGCAGTGATTTGCATTGGCGTTCTTCAGTACGAAGGACAGTGCAGCGTGTGTCCTCCTGAATGCAAGCTTTCTGAAGAACAAAGAAGTCACAGGGAATTTGATAACTTGCACATTGCAGCGGGCGTTTGATCTGCGGAGATCATTTGGAAATGTCTCTCTCTTTCACATGATGGGAAGGCTTTGTGGTGCTTTGAAGGTGTTTAACCATGCTGCTAAAATGGGAATACTTGGATCGGCTGTATCAACACTGTTAGCTCACTTTCTTGAAAATGGAAAAGTGATAAAAGAGTATTATTTCAGCATCCCAAATGCTGCAGCTGGCGATTTTTCCTCAAGCGAGACAGGTTAAGCACTTTGCCCAAGGACACTACAGCAGGGCATTTGCTGGAACTTGAACAGGCACCTTTGGGTTCTTAGTCCATGGCTTAACAACCGTACTGTCTGCTAACATGACCTGCTTTTCAAAGTATATTCCCATTTTCGGTTATACTACAAGAACACAATGTTTGTGTAAAACATTACCTTTTGAAACATGCTTCCAAATATACACACAGATACACTGGGCAGGTGGTGTTATGGGCCAAGAGCTTATAAGGGGCACACATTTATTGACTGATATGCCTGATTGTACATAATGCAAAAATTATGCTTATTAACTCTGGACAATGTTTTCATGACCAGGGAGACACAGATTGTACTTCACCGTTAAAATGAAATCAAAATGGTTAATTCTTCCCCATAAACCTTTGGTATAAAAATTCAGCACTTCAGTTAAATTTTTTTTAAAGCAAAAAAGAAGGTCCTTTCTGCTCAAGGTATGTGTAATTCAATTTCATTCAGACACGCACAGTAGGAAATTGACTGGCTATGGGCAGAATGAAATTTTGGGTTGGTATTTGTTGCTGTAAAGAAGCAGAAAAACCTTCAGGAAAGGAAGGGGGTACCCCGTTGTGCTTCACGTGTTGGAGCGCTAATTGCATGGCCTAGGTACTGCACAACAAATACGGTCTTGTTTTGCACATTACAACCATTTTGCGTTAAAACAAAAATAGCTGGGCCTCTCCTGAGGATAAGTGCTTCACAGAAGCGGGAAAATCAAATTACTGTATAATTTAAATCTCCATACGCCATAGGCCCAGGTGCACATCATTCTAGTTTTAGGCGAAGCGGCAATGCAATAAGGAAAGATAGAAATGGTCTATGCATCTTTTTTATTATTATTAACATTTTTCAGTGATCATTCTTTCCTGTCAGATGATTCTGTTAACTTTGACAGTACTACTCTGTACTTTCAACATTTAAATGAGGAACGTAGGCACAAAAAAAATGCTTTTTGCAAAATGCAGAACAATTTATCTGGCATGTAGTTGCCAACAGTTCAAAAACATCAAAATATCAGCATCACCCTCTTCTAAACATCCAGAAAACTGCTACATATAGTCTTGCAACGGAAACATTTGTCTTAAAGGGTTAATGGGGTCATAGATAGATAGATAGATAATAAACATATCCATAAATACATAAATACCTAGAGTATATAATATACCTGTCACGATCAGCCCCGCCCAGCGTGTCTGCTTCCCGGTGTTTCCCTCAGGCGCGGCTTAATTGGCCTCACCTGATCCTCGTTGTGCTTACCTGATGTGTCAATCCCCTTGTTTGCCTAATAACACCCACCTGGTGTTTCCTCCTTGATGTCTTACCCTATTTAGTCAGTCTACGTCCTGTTCCCCTCGTCGGTTATTG
>JAODKM010000032.1:7174923-7191269 GCA_026780845.1 Petrocephalus sullivani | reverse complement strand
AAAAATATCTGAAAGCGCCCCCCTTCCGCGCCCCGAGTGCCTCTTTACGAATAATTTTACCCCCCCCCCCCCCCCCCCAAACCATTGCCACCCCCTGTCAATGAATGTTACTAGTTTGGTACTTGCCCCTCAGAGCCACAAGAGAAACTCCAAAGGCCATTATTTTCACAAGAATGAACAATCGCCTCAATATCATACAGAATAGTAATGTTGTTCTTATCTCCCACTCGATCCAATGCACACAAACGGCTTGTAGTTCTCCTCAGGGTTTGAAACTTGAGGACATTTGTATTTCAGCTCCAAATGAACTTGTTAGTCAATCTTACACTCTAAGACTTGCAATGTTTCCACTATAGCTGGAAATAAAACACTCAGACAATGGCCAGGTTTATTGCAACAGGGACACACATTTCTTTTCAAACTCACCCCTAATTCTCAGGTTTTCAGAGGTAGCAGGTTTCTTGGAGTTACCCACAAATTTTAGTAGGAAGAGTCACTGTGGCTAAAAGCTGAAAACATTTCCTTGTGGGTCAAAATCAATTAATCTACAAGAATCAACGCCTGTGAAACTGACAAAAGTTTTTATTCATTTATATTAAATCCCACATGGCCTCCAACAATATTAACTCTCTCAGTTGATCAAAGATAGTTACCCTGACAGTACTGCACCATCATATCGAAGAGAAAGGTTCTCTCTTCGGCAAACCCAACAAAACTTTGGAGAGCTGACTCCTGAATGATGCCTAACTTTCTATGGGCCTTAGGCTCATAAGCATTCATGACAACAGCTTGAACAGAGAATTCGCCTCACTGACAAAGAAGAGGAAGCTCCTTTTCTGCAGAAGCAAAGTCCACACATCATGGCACAGCAAAGCCGCAAAACTTTCAAAAGTGCCAAAATAGCTTTTTCCCCAGCATTAAAATCAGATGAGGGGTCAGGCAAAGCAAGGCGCAAACCAAACCAAACCAGACAAATCAAAAGCTCAACTTTTCACCCATCGAAATACAACCTCCTGGATCTTTAGCGTTTACTATCTTAGATCGAAGTCTCACACTCAGGTTTGTAACAATGTCAGCTGACACGAAAGGGGAAGGAGAGACATTCTTTGCTTCAAAACTACATTGTGTACTGTAGTAATCATCATCGTCGAAGTTAGCCTCCACAGGAATGGCCAACATTATACCTTCCTCAGGAGCTGAATCTGACAATACATTCAATTCTTGTAGCTTACCAACGAGTTCAGATTTTATCTCTTGCTATGTAGTGTATCTAGCCACTACGATATCAAAGAAATCTGCCACAAGCAACAAGTAAGTTGACACAAATGGAGATTAGTAATAGAGGGGCTAATGATGAACTTTGCAACTCAAAGATTTCCATTTTTCTCTTTGAAAGAACCAGAACTGTTCCATAAAAATGTAAAGGCAGTTCAGTAATTTGCTGATTGCTTCCATTTTTTTTTATTTTGTCGCTCCAGTGTTTCTAAAGGATTAAACATTTTATTAGTTCTGCAGAAGTTGTTACTCTCTGCACCCCCTTCTTCCATTTAAGCTGCCTAATACTCTGTACGTAAAACCCCTTATCAACACAGTGGCGCCACACTGACTTTGATAACATCTAATTGCTTCACGAGTTATCCAAGCAATCTGTGATGGGCTTGTAACCTAAAGGTCGATGGATCGAAACCATCCACTGCTAAGAAGTTGCTACTCATTCCTCAAAGGGTGATAAATGCTATATTGCCAAAAGTATTGGGACACCCCTCCAAATCGTTGAATTTAGGTGTTCCAATCACTTTGATGGCTACAGGCAGTGTTGGGAAGATTGCTCTGGAAATGTAATTAGTTACAATTACAAGCTGTCTACTCTAGCTTTGGGCTTACATTATGATACAAACATATTATACTTGCGAAAATAAATGGTTCCATTTAACTTCCGATTTGAACAGTTCTTGCATCAGATAGGATATGAAATTTTAGCTGATTGAGCAATCACTTACTCTGCTTAAGTCAAATTTTCAATCACAAATCATGGAAGCCTAAAACAGTACCTTCATAGCACTGTAAAAAAAAAATGGGTTAGCAGAGTGGCCAGGCTGCACCGCCCAGGGGTTAGCTAGGTAGTGAAGTTCCAAAACTCAGTACGACTTAGCATGTCAGCAGTGCTAATATCCGACCTAACATAAATTACCAACATCCTTAGCATACTGAAGGAGGACGACACATTTCCTGTCAACGGGATCAGAAGCGCAAATGTGGCTTTATAGTGCGGTGCACACTTGGCAATTCACTGTGGTGTTGCGCTTGCTGTCAGTGTTTACATTGTGTTTCGTTCCCCTATGTGTCGTAGCTTACGGTTGAGTTGGTGTCGTAATCGTACAGACTGCATATCTGCCGCAGCCAAAATTATTATTATTATCGCACAGTGTGATCGGTAATGATCTTATAAGATCGCTGAAGTCACACAGTGTGTACCGTGCATTACACTTTAGAAGTATGGTGTGGCACACTGAAGGCAGGCATGTCTTCTCTGCTTGGTTTAATGTTACAGTAAGCTGCACTTACCTCTAGATCAGGGGTCTCCAACTCTTGGCGAGCTACTACCCTGGAGGTTTTCTGTCGTACCTGGCTTCTAATGAGCCACACCTATTCTCAGGAAAATCCCAGGAACAGGTGTGGCTCATTAGCAGCCAGGTAGGACAGAAAACCTCCTGGGTAGTAGCTCGCCAGTTCCCGGAGGTTTTGATGCCGACAACACACTGACAGCCGGCAAACAGGCATTAAATGTGTTAAATTTGTGCCTTTTTCTGAAACTTATTGTTTTCTTATTTCCAGCAACAGAATGCCTTTCTTTCTTTGTCTGACATTGCCTGCTACAGAAACTCAGACCGCTCAGGCAAGTTAATTAGCAGAAATGGCGCTGCAAATGTAAATGCGACAGGATAAGCAATCAGAAACATCAGAATAGTATCAAACTTTCGACATGTTTAGCATACAATATTAAGATGTAACTAAAATTGTAATCATGAATATTTCCATAAGTAACTAATTTAATTACACCTTTTTCTCTAGTAACTGTAATGGATTACAATTACATTTTTTTGTAATTAAATGACGTAATGCCATTACATGTAATTCGTTACTCCTCAACACTGGCTAGGGGTGTATAAAATCAAGCACCCAGGCATGCAGACTGCTTCTACAAACATTTGTGAAAGAATGGGATGCTCTCAGGGGCTCAGTGAAGCATGGTACCATGATAGGATGCCACCTGTACAATTTCCATTTGTGAAATTTCCTCAACTGTTAGTGGTATTATAAGCGACTGGGAACAACAGCAACTCATCCACACAGTGGAAGGCCACTTAAACGACGCATGCTGAGGCACACAATGTGCAGAAGTCGCCAACTTTCTGAAGAGTCAATGGCTACAAACTTCCTGTGGCCTTAAGATTAGCTCCAGAACAGTGCATAGAGAGGTTCATGGAATGGGTTTCCATGGCCGAACAGCTGCATCCAAGCCTTACATCATCAAGTGCAATGCAAAGCGTCGGATGCAGTAGTATAAAGCACACTGCCACTGGAGCAGTGGAGACCTATCCTCTGGAGTGACACTTCTCGGTCTGGCAATCCGATGGACAAGTCTTGGTTTGGCAGTTGCCAGAAGAATGGTACTTGCCTGACTGCATTGTGCCAAGTGTAAAGTTTGGTGCGGGGGGTTGGGGGGGTTATGGTGTGGGGTTGTTTTTGAGGGGTTGGGCTTGACCCCTTAGTTCCAGTGAAATGATCTCTTAATGGTTCAGCATACATAGCCATTTTGGACAATTTAATGCTCCCAACTTTGTAGAACAGATTTGGGATGGCCCCTTTCTGTTCCAACGTGACTGCGCACCAGTGCAAAGCAAGGTCTATAAAGACATGGATGAGCAAGTTTGGTGTGGAGGAACTTGACTGGCCTGCACAGAGCCGTGACCTGAACCTGATAGAACACCTTTGGGATGAATTAGAGCTGAGACTGCGAGCCAGGCCTTCTCGTCCAACATCAGTGCCTGACCTCACAAATGCTCTCCTGGATGAATGGTCAAAAATTCCCAGAAATACACTACTAAACTTTGTGGAAAGCCTTCCCAGAAAAGTTGAAGCTGGTCTTATGTGTCAACTACACCATCCACAATAAAGATATTCTTCCACATCTTGAACCACATCTACCCCCTGCTTCAAGTGTTCTGGAGGGAAGAGGATGATATGTTTCTTTTTCACCATTTCATTAACTGGATAAGCAACCTTTGACTGTTGATGTGTATACAAGTGCTGTAATGCTGTTATTACCAATATAATATGTGCTCATCCCAACATGTTTTATAAATAATGAACAGACATTAGGCTAAATGAATGAAAACTAAACACAGTTCAGTCGCTGAGATGAGGTGAATATCAGCAAATATTTACTTGTAAGATGATTATAACAAAAGTAATTTACAATACTTATAATTCAACCAACGTACATATCTGGGAATTTATGAAAGTTGATTCAATCTTGTAATTTGCTGTGCAGTAACACCTTTTATATCCCCATTGCCTTTTAGATATGTGTGAATATTTTCAATTACACTTTCCATTCCTGTCAGCTGAAGGAAAGTGCAGTAATGAAGAGAACACATGCTGTGCCCTTTCAGGGCGAGTGCTCCGTGGAATATCCATCATGTCCTGGAGAGGCGAGCCTCCTTGTCACAGAACACTGTCACCCACACTGTTGTGAATTTGATCCATGGTGATGACTGCGGACTTGATTGTCTTCAGCTGCAACGTAAGTCAATTTTCTGAGGCTGTTCATCATGCACTTACTCCGCTAGTGATCAGAGCATCCTAATCAATATTCTAGTCTTTGCAGGTCGACACATTGCAATCTCTCCAATTTAAGGGGCTGACGTGCGTAGGCCAGCAGAGTTGACCTTAATATTGGGCAACTACAGCTTTGACATTATTGTATCAGCTCTGGTGCTCATAAATGATAAGTTATGTTGAAAGGTCATTTCAATTAACATTATGGTGTCGTTTGTATTAAATATAATTATGCATATGTAGAACTAGGGATATGGTCCTATTAAGTATGACAGTTCTGTCTCATTAAGGATAGAAGGATAGAAATCCACAGGAACACTATGTTGATCTATCAATCTGTATCCATCTATCGAAAGTCTTATGCAGTCAAAAAAAATGTTTAAACCCATTGTTCTGGGTAGTAAGTATATATTTGCATAGAAAAAAAAACAATTAACATTAGAACGTGTAAATTAACAGTAACACAATAAAAAACTATCAAGAATTTCTGTTCTTTAACACGTTACTTATATCTTATTAGATGGATAGAAACAACACCACTTCAGATTACAGACTACTTCCCAGAGGCACCTCAGCTATTTCCTGTATTTGTTCAAATTTCACCACCAGCTCGACCAATCTGTCAATCAAAATTACTGAGTGAGGCATTGATTAGCCAAACAAGGTGTGTTGGTGGTTAAAAAATATTTACTTGTAAGATGGGTGTATGGGTGTACATGGGTGTATTGAATGGCAAGTAGAGCTGTAATCAGGCCTTAAAGGTTAGGCCCGAGCCCGAGTAAAATGATAGAAATTAAGCCCGAACCCGACCGAACCCCCCATTGCAATTTCATTAGCGATTTTTTAAAAACTCAGTTCAGTATTCACTACGTGTATAAAAAACTAACTGAACACAACCGTACACTGAAATCTGGACTGCGCTATACATTAATCCATAGATAAGACTGGAAATATATAAACTGAATCCAAAATGTTTTTACTTTAACAAAAATTATATATAACATACAGCTAATAAAACATAGAAGAATTCTCTAGCAAACCGAACATGGCAAAGTGATTGTATTTTTATATGCAAGTGCCGCGTTTGCAAACAGCGCTTGATCGCTTTGGGCCACCTCTGATTGGTGAGCATGACCGCCACGCGAGGAGCACGGCACTTCTGATTGGTGAGACTGACTGTTACACAAGGAGGATGGAATGAATTTGTGAAACCATTCTTACAGCAGTTTTAAACCCTGGGTCAGACGATCTGTATTATGCATAATGTGAAATCGATAAATTTGCGCAAGCCCGAGCCCGTGTAAAATGATAGAAATTGAG
Organism: Petrocephalus sullivani; assembly: GCA_026780845.1. Classification (NCBI taxonomy): domain Eukaryota; kingdom Metazoa; phylum Chordata; class Actinopteri; order Osteoglossiformes; family Mormyridae; genus Petrocephalus; species Petrocephalus sullivani. Next base: position 7,185,107 of record JAODKM010000032.1, on the reverse strand, counting down.
CTTCAGCTCTAATGGCAAGGGCAAACACTACAGTGACTTTAGGGAAAGATTTGAAATGGTGAAGCCAACAAAGTGTGACAGACATAATATAGTCATTCACCAACACTGCGCTCATCTCTAGGCCAGTGGTGACCTAATGGTTAGGGATGCGACCTTGTAATCGAAAGATTTCTGGCATGAATCCCTAACCAGCAAGTACCACTGAGGTAGCCTATGCAAGGTGCTGCTCCCTGGGTGCTGAATTAGTTGCCCCCTGGTATGTCCCATATGGGTTAAATACAGAAGACACTTTTTTTTCTTATTGACTAATGGAGTCTTTAAGCACTTTAATGCAAGTCATTCTGGATAAGGGCTTCTGCCAAATGCCATAAATGTAAAATATAAATTTCTTTCATAGCTTAAGACTATAGCACACAGCCATCCGTCCATCCATCTATCTATCTAATCTATCCATCCATCCATCATTGATCTATGTATCTAGTATTATTCTGTTTTACAAAGAGGTGCCTGGGACATTGTGGAAAGTTGCGTATTTACATTGTGTGGTCGTATTCTGTGGTCAACCCAGTTACGTACCTATAGCTTGAACTTCAAATCCACTATAGCGATGAAAGACTCCCACCCACCAACACCGTGCAACCGACATGACGGAAATGAAACAAAGCTACCAACATGGACTGATTAAAATTGCAGTGGCAGCATAGAGATACTGATACAGAGCTATGAAAACCAATAACATTTCCATTTCCTCTTGATTTTCTCATTTGTATTTAGAACTGGGAGAACTAGTAGTTAGTAGTTAGTAACTAGTAGTTTTCTGTCTGCCACATGAATACTGATGCATTTACACAGAAATCCATACTTTTTAAAGCTTTTAAATTAGCTCTTACTATCAGCCAACAAGCGATTCATTGCATGTGGATAAGGTCTATCAGCTATCAATGTTATAATAATTAGGAAAGAGGAAAAAGAGAAATTAAGTAATATAAATTTATCTGTCCAGTCTTCGGCCAAATATTGTATATGCCAACTTTATCAAACTGGGAATAAAAACAGTAATTGAAAGTCACACTAATAAGCATTAACATATTAATTTCTAAGCGAAAAAGGCAAGCCATCTGTTCCACTAAAACTCCCCAAAGCAATTTGTTCAAACTTTTGAACATTTAGAAAAGGTGACTGCAGTCAATGGTAGAGCGAGAACTAGACCGGAAACAAAGCAGAACATTGAAACTGAGCAGCCACCTCGGAAGGGGAAGGTTTGAAGCTTTTCCTCCACATCAGCCAATAGCTAAATTTAAATCCATTAATGTAATGTTTATGAGTGTCTCCAATAAAACTAGAAATGCAATAACCTTACATACATATATAGAATATTGTAAGAGTTTATATAAGAATGTTATAATCCATGTACTCTTTAGGCTCATTTTAAAATAATTTTTCTACTTCCTTCATTGCTGACTTGGTATCAGAAATGCTTCTGGGAAAAGTTAGACTTCATGTTGATAATGAAATTGATGACACTCATAGGGAGGCGGGGCTATATGCAAACATATTCAAACATCTTCATTACAGTGTTTTTTTTTTCATAAATGGGTCCCGAATTGATGAATTGCCCTCAGTTGAATCACCAATAGAGGGGAATGTTTAAAGCATTAGATCAGCTAATGATCAACCAGTTCTCTAAAATCAAAAACTCAGAGGTTCATCTCATGAACCTTCAGCTGGAGACCATATACTGACAGAGCACAGAGAACAACAAGGAGGGTCGTCGGCCGCCAGTAAGAAGAAGAGGAGTGAGGCCGCATGGTGGAAGGGTGGGGAGGCAAAACAGAGGAAGAGGTAGACGAGGCCAAGAACAGAGGCACGTTCCTGAAGTAAGGGCCACAGCTGTGGACCATGTCCTCAATCATGGCCTTAAATAGCCAAGGCTGGTAAAAGGGTGCAGCAGAATGTTGGGAGAACAACCGGGTCCTCAATCATTCAAATGTTTCACAGAGACAACGGGTATGTAGGACTACAATATGCACTGTACTGTAATGCTGCATACTTATTATAATGCTTCCTATCACAGTATTCCCCTTGCATTTTATACTATACAGTAGATCTACTTTATACAGTTACATACTGTACATATACTGTAGCACACACGTATGCTTATTTACAGTGTGCAATTACGTATACACACACACTGTACACGTTTGTGTCTTACAGTACATGTACAGTATGTGTAACTTTGTGCTGCTGAAATTCATATATGCCATACAGAAATAGTACAACCGTCCGCATTTTCAGTTATTGTCATTAAAACCTTTAAAACCCATAGTTCACATCGGAAAATACTTACAGAGTGCACTGCTATATTGACAACATGGCTAAGCATTTTGACTGTCTTGTTCGTGAACAATGAACAAGGGCTTGTGATTCTGATGGCACTGACAAGTTCATTGACAAAATTTACTAATAAAGGATGAACAAAGGATTTTGAGAAAAACTTTTGCAGGGCATCCATTTTGTGGTGCTGTTTGCACGATCCGAGAAATGTACCAAAATGACTGAGAACTGTAGAAGTTATTTTTTATGTCTAACCCAGTCCTTTTCTCACTGTTACCATAGTTTCTTAGCCTCAAAAATCTTACTTGATCTTCATTTAAGCAATATAGTTATTGCTTTTGAAACCCCAGTCCAGTTTGATCGCTACCTCATTACATTTCAAATGGAACCAAGGGGCCTTGCTTTTCTGTAAGTCAAACTCTGCATAAAACATTCACCTCAGCTCTCTCGATGAACTCCTTATGCCCTTTGTTATGAAAGTTTAAAGCAAGGGCCATTCCATCAATATTCAAGATCAACTTCTGAGACCTTCACAGAATACTCTCCACAATATCCCTGCAAAAACCAAGAATATGCAACCGGAAAACAAACAGTCTTTAACGCAGATGCATATATTGAAATTACACTGAAATCCTGAAGCTTAATAGTATTTATTGTCAAGGTTAAATAATGTTTGGCATATTAACTGCAGCTTCATAATCCATTCATTATGCATTCATTCAAGATTCAAGATTCTTTATTTATCACATACGTCGTTATACAGGTACGACACGCAATGAAATTAATCCTGTACCGCTCATGCTTTGTGCAAATACCAAGTCTCTAAATTAAAGATAGAACAAAATTTTTTAAAATGTGCAAAATATAAAGACAGAAACAAAAGTTTAAATGTGCACAGTTGACATATTAAACCTGAATATAAAGGAAGCGAATGACATTTCTTTTCTGGAGGGCCCCCAATGAGGTGGTATTTGTCAGGGATCAACTATTGCTGACTAAGAAGCAAAATTATCCAAACTGTACCTACAGCAGCTCAACCTTTAAAGCCCAGAAATGGCAGGGCTCAGTGGATGTTTTTAGAATCAAAGAAAGTATTTAAGATTTTGTTAATAAGTAGACAGTAACATTTCATGGTGTCATTACTGGGTTGAGTAGACATTTTTAAATCATACATGTTGTGATGAAAACTATTCTTGTTTACCAAAAGTACATAGGGAGACATTACACTATTAACTGAAAATTCTTCCTTGGATACACAAGATTCTATTTACCATTTATTCCTCTGGTTTCAGGGAGAAATAATGTAAGCATTACATAAACGTGAATGCCAAATTCATATCGAAACCAAATGTTATAACACTGGAGAGATGATATACCTGTTTGGACAGTCTTTTTACAGACATTCTCTTATCACTCTTACAAGCAGCATATCATTTCAACTAGGATGTTAATTGAAATCGCTATAAATCATGCTCCTCAAACTTTGGGAGCACATCATCTCTATGTTATCCCCCAGGCTAAATTATTAATAAGCTTTAGGGGCCTGTCATTTCCTGTTTTAAGTGATTTAGACCAAGCAGCATTCCAGGAAATAATATATATCTATGACTAAACTGAATTGCAATATTTTCTGTCAGAGATTCATACTTGAATTATTTAAACACTTCATATGTGCCTCATTACAAATAGCAAACGAAGTATTATTATTTTATGGCTTTGTCAAAAAACATATCATAACACATTTTTCTATTACAAAGAAGTAACATCCCAGCTAATCAATAAATTCCTTTTACATTATGCAATTAATGCATGACCACTAACTATGTAATTTCTTGATTGCATAATAGCTGACCACTAGGCAACACATGTAATCTTTTACAAGTCACATACCATCCCAGCTAGCTGAAAAACATTTAAATGCTTAGTTAAATTAGGTTATTGATTAAATGAGCATATTGTGAAGTTGATCTCAGAATGCAACTAATCAATTATGAGAATTGTATCTGCTCATTTAAATAAAAAGTAACAGGAACAGTAAATAAAAATAGCTTCCATTAATAATAATAATAATAATAATATAACTATTTAATTTAAATTCTCACATACTGCAGTTAAAATTAACATTTTTAAACTATATCACCGTTGTTATTTTCAATTGCTTAGTTTTCCACTTTGTATAAATATTAATTTTTTGACATTAGATAAATACCCATTTTCATATAAATATTAATATGTTGACCTTATAATGTTTTTAGTGTTTAAATGTTCATATTTTCTCTACACATAGTCAGGATGCTTTTAAATCAAGACATTGTTATATATTTTGTGAAAAACAAATTATAAAAACAACACATTGAAATCAATGCCTGAAAAAACCTCATGCACAAACTTTCAATTTCATCGCATTTTTAGCTTCTGAATGAGCTCATATATGTAATCCCATGTTTATTGAGCTGCTTCCTCAAAGTACTGGTGCAGTCACTTGATTTCCAGCGAGGTCGAAGTATAACAAAGTTAGCTTCTCTATGCTATTTCGGCTTCCATGCCATCTGTTCTTGTGTCAAACGGTCACATCTGCATTGCTCATGGGGAAATTGTGACATTATCCGAATAAGCAAATTTACTTCCATAATTGCATTTAAAGTAGCTTAAGCTAGACATACCTTTACCAAAAATCCACCCTACACCTGAGTTTCAGGTATGTGCAAAACAGATATTCAGAGTTATACAATAATTGGTAACACTTTACATTAACTGCACCTTCATATTGAGTTTATAATGCATTTGTAGCACATTCATATGCAGCATGTAAGTATACCCAGAGCATGTAAGTATACCCATAGTATGTAAGTATACCCAGAGCATGTAAGTATAACATCCTAACATGCCTTAACAGCTTTACTATATGTGAATAACAAACATTATAATTGCATAATCAAATAATGATGTTTGTTATTAATGTAAATTAATTTCTTAAAAGTATTATGACTGCAATGCTTTAAAACATGTTATGGTCTGCTTACATGCTGCTTATGAATTTTCTATGAAGGGGCAATTAATGTAAAGCATTACTAATTTATTCTTCAGAATATAACTTGTTTTTCTGGACTTTGTTTTAATAAAACAACAAAAACATTTTCGCAAAGAAACTTCACTTGCATGAATACAAAGAATATGTACAGCGTGTAGATGTAAAAACTCTACAAACTCTAAAGACATACAAGCTCTGCATACAGAGAGTAGGGCCCGAATTTAAAACCCGACCCTGGAGGCAACAGAGCTACCCACTCAGCCACGCACCAGGCAATTAGATAGTTTATTAACAGCGTATTTAGTTTACCAGTATTTTTATTAATCAATTATTTTGTTTTTGTATTCCAAACACACCTCCAATAAAATCTGCCATTAAGGACGTAAGACTGTCAAGACATAAATTCACAGCCAGAATTCAATTAGTGAGTCTGTTAAACATAATTAACTAAGAGTACACACAGGCGGTCATCAAGACTGGCATTAAAAAGAGCCGCATTAGTCATACCCTCACATCAGGAACCTCCAGAGAAACCCTCACAATATGAGTTCAAGATTCAAAATCGCCCCAGAACATCTATTTAAGTCTGTGTCCTTCTTGAAAGGGTGCAACCACCAGACCAACATGGGACTGACACAAATGTGATATTCAACATTCATTTTTTGTTTTTAATTAGCTGCCTAAAATGATCTTTAATAAAGAAAAGGACATGTGGCGTTTTCCCTTTGGTAATCAGTGTTATTTCTCATAAATAATCACCCCGGTAGCAGCTTCTACATTTATTGTAATTAACAAAGCAGATGAGTGTAAAATAAATCAGTTCCCCTGGGATTAGCATTTCTATTCAGTTCCCAGGCAATTGCAGTTCTGGTCTCTTAACCTACAGCATAAGATAACAGATCTTATATTTTATTTTGATCTGATTGATGCCGCCCATCCATCCTAACTCTGTATTTTTAGAAATGGTTTGTTTCCAGTAATGCTTTCATGCTGGTTTATTGAGCAGACCATAAATAGACTATACATCCTAAATAGAAGATAATAAAATACTAATATTGCCCTGACCCTGTAGTAGATATGTTGTTGATGGAAAGTACACATACATCATAATGTGTGTCAGATCTTTGAAACATATATTGGGTGAATAATGGGGACAATGAACATTGGCAGGACTTCTCTTCCTCTGTCCCTCATTCGTAGTATATGTATATACTGCTCTTTGTTTCACCAGTAACTCCCAAGGGCTGTTGGGCTTGAGCATCTGTGCAGTGCATTGCTTACATCTGCAAAGTTAATATTATGTATTCACCCTACTAAAACAGCAGATTTACATTTGCTTCCAGCCCTACTCTCATCTTTCCCTTTAAAACATGCCCCACAACACTGGGCTGCACAGGCTTTCCCTGGCACGGCTGCCAAGTTTATCAGCAACTAGGTGCTACTTCTCAAGCAAGCAGTATGGCAATCTGGTAAAAAAAAAGTTCATGATTAACATGTTATCTGTCTGCTGGAAACAAATGGACCAACTGCAGAGAGTAAGAGAGTACATGCTGCTCTGCATGGGACCCCAGGAGGGGCCTGTATGTCACTGTGTGTGGAACGCAACGCCCCACTGAAAGCCCAGAACTCCTCAAAAACATATAAAGCTGAAAAGGAATACAAATGTGTTGGGTTAATAATGCTGTACATCATAACTAGCTGGAAAATGGATGGATGGATGGATGGATGGACCACTAAAAGTACAGAACATCCATTTTACAAGGCACATAACCTGTCACCATTAAATGTTGGCATAGGTCATGCTCCTGGAAATTAAACTTCTTTTCTGAAAAGCAGCATGTTCATAAATTGGCTGCTGTTATACCTTTGGGCAAGAAATGCAAATGAAACTGTAAAACAAATTGCAATGGCGAAAAATCTCCATCCATTTGCAGTACCCAGTTACCCAGTGAGAGTGCATTACCCTATACTGTACCAATCCCCGCAAGTGTGCTGTGCAAGGCTGCAGTCACCCAGAACAGGGTGCCAGTCCGCTCAAGAGGCTGTTGTGGCGTGGGGTGTTGGCATCTGCCCTGACACTGCCACAGTATGCTGAGAAGCAGTACTGGGGATCCATTATATCCTTTATAATGCCCCCTCCCTATGTTCCACTCCCCTCCCACGGCCATAACAGCCCTACTCCAGCCTCACACTCCTTTGTCGGAGTGCTGACATTCAGGAACTCCCCATGCTTGCATTCCCACCTGCTCTTCCCTCCTTATGTTGCCATAGCCAGACCTAGTCTAACTGTTTGCACTTTACACCCCCCCCCCCCCCCAAAAGAAAGCAAGATATCTTACTTACCCTGCTGTTTGTGACACCCCTACTGCCTGTAACATCCTGCCTGCCCTGCTGCCTGTGATGCCCCTACTGCCTGTAACATCCTGCCCGCCCTCCTGCCTATAACGTCTCTCCTGCCTGCCCTGCTGCCTGTGATGCCCCTACTGCCTGTAACATCCTGCCTGTCCTCCTGCCTATAACGTCTCTCCTGCCTGTCCTGCTCCCTGTGATGCCCCTACTGCCTGCCCTGCTGCCTATAACGTCTCTCCTGCCTGCCCTGCTGCCAGTGATTCTGCATTTTCAGCCACACTTTGTTATCCTGACTTCCTTTGCCGGACCCTGGAGGGTGGTCTCCCCCTTTCACCCTGGTGCCTTCCAACGTTTCATACTAAGAGGGACCTTTTCCACTGTCGCCTTATGATTTTTCAGGCTAGACCTTGCTCTCTAGGGGCAATGGGCAGGGACAATATAAAGAGCTTTGAGACAACGTAATGTTGTGAAAATGTACTATACAAGATGAAGGGAACTGAATTGAGTAACATGCCACAAAGCAGCCCATCTTTGCAATAGAAAATGTCTGGTGCCTTTTGTTTTTAAATTGTAGATGTTAATTAGATTACCCTAATAACATTACCCTCCACTCCTTTATTATTATTATATCTATTATTATTATTATCCTAATGTGTGTTTCATAAATACTCCACGATATTTCGTTTTTTTTCTGGAATCAATTTGTGTACCGTGTAGTTTTTAATTTGTTTGAGCTTTGTTTACTTTTTTGCGTAATGTGTAGTGTCTCGGCTCCTGGCTCGGTTTGTACTAAATAAATGTTCATCTCTGCCCTATGTACTTGCTGCTGTATACGCAGGAATTTCCCTCTGGGATCAATAAAGTTAATCTAATCTAATATGACATAATTCTCATACCCAGGTACAATTTGTTGTTTGTTTATTATGCGTTTAGGTATTTTGAGTCTCCCACTTAATTTAGTTTAATCAGTCCAAGCTGACTCATGTTTAGTTTGATGTTTCTCTTTGAATTTTCCTCTCCGTCAAGCTGTGGTACCGAACCTGCGATGTCTTACCTAACTTAAGGATTTTATCCGTTGTAAAGAAAGAAGAAAGAGATCACGATGTGTTTTTTTTTTCCCAGTGAATCTTTTTAGTTTATTTAGCTAAGATTTGTGTAGATTCATTCACTGATCCAGTCATCTTTGACACATCCCCCTTGAATGAATAAAATAGCCAAACAAATGAGGGTAGTGAAAAACAAATCATTCATAAACCTATAATTTCCGATATTTGCACGATCCTGTTCTGGTTAGTTAGCTGAGTTAGTAAAATATGAAATCGTCAGCAGTTTCATATCTCAATCTATTACTACACCCACTCGGCGTCGTAATATGGAGTCCCCAGTGCACCTGATCTGCACGCCTTTGTACTCAGGGAGGAAACTGAAGCCCCCATAGGAACATCTCAACACCTACAGACATGTTCACAAAAGCATGGGGCCAAGCTCAGTTTTGCAGGCCTGGAGTTGTGAAGGAAGGAGGCTAATTATTAAGCCTCCCCTCTGCCCCTGGTAGAACTGAAATATATGCAAAATATGTCTCCTTTTTAACCAACTGCTAAGTCATTAAACACACATATAATTACATGAAAGTCCGAGTGATACTGGATCTTCCAGTGCCAGTGAGTCAGGTGCTGGCCTACTCCATTTCTTTCTTGATAATTAGAGCCACTGAAAAGAAAACTGTGCCTTTCCTAATATAAACTGACTTTCAGACAAATGTACTGTTTGAAGACACTGTCAATATTTGCCTTTTCCAGCAGGAGTCACAAATCTTCATTGCTTTGTTTACTCTCAGATCAGTTTCTATGCACACACTGTAGAGATGAATGTTTATCTATCTAAAATTTTGAAATTTGGATTTAAACCAGTTACAGTTGTCTGATCTCTGGTAGTTATATTTAATATATATTTGTCATATGACTGGCCTTTTTTTCTTGAATGATGGATTTCTTAAGCTAAAACTGACAGTAATATGAAATTTAATTAGCAATTTTTAGAGATGACATACATTTTTTTCTGGTCCGATCCTGATACTGGTCTTAAAATTTTGAGTATCCGCTGATACTGATATAATATCCCCCCCCCCATTATCAACTACTGAACATTAAATGGGATATTTGTACCAATACATTTCAATTAACATGGCAAACTCTTTGCATTTACTGTTGATGTGGCATTATTTGAGTATGCTAAGACTATGAAAATATGGTAATACTTTAGTTAAGAGTGCTCAATGAAGGCTACATAACACCAACATAAGTCCTTCATGACAAATTTGTCATAAGCATTTATTTATTAGGATTATGAGCAATAAAAATGATGTGCTAGTTATGGGTGATTTTAATCTACCGGGGATGCAGTGGGACATTGTTGCTGGCTCTTCTGATAATGAACTGGAGATGGTGGAATTAGTACAGGATTGTTTTTT
>JAODKM010000032.1:7160109-7174462 GCA_026780845.1 Petrocephalus sullivani | reverse complement strand
TCTGCTTTTCCCAAGTAAAGAATGAGTGTTAACAGCAGACACCAAATAATTAAAAGGTCTAGTTTTTACTGTTTGTATTCAGCCATGGGTCAGTTTGTCACAACTTTTATTTAATAAGTTAAATTGTACTTCGGTTTTATTCAGTGTCGTTTGGTAATATGTCTCCACACCAAGCTTATTTTCCTGGTATTTTTTTCACTTGAATGCATCCGGAGAAACACACGAGCTGTTGCATTTCCTAGGTGCCTTTATGCGAAAGCTTGTAGAGGAAAATGGGTGCAGATGTGCCTTTGTTTGTATTCCGTGGGACTTGTAGGTGCTAGGAGAAGTGTGAGAGTGTCAGGATGAATTCATCACACAGACTCATGCATATCTGTGGGTTGCCGGTGCTTTTGCATCAGTGCTGTAGGAACAGAGCTGACGAGTGTGTTTCTGCACGCTATCAAGGGCCTGGTAACAGGTTTTTTTCAGGTGGCAGCATGCTGGTAATCTATTTGACAAGGTAACCCTGGTATATATTTGGTCTTCCTACATTAATTTATGTGTAAAACTAATGTTTTCCATGTTTTTTGAATCGAAACTTTTTATTATTTTGGTGTAGTTATTTAATTGCACTTTTTGTTTCATAAAAATAAAATATCTCATTTAGATGTTAGTGCTAGAAAATATGTTTGTAGTTCTTTTGGGTAAAAGCTCTCCGGACTGTGCCAGTTTGGAAGTCCATTTTAAATGGTGGACTTTAATAATAACCCTGATCGGATCAGATTGTCAGAGTTTTAATTAAAGATAAGCACAACACAGAGGAGCTATAAGAACTGACATTCAAACTGGCATTTTATATCTTCTTAAGTGTTTTAGAAAAGTCTATTCCTCCAAATCACTACAAAGGTGATTAGCGATAGAATGTAATCTGTTTTGACATTTAAACCATGAAATATCTGTTAGAGTTTACTCCATTTGGACGCAAGTGGCATTCACTAGCCAGCACGAAGTCGCCAAAATGAAAAATGATTTGCCTGAATTGCCACTCCACTTTAAAAGCTTTCCATTTTGAAAATGATGTTAAAACGTATATTACAAGTATTTTTAATATTCATCAACCAAAAATCAGTGTTTGGGTATTACCTCATTTTCTTGAAATTTAGCTTTTGTTTCTTTTTTTGATTCTTTTGATTTGGGTGCCCTTTTTTATTCCATAAGCACCAAGGTTGCATCTGTAACCCAGCCTGTTCATATTGTGCTTTCACTTATTCAAAATTATCTAGACCTTTTATGAAATTGGCTCTGTGTTCGTAGAGTTGTTGATCTATTCTCCTGGGGCCTGTTGTCCTTCTTTGCAACAGTAGTCCTGAATTTTAATGAATGTTATTTTGTTTATGGGACACAGCCTTAGTCTGCATGCATGAATTTATATATAACTGCAGAATCTAAATCATACTAATCTTTTGTGTTTCTGGTTTAAAAACTTTAGATTCTATAGTTTTATGGAAGGAATCAATGCAAACTCTATCTTCACCGAGAGTTACATGGTGTCACTCCTTTGGATGAGTAGGAATGAATCCATTGAAGTAGAACAATATGAGAGTATGAGATTTTAGAGATGTGAGTCTTGATTAGCTGGAGTGAAGCACAGGTCAGGTCGACCCGCACATCACTACTGCCCTGATAATTGCTAATGGTCATTTAGCTATGGCACGCATAATTCCCCATATTTATAATTCCTCATTGGGATGAGTAGAAATTAATCTAAGTAGAACAATGCAAAAGCATAAAATTGTGAAAATTCGAGAGGGTATAGTGCTGTACCGTATTGTATAATAATGTAAAATGTACTTTATTATTACTGTATTTATTGTTGGTAATGTCTCTGTGGGTAATTTATCAATTCACGTTATATAATGGGGTCTGCAGATGGATCCTTATTATCCGTGGTATGTTTTGGAATGTATCACCTGCATATATGGGGGACTACTGTATACTCTACTGTGTACTGTATACTTTTGAATACATGCAGAAATAACAGTTTTTAGGATAAAAAACAAACAATAGGATAAATAGGATAAAAAAAAAAACAAATGCATGACATGGTGTGGATCTGGAGCAATAACATTATAGGAATTGTCACATGCACATCCAGTAGATCATTGGCTGTACCTCATTCTGCATCCCCAATCTCTCTTGACTCTTGATTTCAAATGAGAATAAGTACCTTTGGTTAATCGTGGTTCCTGGGGGGTCCTTATGGAGTCTTGTGTGCTAAGCTGTTCCAGTTCCAAGTCTTGTCATATTGCTTTTTCAACCATAGTTCTGTTATTGTTTGCATTTTCTTTATTCTCTTTACCAGTAGAAAACTGAGTAAACCTTGAATGCTATATACATCCCCTATGACACTCTAAGTTATCAATTTTTGTGCCTGGAAAGGGAAAGCTCAGACCACTTACACAGCGAAGGACCCATATTTCATATTTGCAAAGCATTTTGAAAAAGCATATTAAAATGCATAATAAGATTTCAGTTCTAGAAGAAAGTAGCCCAGTGGTAAGCAGGTGACCCTTCTTAGGCAGCTGAGAAGGCATTGCCCCAGTGAGGAGTAGCCTAAAGTTCAATTATTATAGAAAAAGTGGATAATTAGCTTCGCCATTTTCCCCAAGAGTCCCATGATCAGAGAATTTTTTCCAAAGTCTATGAACAGTAAAAGTCATTCTGCCTCCTGCAAGGTACTTAATATGCATGTCAGAGCACATCAATCAGCAGAAAACTAACATAATACTTTTAATATTAAAATTAATATTGACCATTTACACACAGAATGAATGAATGAACAAATAAATTGTGAGTATATATAGATCTGTCTTTCAATATAAATATACATATCAGGAAGTGCTGTACGTACTATGAGCATAATTCTATCTGTTGGACTCAAATGTCTTGTCTAATTGATAATATCTACAATATATATATATATATATACATATCTACATTATATGTATTAGATGTATTAATGTATTATATCTACAATATATATGGGTCAGTAACTGCTGAGTATACATAAATGTCTGTCTATCTATCTATCTATCTATCAAGAGAGATTAAATATATCCATATATTTATATCTATATATAAATCTATACATATATAATCTATACCTGTGTGCATATATATGTATATAGATGTGTATATATATGCATATATCAGCAAGTGCTGTAGTTTAAAAAAATATGAATGCAGATTAACCACGCTCAGTGGAAATGATGAATTTAAAAAATGCATTATCAGAGTAGTTCAAGTCTGACATACCATGTCACCACAGACCATTTATCAGCGAATTTGGTGGTCAGACCATGTCCTGATAATATATGAAATATAATATATACAGTGTATGTGTGTGTGGTGTGTGTATATACTGTATATATCAGTCAGTGTTTTAAAATTATATATGTGTGTATCTGTACACATAAATCTCTATATCATATATAGATGACAATAAGACATTATATCACATTTTTAAGAAATACAGATGGTCCTCAAGTTACGATTGTAAAAATATTGTAGTGCAGGGCAGACCAAGGCATTTCGAGGGTGGTGAATGATGAGCAGACTCATCAGAACAAAGGTCTTTTATTTAGTCCTTAACAGGACTTACGCTGACACTGAACAAGCACTGAACCAAATAGACATGGGATGCTGCCGGGATGTATGAATCTCCCGCCCTGTGAGACACCTCACTCTCGTCAGCAATCGACAGAGTTCAGTTGTCTGTGTTAGAGCGCGTATTAACAAATTACATTATACTACCCCATACTGATCTCCATTCTTTAAGACTCCTAGGTAGGCTAGGCCATATCTCAACTTACGATATTTTCAACTCATATCCACCATAAATCCAGTACTACCTGTAGTTATTTTATAGATCTTGTAATTTAGATGGAGATGGAGAAAGTTTTTGTGCAACAAACATACTAGTATATTATGTCGGAAATTTACGTTTCCGTAAATTAGATATATCCCAAAAAATGTGGACTGCATTTTAATGCTGGGTTTAGCCAACAGTATACATTAAATAAAGTTAATGTAGACTATTGCCCCTTATGTACCACATATGTGAGAATGTATGTCATGTGCCCGACACAGCCTAGAGTTGGGTGACATCTCAGCAACGCTGCCAGCACCCAGGATTCTGAGCATGCTTTTACAAATAGGTTGTTAAAGGACAGGTCCAGTGCCAAGAAACCTAAGTCTTAAGTGTCAAGGGATGGCTTGAGGTGGCATTGCCACAAGGAAGTCAGAGTGGACAGCTGTACGGTACATAATCCTGTCCCTGGAGCTGCGCTGCTGAAGTGAGGAAGTGGGGCTACCAGTCAAATGGACTGTAGACACGTTATTGTAGTACCTTCTGCAAAAAATCTTAGTTTCTTCGTCAGACCTTGCAGTGACTGGATAAGGTACCTACATAGCTGGACAGATTGCTAATATGGAAAATAGATTATTTTGGACGTGCTACCTTAATGAAAGCTGGGGAGTGTTGATGAAGCTTCTGTAATCATTATATATATATATATTTTTTTTTTTATCTACTTTTATACTGTCTCCTATCTCTGCTGGTATGTTTGTTTTTAGATCTAAGCGGTGATTCTACTCAGCAATTCCCTGTTGTAATTTAATCATAATGGTACTTTTAAATGTGTTTGCTTGATGGATGCATTTGTCCAAAGCAGCACAAGGTTGAGGCAGGTTATACATCCCAAGCATGCAGCTGTCGAGGAGCCAGACTCAGTACAAGTGCTGCTAGGTTAGGTTTCTAATAAGTGACAAGCAACATTTTTTTTTACCCCAAATAAATAGCACTGAGAGTCTGTGGGAGACTTAAGTGCAAAATACAAGCGAACCTCCAGAACTGCCAAATGACACTATATCACTGAACAAATCAATGAAGACAGGACAGGGGGAGTCAGTGGCACGAGGAGTTTTTTTTTAGATGGATAAGTTCACGTGTTGTACTGCTTTGTGGATGCAGAAAAGGCACATTATCCTGAAAGGGGACAGGAATGCTTTCTGTTCCAAGTACCGGTCTATTTGAGTTGCCCTCTGTGATGATGTAGTTCGCTAAGGCAGGGATTGGCTGGATAAGAGAGAGCCTGATAGGCTGGTATCGAAAACTGAGAGGAGGGAACGAGCATGAATTTTGTCAGGTGTTTAGAGCTGTTCTCAATCATCTGACCTGTACTCACTGTGGCTTTTAAATATTTATATGAAACAACATATGTGATCTCTAATGAATGAGCAGATTGTTGTTTTTCTCTGACAGCATTCTGAATGGGATGCAGCATTTTGGCTGTTTATCATTGCAGTAGCTGTATAATCACGTTGAATTTACAATTTATGCATCCAGCATCTAAAATATAAAAATATGTAGCTATGCAATTAATGTAAATCTGTGTATAAAGGATGCATACAGGTAAAGCTTTTGTGTTGGCTATAGTTTGCTCTATAGGTGAGTAACAATCAGATTTTCGTGGACACTGAGAGTATATGAAGAGGTGAGACGCTGGTCTGTATCAAAACATGTGGAGTGATTCTGATTGATTTTTCGAGGCTTGTTCCATCATCCTGGGGTATAGTGGGAGAGAGTGAGCACTGTTATGCTGTCTCTCAAAGTAAGCAGCATGGCTTCGGACATGTAAGGAGGCTGAGACAATCTGTAAGTTTTCTGATAATGCCATTGTTTTGAGCTTACTGGATTACAGTGGTGCTGTATTTGTCTTGTGCTTTAATTTGTAATGATTTTAACCGTTTTACCTGTATTTTGTATGCAACAGAACAGAATTTAATAGTAGTAATGTCTGGCATCCTAGTTGTTTCTTTAAATTTATACTGAAGGATGGAAAATGTGATATTTAGAATATATTTTGCTATTTAGTACCTAATTTAAGCACTTACCCAATGCCTCAATTTGTTTTAGGTCAATAATGGCATTTCAGGCTTGGCAGCAATAAGTTGTTTTAATCCAGAGCTCATTTAACCCCAACACCTCTTGTTACCAAAAGACCCATATGCCTGACATTAATATCCAAGCCAAAAGAATGAATGTAATTCCAGCTTCATAAATATTCTATTGATTTTTTTTTTATCCCAATCTAAATAAAATCTAAGGAAGGGCGTTGGTTTCACTGGGATGTGTACCTTTCCTGGAAGGCAACATATGGTACGCATAGTCTCCATTCCATTTCTCAGAGGAGGAAATTCTGCCTCAATTTCATTCACCCAGCTTTAGGCTGAACTTGTTCAAACCTCTCTGTTATTTATCTTTGTTTTTATTATAAATGTATTATTGATATTTAACAGATGCTTAGGCCACAAGAATGAATCTGGTAGGTAATCCAGGAAAATTCTGTTCTGAATTCATATGAGGTACCATATCTCATATCTTCCGAGAAATGGCATGCGTACCATGTGTTGCCCTCCAGTAAAGGTACTCATTCTAGTGAAAACAGTGATATCTAATAGTTGGATATAGCTTGCATATTTATTGTACCATCCATCTTCAATAACTCCTTTTTCAATCCAGGGTCATAATGAACTTGGAGACTGTGCCAGGAAGCACATAATCGCAGACAGGACTAAATTTGGGCAGGTGCTGGCCTAAAGTGATTGCTGGGGCCCTTCACGTCATAAAATACTGATGTAACTATCCAAAAAAAAAAAAAAAACATTTGGGACCCCATTCGGTTCAGCACAGGTTAGCCCGTGCATAAGTCTGACTTTGGCAGCTGACAATCCTAGCTGGAATGTCTTATTTATTTATATTTATTTATTTAAAATGCATATTTTCTGGTCAGATATCTATCATACCTGTGGTCCTTGATTATATTATGAGTTTTAGAAGGACAACTTAAACCATATATTTACCATATTGACAAAGTAATTGCCAAAAGTATACATTTGATTCCACAGATTGAGAAAAGTTGTTGTTGGACTAAGTTTGTAGGCAATATCCTTCATGATTAGGAGCCGATATATAACTATACTTAAGTCCTTGAAGCAAAATTGGCAATGTTTATTTCCCCAGAACTGGAATGAATGTTACATAATGACTGTATGATAACGTTCGTAACAGCATATTGTTTGGCTTTTGTGTTATATTCTATATATAGTACGTTTACTTTACTGAGTGCGCAGAATAACACTCTACAGTAATGGAAGCATTGAGAGAACATTACTTGGCTTTTCGCCAACTGTTATAGTGCTGGGGAGAACACTGTCAGAATTCAGCTCTGTTTGCCTCCCAAATAGCTGTATATAACCAGAAACAGACAAGACAGGCTCCCCGTTCCGATGTTCCATCCCCACGTCAGTGCTCACTGCTACTCCATCGTTTTCCAGTACACTTTAACCTTAACTTTTATTCGTACCACTGTCCCGGGAGATCATTAGAATGCTACCTAGTTAATGGAAGCTAGTTCTAGTTTTTAGGTCTGACCAGTGTATTTTACTGAGTGAGAGATGTGGGGGGAGCGCTTTCCGAAAGCGGTGACTGAAACCACAATTTGGTGGAATTCACATCAGAGTTACTCTGGTTGGTGCAAGAGTTTCAGCTCTTGAGTGAGTTATAGCACCAGTACACATGGGCAAACATCATGGCCTCAGATTGCCCCCGTAAAATATCGCAGTCCCAAGTTCAAGCTATCGGTGCAAAGCAGGGCTGTCACTATGGATTACATCAATAATCAAGCAATCTTTCGATTTAATCTGATGATTCATTGAGTAATTGTTTTTATATTGTATTATATTATATTATTCAAATCAAGTCAAAGTGATGACAAAGACAGGCTGGGCTACTCAAGAGGCTATATGGCCCATATCTGTGGTTAACCTCACATTACTGAGTGAGTCCATACAGCCAAATGTCTTCTTTTAAGATGTGCTTGCATTGCAGACATGATGTGGTGATGTGGTGTGGTGTGACGTTCTGCTTTGCTTTAAACGCAAAGTGCCTCCACACCACTGATGCTTTTGATCTTTATGTGGACCCTCATCTGCTGTCTTCCTCTCGTCATATTGCCGAGTAATCGGGCAGGAAATTGTTAATAGACGCTTTTAATTAATTGGGTAATCAAGTTTATTTGCGTAATCGTGTCAGCTCTATTACAATGCAATGATGATAATAATGACAGTGGTGATTTCTCTCTAACTGGGCCATTGCACACTTTTCTCATATTTATTTGCATTTGTGGTTTGTTAATATGGGAGAGCATTGAATCCACAACTACGCGTTTCATAAAATTAGTTCCTGTTGCACTTTTTTTTTAATGAATGAATAATCTTCTTATTAGGGATTCATTTCAATGCTTCACTGAATGTCCAAATCCGGGCTGCTCTGTCATCAAATTATGTTTTAATGAGGAATATAAAGATCTTAATTTTTAGCTAAGCAATAGTATGGGAGAAAACACAGCACACTCGAAATCAAGGGTGTTCCAAGGTTGTAAGAGCAGATGATGCCTGGAGACTCTGCGTTTACCGTGAAATGCCTGCAGGTTTAACGGCACCAGTTTGCCTAGTCAGTAAATCTTTTGCTTTCTGTAAATAATTTTGGCCATTTCCATAAATGCACTAGGTGGACGTATCTCAGGCTGCTGCAGTATGATATCGTTATGGATAGTGTCAAATGTGTAATGCATCAAATCGTGGCTGCTGCTACTGGTCGGAGGGATGACTGAGAAGAGCAAGATATGGCCAACTTCAGGTTGGGGGTGACTTGGTTTGTGGTTACTTTGGGTTCATCCAAGCCGGTGCCACACAGAAACCAAAATGTTTGGCACTTTGCTAGACCTGGCCTGTTATGTTTATCTGTTGTTTCATCTAATGCTGGCAGTGACTGTCACTGTGTGTAACTGTACTGTACTTGCCTGGACCAGTAGGTGGGAAGGATTAAGAGCTGCTTGATGATGTGCTCAAGCTCCTCACACAGTACTGTGCTAAAATCTTGGGCAGTTAAAGAAGATGATGTTTAAATGATCTTTATGTTGGTGTAAAATTATGTTATGTCTGTCAGCGTAGCAATTTCAAAACCTCTCTTAAAATCGCCCCAGTATTTGCAGCAAGCAGTCCATTTTTTACTTGACTACTACCTCACTTTGTTTGGGTAATCTATACCTCATTGAGTTATTTGACTTATTAAATTAATTCATTAGGAGCTGATGGTGAAATTTAGTGAATACCTAGCATGGCTGAGGTGCCCCTGAGGAGAACCAAAGCAGTGTTTGTCTAGCGATGCAACAAGATCTCAGTAACATCTTAGAAATGTGTACAGAAGCATACTTCAGTAATTTAGGTTAAATGCACAATGCAATGACCCACTACTGTGTGAACCATTGAATTCTTCAGTGGTCACAGCTCCTGTTGCTGTAATCTCATTCCTAGAGAGGTGTCCATTATGCAGTTACTACTCTGAACTTAATATATGATGTAGTAAATGCCATAGTCCTTTATTTATTATTTTAGGAGCATGGTGAGTGTATGTAAATAGCCACAGCAGATGGAATCAGCTCTGATTCACATCTCACCATGTTCCCTATATATAACAAAGGACAGTTTAATAAAAATGGAGACCTTGCACTTCCTTTAAAGGACAATTTTGGTTGAGACAGTGTGCAGAATTTCAGAATTAGAAAATAGTTTAAAAATAAGAATTCCAGTACTGGATGTATTTGTGACAGAACCGAATGAATGGCCAGTGAATCTAGACATTCAGGCCTGCACATTGTACAGGCCTGCGTTACTCAGTGGCACGTCGTGTTCACTTGGTGTCCTCTGTACAATGTCACACTACTAGTAGTTGCCAAGGATGAGTCCTAAATTGAAATTCTGATTCATTAAATGCAATTCTCAAAGCGGCACACACAGATACATTAGTATACATAAAAATAAATAATAATGTGCTTGACATCTGTAATTGTCACTGGATATTATAATCATTAACTTTATTTAAATAAAAATGTGGAAATGGGGAGCGATGCTCCCAAACCTCGTGGGTAACGACTGCCATGAGTGATATGAATGCAAATGGGTAGCTGGAGCATCGAGTGCAGATATAAAATTGCTTCAGTCATTTTTCTGAACTTAAGTATTAGGAGAATATGAGGGGGGAAGAACTGATTACTTCTTAGAACCAGAGCCTACCAGAGCATTACTATTCATTCTACCCATAATAGCAAAAGCTGCTGCAAGGCCTACAAAATCAAATTTTCAAACAATATGCACCCTCAGCCTTAAACACGACATTGAGGTGTCCATACCAGTTCCCAGTCGCCTGCAATGGATGCGATAACATCTACCTTTGATGTAGGTTATCAATTAAGTGCTTTTTCCGAGAATGGGTCTTCCATGTCTTGTTTGAGAAATGCTAATATGCGTTTAAAGAATCCATTTTGTTGTTTTGCTTACTTGCTCAGCTTACGTGTACCCTCGGGTTGACTCGTTAATGGTTGACAGGCGGCCTGTCAGAATATTAAACTGCTTGCATGCCGTCCTGGGTATGACGTTAAACTGCACCCTCCGCTGCCTTGCGGCAAACCCGTTCATGGGAAAGGCTAAGGGAGTAAACCCCGACAGAAAATCTGGAGCTGGAGTCCCAAAAGCGGTTTGACCTTGTGTCGTCAACACCGGCAACTCCTGAGGTGAGGAGGGGGGGGGGGGTCTGCTGCATGGGCAACAGCTGGCCCTCCATATCGCCATGCCCAGGCACTGTAGCTTCACTGGAGAGGGACTGCCACTCCCGAGTCGGAGTTCACTGGAGAGGGACTGCCACTCCCGAGTCGGAGTTCACGGCCGCTCCCGGCGGCGCAGGGAGACTCACGTCCCGAGACGGACG
This sequence comes from Petrocephalus sullivani, assembly GCA_026780845.1. Classification (NCBI taxonomy): domain Eukaryota; kingdom Metazoa; phylum Chordata; class Actinopteri; order Osteoglossiformes; family Mormyridae; genus Petrocephalus; species Petrocephalus sullivani. Next base: position 7,163,592 of record JAODKM010000032.1, on the reverse strand, counting down.
GATGCCGACGACGTTGCCCAGTGGCAGTATCATTATTGATTCAATTACTACATGTTTCTTTTTTTGCAGAACGTTCAGATTTGCAGACGTTTCATTGTTTTGCTGCATCCTTTCTTTGACAGTAGAATTTGAATGTCTATACATAGCCTGTTATTGTTGGAAATGGTCGCCCTCGGTTGAATGGTGTTTTAAAAACCCGCTGCTTATCTCATTAATGTCCATTTAAAATGTTCTGAGTTATTTCCAAGCTCAAAGCTGAATTGCTCTCTGTTAAACTGTGTTTATCTGACTGCTTCTTGGTACCTTCTTTCTTTGTATCAGACTTAAGGTGCAGAGCTAACTACCGTACCAAACAATGAGAGGGCACAGAGTGATTTGAGGATAAACAATAAGGACCATGACAGGCAAGATGTTGGCCAAACCAGAGCCATGAATCTGAGTAGACACCTAAGCGTCTCACAATACCAACAACTCTGACCAGAACCCAGAGATAATGCAAGTAAACTAAACCCAAACTGAGTATTAAGTCTTATGCAGAGATGGGAAGTAACAAAGTACTTCGTTACTGTACGTAAGTAGATTTCCCAGGTATCGGTACTTTACTTCAGTATTTATTTTTCAACTGACCCTACCTTTCAAGAGAAATATCTGTACTTTCTATTCCTTACATTCTCGAAAACAGCTCGTTATTTCTGTATAATTTCAGCATAGTACACTTCGTACACTTCGCATAAACATATAAGCTACAACCACCGTAAGAGCTTGTGCCTCATTAAGGGTCCGTGAACTGATAAGCACTGAGCATAGGCTACGTAACCAGTGCAGTAGCCTTACTGAGGATTCCTCAGGCATGCGCAGAGAGAAAATACCAGAATTGCCGTCGCCCTTTGTCAAAATAAAAGCTCCCCTTTGTAGGTGCTGTGGGTATAATCCCTCATAAAGTAATTAGTCTCATAAAAATTACTTGCACCTAAAAGTAATGTAAATTTAACTAAAGTCAAATTTACAATGACTCATAGATTTATTAATTAAGTATTATTATAACTCCAATTTTTTATTGAAGTTAATAATAATCATTTAATTCTGAAGGTTAGGAGTTCAGGGATAGTGCAGTAATGTCCACTGCTCAGTCTAGGATTTGCAGCAATCTGCCCCACGCTGACCTCACTCAATTACCTGATTACTAACTCAGAACAGACACAACAATCAGTAAATGACTAGGTCTGTCAAGACAGATTTTTAAAATATCTATTAATAGTGCTAGAGTGCTATGAATGAGTTTGGAAACTTGGCACTGGGAAATCCATGTATGCGGCTGCTAAATTGCCTATTTTACTATAGTGGACATAATTGGATATGAAACTGGGACCAGCCACTAAAAGGCCTTAAACAGAGGCAGGGCTGAACAATGCCAGCTAAGCGAAAAACAGCCAAAGGATAAAAGCTTCAAGCAGATGCAAGGACATTAAGATGCAGATGTTCCAGAATTCACAGAATGAAGGGTAATTGTGAGCCTTGGAGTGGCTTTACTCAAGACAGAGACATTAAATTGGACATTAAATTCACCCAGTCGCCAAATATGCATTATATAATGTGTTCCCATCTTTGTCAATATTTTGCAATTCACTAGTCACATCAGTCAGTTTTGAGCACCAAAGCTCTACAGGGGACAGTATAATGAATGTGTTGTCCAGGGCAACACTCAATATGTGTGGCTCCTTTACAGCTGAAAGCGCGCATAGCAGGGTGACCTTTTTCAAGATTATGTTAAGCTTTTATACTGTAGCAAAGCACTACTGCTCTGGACAGATTACATGAAAAATACCTAAATGCTGCTTGCAAATTTTCTCTAAAAGAAAAAAAAAGCAATTTAGATTGCACTATATTTTACATATACTTTACTGCTGTAAATAGATGTTTCACAAGCACTGCAGGACACAATACTCATATATAGGTATAGGTATAAGTATTTGACCCCAGTCATGAATGATAATATTATAATAATAATAATTATACAGTAATAGTAACTGGATAGTAATAATAGAGCAATATGATAATAGTAATAATAATAGTAACAGTACTGTACTCTACCTTGAGCCAGCAAACTGCTGAAACCATGCAATGTTTTTACAAGCAACACAAAATAATGTGTGCATTCGTTATTATGAACCATTATATTCAACTTGGTTTTTTTTATATAATGGGCTTCATGGCAGTCTGTTTCTAAGTTCCTAAGTTCTCGTTTGTTACGTGCTGTGGGTTTTTTCTTTCCTTTCACTGTATCGTGGGGTATGAGACTACCATTTTAAGGGCATATGAGTTCCTGAAGCTTACTCACAAAATTTCTGGAAGCTGTGTAAATCCACCAGCCAAACTCACATTGAATTTGCTTGGGGGAAATCAGTTCTCTTTGACAAGAGGTGTGCAGCTAGTAGTGTGTCAGATTTAGATCTGCGCAAAGAGCTGGTGTTGTTGAAAGAGTCTAAAGACTGTGCTCCTGTGGTGTTTGCTTCCCTTGCGGATGACTTTCTGTTGCCCCATAGTGCTGTGTTTCCATGGAAAGTCCTGAGAAGGCTACTCCATCAAACCAGTCTGTGGAAACCAGAGAATGCTTTTATTGCCATGAAGACATTGTGACGGGGATGCTTGGACATGAAACTGTCCAATCGTTCAACTTACAGATTGTTGTTGTCATGAGCGTGCAAGGAGAGGGAAGAGTCGGACGCAGAACTGCAAAACGATCCCCTTCGGGGGCTTTATTTTGCACAGAACGGTGCTGCGATGCCTGTGCCCTGCCCAGGGGAACCTGTTGCCGCTGCCGCGATGTCTGTGTTCTGCCCAGGAAAGCCTGAGCCGTGATGCCCGTGTCCTGCCCAGGAGTGCCTTTCACTGTGATGCTCGTGTTCTGCCCAGGGGAACCTGTCGCAGCCGTCGCGATGCCTGTGTTCTGCCCAGGAGAGCCTGTTGCTGCCATGACACCCGAGACCTGCCCTGGAGAGCCTGTCGCCGTGATGCTTGTCTTCTGCCCAGGGGAACTTATTGCCTCCGCCGTGAGGTCTTTGTTCTGCCCAGGAGTGCCTGTCTCCGCAATTCCTGTCTCCTGCCCAAGGGAACCTGTCGCAGCCGTCACGATGTCTGTGCCCAGCAGTGCCTGTTGCCGTCGCCGCGTTGTCTGTGTCCTGTCCAGGAGAGCCTGTCGCCGTGATGCCCGTGTCCTGCCCAGGGGAACCTGTCCCAGCCGTCGCGATGCCTGTGTTCTTCCCGGGAGAGCCTGTCGTCGTGATGCCCGTGTCCTGCCCAGGGGAACCTGTCCCAGCCGTCGCGATGCCTGTGTTCTTCCCAGGAGTGCCTGTCGCCGTGATGCCCGTGTTCTGCCCAGGGGAACCTGTCGGCGCGATGCCTGTCACGTGCCCAGGGGAACCTGTCCCAGCCATTGCGATGCCTGTGTTCTGCCCAGGGCTGCCTGTCGCCGGGATGCCCGTG
>JAODKM010000032.1:7128867-7139717 GCA_026780845.1 Petrocephalus sullivani | reverse complement strand
CCACCTTCTGTATTTAAAAACAATAATGTTATATAAATGACCCCAAACGCATACTCCCACCTATTTCCTCCCCCCTTGGAGACCACCCCCCTCCTCCCCCCCCCCCCCCCCCCACTTCCCCAGCTCATATCTCTCCTATATCAAATTTCTTTTGAGCTTTTTTGCCTACATTAGTAGCACCATTCGTAGCACATAAACCTGCGACATTTTTGTTGTGAGTCCTTAAAAGTAGGGGGTAGTACTGCTGTCTTTATCATCCTCTTCAGCTATATGGGCCATGGGTCAGGAACTAGAGGGAATTTCAAAGAAATAATAATAAATATATGTGTCATTTAAAGATGACAGTTTAAAATAGGCTGGTGTAAATGGGCAGTGGAACTGAAAGGGAGTTGAAGGGAATGGGTGGAGCGCGGGTGAGATGGGACAAATGGGATCTTTAAGCACATGCAGTAGGACAGGCAGGGTTGAAAGTGATGGCCAGGTGACATTTTTTCCACTGGAATTATTTTCAGATACTTGGCCTTTATCGATCCCGGTGGGACCTTATACCAGGGCAGTGCTTATAAATGGTGCCAGTCCACGTTTCAAGAGGAAACCTGCAGTAAGACCTCAGTCATTGAAGTTCATGACATGAAGCGCATTTCTGTCAAAGCTTGACCTTGGAGCTAAAATCTCACACTGAAACTGGGCAGATAAAAAAGGGGGAATGTCTGAATTTATCAGTAAAGGACGTGTATGTAGGTCAGACCAAACACTGCCTTCTGACACCGAGACGCCTACTGATCAATTTCTAGTTAATTCCCACTATCTGTAATTCTTGGATACTGCAGAAAAATCCAGGGTCACCATCTGTCTCTGTAAAGAAAAGCTAATTTGTTTTACGCTAAGCTTTTTATAGAGCATTTTCACATATATTTTATTCTAAAATATTAGTCTGTTATTTTACTATTCCTAAAGAAAGGCAATTTAAAATTGGCTATTAATAAACTAAATAAATATATTTAAATCTTGTATTTATATTACAGTGCTTGCAGTTGCATGTATTGTGATACCTGCAGCTTTATGCAATGCAGGCAGTAGGCATCCTGAGATGGTATTCTCTTAATGGGCTCTCTTTTTAAAAGCTTTATTGTCTGTTTACTCTGGCCAGTGTGTGGCAGGTGAGAGCACGGGGCTGTGACAGTAAAACTATTAGCCGGCCCAAACCTGATTGGCCACTTCACAGTTCCCAGCTGAGACCAGACTGGTGCACTAATTGGTTGGAAAAGTTGTTGCAAGTTTAAGTGGCTGTACCCCGCCGGAAGCCCTATTATATGTGACCAGCACGGAGTCTCAGGACACATAATGTGACTCATAAATACATTATCTTTTGGCACCTCATTATGTGCAGAAAAGCACACTCACTCTGTATGAACATAGGTAGAAATTCTCTACATAATATCTTCTTGGTTCCTGGCAGCATTGCTCTGATTGCTACGCTTAATCATGGGCGATTAACACGCGCGGATGTCAAACCATCAAAAATCATCAGCGTGGCTCATATGTCATGGAGTGCGGGAGCCTGTATCATGAAGCTGGATTTTTGTGTTTGCAAGAAAACTTGACGGATTTAAGGTAGCCGAGGATTCTAGGATAAATGTAAGTGAACATAGAACGAGTCCATTTAAACTAGGGTACCTTAAATCTGACAATTTACCTAGCTATAAAACAAATCCCACTTTAGGGGATTCAGGCCCGTGATATACTGAGGTGCACTCTCAGTTCTGAAGATGCTTGACCATTTCATTTGTTAAATTTGCGAATTTTGCCACCATAGGCAAGCATTGCATACAATCACCGCCACCTGGTCTACAGAAACGAGTAATTCCTTAACATGTCTGTGATTCTTTCATTAGCTTTCCGTTGAATGACAGAGAGTATGTAACCCCCAGGACAAGAACCCAGGAATTGAGAGATGGGGGGGGGGGGTCATCCATTAAATCCCAATTAATCAATTAAATCTTCCTCTATTCTCTGATCCCTGCACTCTTCATTGTTTGGGGTGGACAGAATGAAACGCAGCATAATTTATCTGCTAGATGAAAAGCTCATCATACGGTCATTTAGGAAAAATATTAAGAAAAATATTCTTAATGTATCTTACTCTTGCATGTTTCTTGGGTAAATGTGTCTTTCGATGAATGTACTGCCATAGAGCACAACTGCAACTGATAAATTGCAAATAATCTTTCCATATTAATTATTCTCACAACTAATTTAGTCTCATCCTTTTCGAATCCCTAAAGAAGAGCAGGTCTGTCACCCTTAGCCAGGAGCTGAACTGGTCTGGCTGCTAGATGGAAAGAGCTGAATGACGGTATCGCCTTTGCCAAGAAAATCCTTGTCGGTGAGGCGCGGGGGTGAGGCGCGGGGGTGAGGCGCGGGGGTGAGGCGCGGGGGTGAGGCGTTGGGGTGAGGCGCGGGGTGAGGCGCAGGGGTGAGGCGCAGGGGTGAGCGCCGCTGAGTGTTTGCATTAAATCCAGCTGTAAAGCGTACAAAGCTGATTCTGCACGCTAATTAGCACTAGGCTTGGGCAGAGTCTGGGCTTTCCCCCATACCAGCGCTAAAATGATACCCGTGCCTGAGCGGTACTACGTAAACGAACCACTACATAAAAAACACATAAAACAAAGGTTGATAACATTTTTTATTTCTAAGGCTTATCTCTAAGGCAAATTAATTGAACATTAACTGAACAATTAAATTGAACGCAATATTAACTTAAATACTACAAGTAAACAAATATATAAATGTGTCTGACGTGTTCCCCCATTACACACAATTGTTTTGAAACAGTTGTTGCACTTCTCTGTGTCTCTATGCTTTCAAGTGAAATATAGCCACACTTGTTTAGCTGTAGGCTTTTAAACCATGGTTAGGGTTAGGGCTACTAGCTAATGAGAGGCATCTGCTGACAACAGTGTAATGTGTAATGTGTAAAAGTGTAATGTTAACTAGCAACGGCACATGCAGGGCAGTGATCCTTCTGTCGCCTGAGCACCAGAGGGCAACTATTTCAATCGACAGCTCTGGCATTGAAGTGGCACAGAAACCTGCTTTGCACTGCGGTCAGGTACATACCAGTTGTATAGGAACTCGTACCATATTGGCAACGGCTTTCAGTACCCAACCCTAATTACCACATTTCTTTGAGAATTCTGGATTTGTGAGAATACTTAAAATCTGATGTCTCCTAATTAAAGAATACAATTTAAAGTATATTTTGGATGCTGTGTTCAATTAATTTTGATTTAAGGTGGAAATGGATGGATGTGCTATGCAAACTGCAGAGGTTACCCCAATCAGACAGCTGTGCCTCTGGACTGCACACATTGTACTCAATAAATTTGAGCGACTGATGTAACAGTATCTCCTTTATTGATTGAAATCGATCTTTGAACATTTTCCCCGTTTAATGGCGACAAAGCCCCCACTCTAATAGTGGTTATCGCTGCATATACATAATACATTTGTATTGTATACGTCATTCCTGGTAATCAGTACAACCGCTATTCATGGGGGCTGTCTGTACACACAGAATGGTAGAGGCTGTACTACTCAGAGTTGAGGGGTCTAAGGAGAGATGATATCACCAGATATTTCATTTGCACACAGAGCTTTAGCTTCAAATGATCGTGGCCTTTCACTTATGAGAGCCATTCATTGCCTTTTTCAGTCTCCATTATCAAGATGATGAAGGTCATTAGCAGTCTGGAATTCAATCACCAAACTGTGGCCCATCTGAAATAAACAAGGACCAACCTACATATATTCCGGTTATGGACCGGTGTTATGGCTCTATGTACTCCACCACCTGTACCATATTGACAGAAGTATTTGGTAATCCTTGAATTCATGTTTTTTATTCAGACCCATTGATACAAGTGTATAAAATCACGCACCTTGCCATGCAGTCAGGTTTACTAATATTTGTGAAAGAATGGGTGGTTCTGAAGAGCTTAGTGAATTCAAGCGTGGTCCTGTCACAGGATGCTGCCTTCGCAATAAGTCAGTTTGTGAAATTTCATCCCTGTTAGATATTCCATGGTCAACTGTAAACGGTATTATTGTAACGTGGAGGTATTTAGGAACAACAGAAACTCAGGCTCCGTAAAGTATCAGAGTGAGGTTTTCGAGTGTTCTTGCACATCATGCGCTCTGTTGGCAATAACTGGAGACGTTCAGGCTTCTGGCCTTAACCCCAGTACAAAACCAGTGTAGTGGCAGCTTCATGGAATGGGCTTCCATGGCCGAGCAGCTGCATGCAAGCCTCACCTCATGCAGTGCAATGCCAAGCCACGGATGGAGTAGTGTAAAGTATGCCTCTGGACTCTGGAGCAGTGGATTTGGTGGATCCTAGGAGAATCTTACCTGCCTGACTGTACTGTGCCGACTGTACAGTTTGGTGGAGGAGGGATAATGGTATGGTTTTTTTTTCAGGGGTTGAATGAAGGGAACTCTTAATGCTTCAAAATATCAACACATTTTGGATAATCCTAGTCTTTCAACTTTGTGGGAACAGTTTGGGAAAGGTCCTTCGCGGTTTCAGCATGACTGTGCCCCAGTGCACAAAGCAAGGTCCATAAAGTCATGGTTGGGTGAATTTGGTGTGGAAGAACTTGACTGGTCTGCACAGAGCTCTGACCTCAACCCCATCAAAGACCTCTGGGATGAACTAGGCCAGAGATCCAGAGGCAAGCCTTCACATCCAACATCAGTGCCTGACCTCACTCTGGATGGATGGGCAAAAATTCCCACAAACACACTCCAAAATCCTGTGGAAAGCCTTCCCAGAATAGTGGCAGCTGTTATAGCAAAGGGAGGAACACATCCATATTTATGCCCTTAGATATAAAGCAGGATGCCATAAAAGTTCCTGTAGGTGTAATTGGCAGGCACCCCAATATTTTTGTCCATTTAGTGTATGTATCTGTTTATCAGGAAGAAAAGATATGGATACCTAAGAGTGTCACACTTGTACACAATACCTGTCTGTGGATCTTAGTGGCCGGCACCAAAAACAAAAGATCTGCCAGACACTTTCTGATACATCTCCAGCACAGCAGGTTTTCATTAGGAAGCAATACGAGTGATGAGTGTAAGATGACTTTTTCTGAAGACTTTTTTTTTATACTGTTTTGAAAACCAAATATGATTCTCATAACACTGAGAAAGTCCCCTAAGTTCCATTGTCCTGCCTTTGCTAGTGGAAATGTTTCCACTCCCATGAACATTCTTGCCTAGTGAAGATAAAGTAGGTTATATCCTCCTTGGGAGACGACGTAGATTGAGAGTGTGTCCCTACCTGACAAGCTTTTCCATGGCTGCATTCCCCAGCGTTGCTGAGCGAATGAGTCCATAACCTGCAGGGGTAGTAGGCGGCTTGGGGAACAGTGATTTCCTGCAGGAGGTAAAGCATTTGTGGTGCTTTTCTTCCGTGGCATTCGCAATACTACGGTATGAAACCGAAACAACGGATTTACCAAGCAGCTGGTGCTGCTTCAGCATCCAATATCTGTGTTAAATACCAATGCAAGCCTGGTAGGAATGTCATTTATTTACCTTTGAGAGAGCTTGTGTCTTCACGCCATGAACTGTCTTGGTCAGGAGCTCGTGGGCAGCAGACAGCTCTGCCACAGTGTCACCGTCACCTTATCCTGTGAGATACCGCTGGTTGGCTGTAAGAGGGACAATATTTGGATTGATAAGGACTTGAAGAGCCCGACCTTTAGCTTTAGAAGTGGCGGTCATGGTATAATCATCAGTGTAGCGTGTGACATGTAAGCATGTCACAGATCCTACACCCTCTGGTCCATCCAAATGCATCAGTGCTGTTATTTCTAATGTCCCGATGCATACTCTGCAGTACATTCTCAGAATACATGAAGCCGCACACATATATCCCATCTGTCTTATCTTTTTCATGCCTCTTACGAAAGGTCTGCTCATTAATTTGCAGGTCTATTAATTTGTCCTTCATGTAAATTGAATTCTATCCACGTGGTTCATTTGGGTGCGATAATGCATCAGATAATCCATGTCAATTAATGGGGTTTCAGAAATGAAAGGATAGAGCATTTACCATGACGCAAAGCCAGAATACAGATTATAATAACTGTTTTTTAATCTCTTCTAAACATAGCTCTTTGAATACTAATGGTTCAGGGAAAAAAACCATAACATTTTATAGGCACTGGTGGCATTGGTCTTACTGGGCATCTGCTTGCTAATCCTGTTTATTCTCTGTTAACTGTTAGCATAAATTTGCTTTGATATCAGCCAATACACCAGTGTCTTGCTTTCTTGATGTAATACGGTTGTTTTCTTTCAGATAAAGTAATTAATTTCAGTTGATTAAGATGTAACATTATTACAATTTGAACAAAAGGTAAATGGAGGCAGAATTGGCTGCAAATTATTGAATGACTGAGGCCAGAACAAGATTAGGACTGACGGCTTAGTAAAGATGATTTAATATTATAAATCCACCCATCCATCTGTCTTCTGCACTGTTCCTCCAGTCCAGGGTCGTGGTGATATTACAAATCCCATGGAAAAAAGTGATTTCACATGTTAAATGTTATAGTGTTTTCTGTGAAGCTAAAGGCTAAACGCACTCTTCCTTCAAAACGGGTGAAATTGTTGCCGTAGGTCAATTGCTGTACTTGCGCAGCCAGTCCGGACCACTGGTCTTGACTGCTTCCATCCTTTGTCTCCTGCAAATATTAAACGAACAGAAAGAAATAAATCAAATCCTACGGTCTGAAACCCAGCTGAATTTCTGGCCGTGTGCCTGGATTTGGGAAAAAAGTCCTCCATTTACCCCGCTCTCCTGCTCTTTCGACGAGACGGAAAAGGACAAGACCATGCTCTTTCTCAGCGTGCTTGATAGTCAGTTTAATTGAATCCAGCAGATTTGTGTTTTCGAGTTGACTCTTTAATGTACAAACACAAAAGAGTTGAAGGACGGAGTTTCTATCGCTATTCTAAGCATGCTGTAGGCTCGTACTTTTTGAATAACAAAGGTGTGAAGAATTTGAAGATCTATTGATCTGGAAATGGAAACGCGATGGGTGTCTTTTTGGACTGAGGTTAGCCATTCAAAAAGTAAACAATTAGAGAGTGATGTTTAAACTGATTAAATTACCCATTGGCAAACTGTTATAAAGATCTATTGATGTTATTGCTGGCAAACTAAGCCATATGATACTCATTTCCTTATCTACTTTTCTAATGGACTATTAGTGTGATACTGGTGCCCCATGTAATTTAAGGTTTTTCTTATCGAGTTCTTTGTATTTGTTGCCCCCCCCCATTTGTCAGTAATGGTCTTACAATTGGTCTGATTACACCGATTTTCTGTTACGCCAGTCAGCTCTGTTTTTCGTTTGTTAATTTTTTTGTTTGTGTTTGTGTTTAAAAGCGGAAAAAAACATGTCAGGCATGGATGGGCAGAATATGTATTAGAAGTATTTTGCTTCTGTGACAGGCACCCCGGGAGGGCACATCCCTCTGCAGCCTCTAGGCAGTGAGGTTTAGGTTAACAAGGTGTGGGGGCTTTAAAGAAAAAAGACTATTTTTGTGAAGTGAAACTGAAATGTCAGAGCAGCGTCTCTGAAGCTGCTTTGTGGTTCGCAGTTTGCGCTTTATATTATGATGCAAATGTTTTGTTTTTCGTTTCCATTTAAATGGTTAGCTAAAATGTAAACAGTACACGGCTGCTAAAATCTTTCACAAATTATAAAATACCTGCATACAAAACATGAAAAAAGCAGTTCAATTACCATGTTTGTCCATATGTTTCCAAGTCAATGAAAATTGTGTTCAATTTGTTAATACAAGGCTTACTGTTTATGTCAATAAGAGCTACAGTGTATTACCATTTTATATTTATGTTAGGTTATAATTAAAATACAAATTTTCAAGGAACGTCCTCACAATATCAGCAGTATTATGCTTATTTAAGGACTGCAGGAGAATCTAATTGCTGTATGTAGGTTTAGCGTTTACATAAGTGTTAATGGGATTCAGCAGTCTCTCCAATTAGTGCTAAATCTAAATGTACAGAGTGTTCAAAGAAAGAAACAAGCACACACAGTAGGGACCATGAATAGGATGTTCCGGGAGCCAAATTAGCCTGGAAATTGTGTTCAAAGATTAAAAACGTAGCACTTGTTTGGTCTCCAAAAGAGGACCCCATACATGTACACAATATGGACACAAGGACTGGGACACACCTCTTAGTCATTGAAATCAGGTGTTTCATTCAGACCCATTGCCGCAGGTGTGTAAAGTCAAGCACCTTGTCATGCAGTCAGGTTTACAAACAGTTGAGTAAGTGTGGGTGGTTCTCAAGACCTCAGCAAATGGCACTGTCATAGGAAGCCACCTTTGCAATATGTCAGTTTGCGAAATTTTAGTTTATATAGTATATATTCAAAATATTGCAAAAGGGAAGGAATATGATGCTTTGAATATGGTAGAAGGTAAAACAAGTATTGGTCAGTAACTACTTGAATGTTTTATTTTCCAGTGAACGAGTTACTAGGGACCAAAAATAGGTTAGGAATAAATAAAATCTTAATTGATATGTTTATATTCTTACCAGAATCTTCATACAAAATGCCATACAGCAGCACCCTCCTCAGTGTGTACTCTACAGCATGTTTTACTGAAACTGTTCTCACCTTTCATTTGTTAGTCAATAAAAGAAAATGTCTTGCCCATTATTCTGGAAAGTTCCTTTCTACACCAACTGCATTATGTTCATGCAGAAGGACTCAGTTGGACACCGATCATAAAATACCATGGAAATGGAGGGGGTGTGGCTCTGCGGGTTGTGAGATTGGAGGGCCGCAGTGTCGGATACCGCGACAGGCAAAGTGATGTCACCGTTAGGTCCTTGGGTAAGCCCCCTAAGCCTCAGTCGCTCCGGAAACACTCGGTGACTGCAGTCTGCGTCACTTTGGAGAAAATTGTCATCTAAATAAATGTAATAATGCTGGAAAGTGGACATTTATGTACTATTGAAAGATTGTGCTCTCGGAATGCAGTGGCAAACTGACGGAAAATGCAGATATTTCATACATTTTCTGCAAACTGAGCTCTGCTAATTAGCCGTAGGCACTAACACTGGTTTTTGTAGGCACATTTAATTAAGGCAGACTTACCATCCAACCCTGCAGTGCCCCTTCCAACTCAACTCTGAAACATAATGCGCTACTTTAACTCAAAGCGATAAAGCACTTACACGCACTTTGCCCAAATACACGGTGCTGTGCCCTTAATCGGAAGATCATTGGCTCAAATCCTGTGGTTGCCGTTTCTTGAGGAAGGCCCTTAACCCCAATTTGTCCAGGGACTGACTGACCCTACTCTCAATTACACATCACTTTGGATAAAAGTATCTGGTAAATAAATATAATGTAATATAATGTAATGCTGAAGAAGCGACTAAAATGTATTACTCTCTACCAATAATAAAACTGGTGTCTGTAGGAGTGTAAATTATAGATATAGATTAACAATTAGCTTGCTTCTACCTTCTGTAAAAAAATACAAACTATTGTTATCACAGCTAGTCACAACCCTGACTTAATCTGTGCATTATTCATTTGTTCACTTTTCTAAATAAAACAAACAAAAAAAACACGTTTTTTTTTTATTCGCTGCCGAAGAGAACATGTTCACAGGTAACAACAAATTAGTGCTCAAATCAAAAGTGTACAAAACGGATAACGAGCAAAGCGGATCTGTATATTATTAGTTCATTTGTTTTTTATTTTTGTTTATTATTTATTTAGAAAACATGAACGAATGATATACGAATTCTGAATGTTTACATTAATGTTACTGGTTGTCAGGCATGGACTGGGCATCGGGAAGCTCTTAGTCGGCCCGTTTAATGGGCAGTCAGTGGCAAAATGTACTTGGGGGACACCCCATCCCCCCAACTGCTGACCAGAATATCAAATTGGGGCCTTTTGACATCAAATTCCAGGGCTGTTTTGTTACCAGTCAGCCTCTGCTGTTTGTTTTAATAGTAAAAGTGTATTAATCCGTTGTCATACTATAAAGTTCTTCATTAGGCCAATGGTAGGCATATGGTAGGTGGAGGTATAGTCTCTGCTCTCTAAAATAATAGTACATATAAACCTTTCTATGGGTAGATATGTCCAAACTTTTGACTGGCACTGTATATCGAAATGTATTTTTAAAACTACTCCAGTAATACATTACAACCAAGCAGACACACTTTTAAATCCCTTAAAAAAGTGGTGTCTGGTCCTTCTTAGACATAAAAGTCACAGAGCAAAGAGGTGTTACTGTTCTGCCTTTTCTCCCCAAGGCAGCCATAATTAGAGGGGAGAGCCAGTAAACCGCGTAACAGGTATCAGCTCTTCGTGAGCGTTCTCTATTTTTCTCATTTATTACTATATTGCATTCGCTAAGCCAAGCATTTTAGGACCGTGCTGTAGCAGAAGCTAAATTTCCCAGCCTGCTAGTGCATTGTGTTGATGTGACACATTAGCTCAGCGAAAATGGAAAGAACCCAAATCCAAACGCACATCCTGTCGCCTGTTCTTAGTTAGGAGCCTTGTAGTAAAAGCGTTACCACTGACCTCATGCTATTGTATGGTGTGATTCAGGAGACTGTGGGTAGGACACTTTGACACAGAATTCCTTTTTTGTTACACAGAAGTCTTTTTTATTCCAAACACTTTATTCTTCCAGATATATATATATATATATTAGGGCTGTCAAAATTGACGCGTTAACGCGGATTAATCCAGCATCGTGATTAATCTGAT
>JAODKM010000032.1:7106655-7121271 GCA_026780845.1 Petrocephalus sullivani | reverse complement strand
GCACCCTCCAGGACCCTGCCAAGAGTATAGAGCTGGTCCACTGTTCCACGGCCAGGGCGAAAACCACATTGCTCCTCATGAATCCGAGGTTCAACAATTCGTCGGACCCTCCTCTCCAGGACCCCCGAATAGACTTTACCAGGGAGGCTGAGAAGTGAGAATTTCATCAGAACAGCGCAAATGCGTTTATACACCTATGTGCATCTGCACTGTTAAAACAAGAAACTGCAGCGCATTTTACGGTTTATATGGCAAATACGTACTTGCATACCACTTATGTCAACCCCTGACTATAAGCTATGTTGTATAATAACTCTACGGTTAAACACAGCCTGCCTTTGTATATAAATTAAGGATTAAGAACCATTCAGGATTCTTAGGAAAGGTTTATTACTATTACAAATGAAGTATATATTTCAAATTTATGCAGACAAACATAGGATATATACAGTAAATATCCAGGTATATACGCACATACATACGCACGCACACACACTGTCCATGTATTCATGTCTTTATGGGGACTCTCCATTCATTTATATCGGCATAAGCCTATTCCCAACTATGAAAACCTTAATCCATACCCATCCCTAACCTTAACCATAAATAACCAAACAAAATACTTTTGGCATTTTTACTTGTTTGATTGTATTCATGGTGTGATTGCATTTTGGTCCCCAAATGTGATCTATGCAATCCCACACACACTATAACCATTCAATATGCCCAAGAATATTTTTCAGGGGATTTATTAAATATTTGTAACTGCATTTGACATTGACATTAAATTTAACTGACTAGCTAGCACATTTTTGCTAGCGCTGAGGCTACACATTAAAGCAGTAAGGAGTCTTTGGCATGATCATCGTCCAAGGCCTGACTTTACCCTGGAGGCAAACTCCGATGCCTCTAGCTACCCTTAGATAACGTCCTTGAGACAGGCTCTATTCCACGTAAAAGTGTGCTGCTTGCTGAAAAATTTAATATAAAGATGATGGAGGTTTTTACCCAAAATAAATTTTATATTTCAAACCTGAAAGGAGGGGGCGTCACGGTGGTACTAGTGGTTAGAACCGTCACCTCACACCTCAGGAACCCGGGTTCAAGTCTCCGGCAAGGTGCCATGTGTGGAGGTTGCGGGTTCTCCCCGCGTCGTCATAGGGTTTCCTCTGGGTACTCTGCGCCTACCCCCGAATCCAGAGACATTCTGAGGTGGATTGGGGTAACCGAATTGCCCGTAGGTGTGCACGTGTGAGGGAACCCTGTGACAGGTTGGCACCCCATCCTCAGTTGTTCCCTGCCATGTACCTGTGGCATCTGGAATAGGCTCCGGACCCCCTTCAACTGTGAATGGATGGATGGATGGAACTTAAAAGGTGGGTATTGGGGTTACTACACTGTGCACCACACACATGTCTGAGTGCACAGCAGTCTCCTCTGGCAGAAATCTCACCACGATGCTTTGCAAAAGGCATTCATATAACATTTTATAACATATTAAAGAATTTCAGCACCACACACATGAACTGGATTAAATTAAACGCACATAATAATAATTAGCCTTGCTTTAATTGTTGTCAAGTGCATTATGTGCACAAAGTACTGACTAAGTAGGGATTATGAAGGTTAATTTTGTTTTATGTTTTATGTACCACAGCTGCTGCTCAGCCTAGAAAGTGTTTTATGCAAAAGCGTAGCTTACAGATGTTTGAGAGTAAGCCTAATGTATGAAATAATTAACTGCAGTATCGATTCACAGCAATCTGTGAGGTCTGAAGTCCTCCAAGTTTTATGGTTACCATTGAATTAATGACTGATCTACACCAGACACGACGGATGAGGTGACTTATGGGTCAGATAATGGATTCAACCGCACCACTGAGCACCAAAATAAAACAAACACCAACATACCCTGTAGCCTTCAGAGAACGGAACTGCTAAGGGCTCATATAAGGAGATGACTTGCTTTAAGGAGTTTACAAATGACAGGTGTGGGTGATATACAGAATGCTGTAGCCCACATTCTGCGTCGTTCGGGGAGAAATGTTTCACTCACTGATAGTAGAGAAGAGAAAAAGCCAGTTCACCTTGGATCCGGAACTGTGTAATAAACGTTTAACATTCACAGCTGGCTTGACAGTCGCTAAGGTGTTTAGCGTTAATAATGAGATTAGCTAGTGTGCATGTGGAGAGTGTAAAAAAGAGCTTATCGTGGATGTGACAGCGTGGGAGCCATTGTCAAAATGTGTCTCCGCTTTGTTTATTTCCCAGTGTTCTGGGGCTGCGTGATGCATTTACGAATTGATTAGCTATTGCTGCCAAGTGGCTTTTAACGCCGACTTTAACGTACATTTTTGTGGTCGTTAAACTCTACGTTGAATGAAATATGAAAAGGAACAGCGCTTTGTAGTGAGTGACGGCAGTACAGGTCATTGTTTAATTAGGTTCCATTTCGAAGTACATGGGTGACAGTTGAAAGGTTGAGGTGCCCAGAAACCTCGTACTGGTCATGTACCAAGCTGTCACAAGCAGATGGACTCAAGCTGGGAGTAGCTACTAAGAAAGGCGGGGGGGGGGGCGAAAAAGCCACAACAGTGGTGACAAATTCTGCCTAAGCAACAAGGTGCTTGTTTTTGAGCATGTACTGAGGATCCCTGTACCATCGAAGGATATACAAGTCACTGGGGACCGAGGTGGAGAATGGGGACAAATTAAATGAAAGTTATCAGCATAATTTAAATATATTTTTATTAAAGGTTTTCCCTGGGTATGATTGCTTGACAAGGGTGCTGAGGCATACAGCTGAACCACGCTCAGAAGTTTTTTTTTGTCCCGTAATTAGCTGACTGTGACAAAAGCCAGCCATGGGGACAGTATGGTGTCACTGAAGTACAATAACAAACATAATGTACGGCTTACAATAAAGATAAGCCTGCTGCAGTAATAAGCAGTAATCTAGGTTTTATGCGGCATTTCGGGGATGGGGGTCGTCACACTCACACGTATATATACACATATTTACTTTGATGCTCTCTGAAAGCAGATGTAGTTTGCTGTATTTTATATAATATTAAATAATATCTGACTACATTTTAAACAGGTTCAAGTGATGCATAACAGTTGTGATGATCCCACCTAACATAACCATGATGCCTGTGAGCAGCTGGAAATCCCACATGACTCTAATACTGCATTTTAATAGACAAACACAAAACCATTCTCCTCCGAGGATTAATTTACCCCAACATTACCTGACTGAACAAAGGCATTTTGAATGAACGGACGAAACGCAGTTACAAACTGCCCTTCGTTCCTGAGAAATTACGTCCTTTCCTTTCTGTCTGGTAAAGCCTTTCAGTGCTCCCTGGTTAATTTATGACCCCATCAATCAGCATATATTATAATTTCTTACTGCCGTGTATCCAGTGCCCTTATCCTGGTATGGAACTGCATATGTTTTCTAAAGGGACTGTAGTTAAGGGCCGTTCTCAAGGGTTTAACAGCTGGTAACTACGTGGGACATTAACTGCCGGGTCTTTGGACACATGAGTATAGATCTTTATTAGTATTAATTAGTTAATTAACTTGCTTAATGTGTCTAATGATACAATAATTGTATTGATTCATATAATCATTTACAGGATCAATTAAGGTAGATTAAGTGTTTTAGTGTAGGGCACAGAAGCAGGGGATGTCCTGGGACTTGGTTTAACAGACCATGGTGAAGGTCTGCTGCCTTTAAGACAGGGAGCCCTATGCCCTGACCCCTGCCTTACATTTTATATCCAATCATGTGAGACTGTTATACCATTCTGATGATTCTTTGCTTTATTGTTATATTTATGTTTATGTAAGATGGAAATTACAGAGCGAGAACTGGAACCATAAACAGTTAATGAAGGCCCCCTGAACTTCCAGGAGAAAGTTGAATATGCCTTTGAGTGACTTGTATTAGATAAGTGCTGATGGATGGATGGATGGATGGATGGATGGAATGTGTACCTGTGGGTGAAAAAGCATTGGATAATTTGAATTTGAATTGTGTAAAATAAATATATTTTAAACATAAATATATGTATATATATATAAATATATATCCTTTCTGGTGACAGATACGGGGGAAGCGCATGCCGATCATACCAAAGCCCAGCGAGCACCTGGTCCCTCACTTAGGTATGTGTGCATTTCCGTGGAGAGATCTGCCACCTTTGGATGATGTGGGCGCTCCATTTGAGACGCTTTCCGTCTGTATCGCGGGACGGATCTTTATCTCAGCTCAAGCGCACTTGTTGCCAGCGTCGCTTTTTAACCATTCGTGTCCCGAAAACGTGTGATAAAATATACATGTTGTGACGTATTTCTAAAATAAAAAAAACGGCACTTGGCAGTAACTTGAAAGGGAATGGCATTAATTATGTGAGAGCCTGGTCTTCCCTCCGGCGGCCATCTGGGAGCAGATTACTCGCGAGTCTGCTCCTCTGCATCTGGCCTCCTATTCAAATGCCTTTTCGTCGCTGCGTTGTTTCTGCTGCTGAGACGACCCAGGAGTTTGGCTGTGATAAGAACGAAGGAAGGGGCTGCCCCCGCTGGCAAGGCCTCGCGTACTACGCGGGCGAGAGCGGCCCGCAGTGACCGACAGCAGGGGGCGCTCTGTCTGGGTAAATACTGCCCACAGGGGGTTGTGTGTGCATCTGCATACCAATGCAGGATGTGTCATACGGCCGAGTGCAGCTGGGTAAATACTTTCTGAGTATTTCTGAGGCCAAACTTATGCTTGAAAATTTATGCGGTCTAGACCAGTGTCTCTGGGACCCGCAAATGGTCCATGTTTTTGCTCCCGCCCAGCTCCCAGTAAAAAAATGTGGCAGGGAGCTAGGAGGGAGATTAAACACGGACTGTCTGTGGGTCCTTCGTGGACCAGGCTGGGAAACACTGGTCTAGACAATGAGGGGGTTTACCTGCAGAGCTAACATGGAGATATCCGTTACCAGGTAAGTAGTATACAGTTCAGTAAATTTGGTTTAGTAAATTTCAGTTTTGCTGGCCAAATAAACAGGTAGTTATCTAATATTATCCATATACAGGTGAGCATGACTAGAGTGATACATCATAGAGGTTTGAATATGTGAGTAAGTCCACCGTGCAGAAACATATAGCAGGTAGGCTCACCAAAGGGTAAAGGCCAGGTAAGCTCACCATAGGGTAAAGGCCAGGTAGGCTCACCAAAGGGTAAAGGGCAGGTAGGCTCACCATAGGGTAAAGGGCAGGTAGGCTCACCCTAGGGAAAAGGCCAGGTAGGCTCACCAAAGGGTAAAGGCCAGGTAGGCTCACCAAAGGGTAAAGGCCAGGTAGGCTCACCATAGAGTAAAGGCCAGGTAGGCTCACCAAAGGGTAAAGGCCAGGTAGGCTCACCATAGGGTAAAGGCCAGGTAGGCTCACCATAGGCTAAAGGCCAGGTAGGCTCACCATAGGGTAACGGCCAGGTAGGCTCACCAAAAGGCAAAGGGCAGGTAGTTTTGTCCACATTGGGTCATGGGGGTGAGGTGGAGCCCATGTTGGAAATAGACTCACACTGGGACGCAGTCATGAACACACAAGTCAGTCAGTTAAATCCACTGTTTTTCCATTGCCTCTGTGTTTCATGTAATCAACAATTAAATTCATAAAAAATCATCACAAACGTTTTCTTTAAAAGCAATTAAGTTGTCGGGAGTGGGGGATTTTTTCTTGTGTGGACTTTAATGGCTTCCGCTGTAACGGCATGGTTTCTATCCAGTTAAAATGAACACATTTTCTGTGACTTCATTCATCTGAGTTTTTAGTCTAACTGGAATGAATCAGGTGCCACTCTAAAATCCAGTGCGTCCATTTGCGTCTCAAAAATTAAAAGTAGCATTGCTCATCACTAATTAATTAGCGATGCAAGAAATATGTTCAAATGCGTGCTTTGTTTTGAAGTGAGGCCAGTCTACCGTCTGACCTCACTAAGCTGAGGACCAAGAAAGGCGACGGATTCTTACTCTCCTCTCAGTGTCAGAAACTAACCAGATTAGGTCACAAAGCAATTAATTTCAGCAAAACAATTAGCCCGTGTCACTGTAGATTAGTCCTCGTCTGCATTGCATTAAATCTTGTTTAACTCTGTCTTGATTATATATCAGATGGCCTTTTTTTATACCAGTAGTGGACCATCTGGGTAACAGTAAATAAATAAAAATGATGCTAAAACAGCCTGCTGGCCATCAGTACAAAATAGCGCAGGAGCTTAAGTGCCAAATGCATAAAGGGAAGTGAAGTGCAACTTTTCCAGCAACTGTGCCTGCCACAGAGCAAGCCGAATTAAAGTAATAGGCACCAGCGCTCGCTGGGTCCTGGCTGTGTGCAAGGTGAAAGCCTGCCATGCTAAGGACAACCAGGGAGGTCTGAGCAAGGCCTGATTCTCTGTTCACAGGGGACTCAGTGATGATTCATTCAGTTTTTGTGTTAAAACACGGAAACAGAGGAACATAAAATAAAGCTTACACTATGATGATAAAGATTACACAGTCTGCTTAATAGTTTATAGGTGAATAACCATTAACTAAACAGTTAAATCCATTGCTATTCTATTTTTCTATTTTTTCATTTGTTTTTTTTTGGAAAATGATGAAAAAGAAGGACTTAGTACACACGATACTTCTTTTTCAATTCTATTTCACTGAACGTACATTTGATGTGATTTGAACAGGATGATTCATTAGACAACAATTCACACGCAGATGGCAGAGAATGAGATATGGAGCAATATCTGGAGAATGGAACAAATAAATGATTGCAGATCCAGTAATAAGCTTCAGTAAATTCACAAGTATTAAATCAACTGGTAACACTTTACTTGATCAGTATGCTTATAAGAGTTTCTGGTCAATTAATGCATTAAGTAAGAGTGTACTACTATATTATTTGTGCCCCTTCGAGTAAAGTTTGGAATCACTTATTTATCCTACTGAATCAAATGCGATTTATTTTAGAGGAAATGTCATTTTTTTCTTCCTGGCTAGTTTTAGGTGCATAACAGAATGCAGAGAGAAGCTGAGGATTCTGGATGGGATGTCAGTCCATTTCGGAGCACTCATACACATACTAAGTGCGATTTGGAGTTCACCTTAACCACATGCTGCACAAATGTGGGAGGAAGCTGCCGGGGAGCTGAAGGAGGCCCAGGTGCACCCTGGGAAAAAGGGCGGAACATGCCAACTGAGCCGCACCCGGGACCCCGCCGTATATCTATATATAAGTATATATACAGAATATGTGGGTGTGTTTTTGTGTGTGCGCACACTCTCTTTGGAATGCAAGGTGTTGTGCGTCTGTGCTGAAACATCAGAGAATATTCCTCAGTTTCCAGACCAACTGTGCTGCGGAAACTGCATGTCAGGAAAGACGAAGCATGTCAGGCAGGCTCAGGACGACGACTCCGGCACAGGTTGATGCTGGCAAGCTGACGCACAGGTGGTAAAGCGGATGGACTGCGCCTGACATTGTATTGTGATGCAAACAGACATGACAGATGCTCAGTCTGCTCAGTTATGCGGGGAAAAGGGGCTGCATCAATGCTGATGCTAGTATGGATATCGGGTCCTATACCGTGCCCATGTACCCGTACTCATCTTCCTGACAATGTGCCGATGCCTATAACCAGCACCATGGGATAAAGGGTCAGTGATGATGTTGCTGAGCAAAATAAACGTGACCACAAAATGTCTGTGGTGTGAAAATTAATGTGCTCTACTGAAATATCAATATTTTTGAGTGCCTTGCTTGGTGCCACATGCCTCTGTGTGTGTGTGGGGGGGGGGGATTATGATATTACTACTTATCCTGATATTTTAAAATAAAACATTACAAATTTTTTAGACATTGCCCAGCCTGAATTGGTATCGGTATCAGTGATTACCAGAAAACAAGAGTCAGTTCTCATACTTCTGAAAAAAGCCCTGCGGTTCTTTAGAGAAGGTACTCACTTCCTGTCCAGGAATAGTTCTGCTGTCAAACTGTCGGAGTAAATTGAAGATGTATTATCTGCAAACCCGAAAAAGGTATATGTACTATACTTCAAAGGTAGCTGTTTTTCCATATGACTGACTTTAATAAATCATCCTCGATCACTATTTCAATTCATAATATATGAAGTTCTGTAGTTTCTCTAACTCTACTGGGTCCATAACTTTTTAACACTTTCAAAAATATCAGAAAGTCCCCAGACATCTGAACATTCTCACTGCTGTTAAAGAAATAAAATTTGGCTCTTCTTTATTTGTGTGCTTGTTCGTCTCCAAAGAAGCGTTTGTTCAATATGTCGTCTTAGAGTTCCAAGAATTGCCCTTTTATTTATTTATTTTCTTTTTTTTGTCAGTAATTTCTCCCTTGATGGAAATTACTGGAACACATTACTCATTTCTACTGCCTTGCAATGTCTGCCTTTTCCTCAGTGGCTATTCTTCGTTTTTCAGGCATACAAGTGACTTGCTTGCAGTCCTGGCGTCCTAAAGCCACCCCTTAACTGACAACGTGCAGATGGACAAAATGAAATGATATAGTTTGAAAGACCCTCACATACTAACTTGAGTAAAAGTGCATCTATCTTCCGGTATCCCATTAATAATGGATTCCTTGGGGTCTTGCTTTCATGCAGCAGGACATGAGTGGAATCCAAGCTCTCGCTCGATTCTCTTCCATTGTCTTTGGGATTTCATTGGAAGTGAGAGTGAAGCTGTCATAGGGGCTGCTTACTGATTGGTGCGCTGCGAGCGACGTCCTGCCTGCCGCTATGGTTCACTTCACCAGCTGACTGCGCTTTGTTTTTCTGCCGATGGAAGCCCCCCCCCCCCTCAATCGCACATTCATAATGCAGGTACCCCAAAGTTCATCCGCGAGATGTCGTGCACACTGAGTCCTGCCATCTGCTCCCTGCTTCCTCCCTGCTAGCAAAGTTTCAGTTAATTTCACAAACTGCCTCAGACATCTTTCTGGCGGCTGTTATCAAACACCCTCCTGTGTTTAGGTTCCGGCTGCTGGGCTATAAACCCGAAGTGAAATAGGCGGAGGTCTCCCATTCTATGCCTGGGGGCTTACGGGTGCGTTTTAGTGTCTGTGGCTCAACGCCGGAAAATCGACTTTTAAAAACGGTGGGATCGTGTCTGTTACTTCTGCTACTCTAGTGGTGCTTGTCAAGGCCCTTAATTCATAATAAGCTGAGTAATTAATGGGTCTAGATGATTATGTCTATTCAGCTGAGGCACAGGCTGAATATAGCAGCCAACTGTCATTAAGATGATGCTTGTAGAGTTTGAAGAAGAGTCTGTGAATAGGTATTAAAGTTGTTTATGTGGTCCAATGAAGACGACTCTCTCTCCTCTAATGAAAAACACTTCTTGTTCACTCTTTTTATTGTGTCATGAAAATTAATCTTCTCACTCTCCTGGATAGTGTCTCAGAAGCCTGTCTCAAGCAGAGGTGTAGATTTCAGGTCCAGAAAGTAAAAATCCAAGTATTTTGTTTTAATCCATTCATTGAGTATTCTGTGAATGTGACTCCTTATGCTGAATTGGTTGGTTGAAATGAAATCTTGGTCTGGACCTGAAACTTACACCACTGATCCCAATTGCATAGGGTACTTGGCAGGGGTACAGCCAGTCTGTCACAGTTTATAGACACTGAGCCAGGGCTATCTAAGAAACAACAAGCAAACTCTACAAAAACAACCACAATCTGCAGATGTGAAACCACCGAGCCGTCCAGGATTTTGAATAGAGGCTCACCATTACATTCACTTTTCTTGTATCTATCTTCACCATATTTATGAACAGATAGGCTAGACATTTATACCCACCCACCACTCTACACTCAATACTGTACAATTTTTATAGCCGTTAAAATTTGATTGCAATTTATAGAACATTAACTAAAAACTGAGTCACCTTTACTTATTTCTAAAAATGTATCTCACCGCGTTTATATCTGAAAATCAATAGTGAAATTAGCTTTTTCTCTCCCCAGTGGATTTGAAAGCTGCGATTTGTACTTCAGCAGTGGCACTTCCTGCCCCAACAATGCATGCATTGATTTTGTTATTGCATTCTAAGCCCCGTTATTCAGTGCCCATACACTCAATTCTGCTGAAGGTCTTGCAGAGTATCACTCACATTCTGCTTGCCTGTGGCATGATGGGAATTATCAGTGAGATTGCTGGTGTTTTCAAATAGCTTATTCATTCAAGGAATTACAGTGACACTACTGCTGTTTCCTTTGATTTCATACTGGAATCTGTCTAAAAATATATTTAAAAGCTGTTTGCCTCCATTCATACTTGGTATTTTGTTTGGCAGATTCTTTATTCAACGTAGATAATATAAAATAATGTTTAATTAGCAAAGATGTTTTATATATGGATGTGGCGTGTTCAATTAATATCAGAGAAGGTAAAATTGTAGACACTGCCCATCTTGGGCCAGCACAGTGGCGCAGCAGTCAGTCCCGTTGTCTCCCTTCTCTGGGACCAGAGTTCATGACTCCACTTCCTATTTGCATGTTCTCCCTGTGTCGTTGTGGGGCTCCCCTCCCCCATGGTCCAGGAACATGCTGAGGCTAATTGGAGTTACCAAACTGCCTGAGCCTGTATGCATGTGTGAGGGTGCCCTGTGATGGGTCGGCACCCCATCCTGGGTTGCTCCCTGCCTTGTGCCCTGTGATGGGTCGGCACCCCATTCTGGGTTGCTCCCTGCCTTGTGCCCTGCGATGGGTCAGCCCCCCATTCTGGGTTGCTCCCTGCCTTGTGCCCGTAGGCTCTGGACCCCCCGCAACCCTGAATAGGACAAGTGGCTTCGGATGATGGATGCTCATTTTTCTGTATTCCAAGCTAATTCGATATATATTTTACTATTTTAAATAAATCTATAACTATTAACTCATTAAGATGCTAAAAGTGAATTTAATGATAAATTCCTCTCATCTCTGCCAAGCTAATTAGGATTTAACTGGATTTTGAATTTTAACAGAGGGCACTATTTGAATTCCAAGTCTGGAAAAAGAGAACAGAGGAAAGTATTTTCCCAGAACCCTACAGAACGTGCAAGCGAAGATTTTCAGATTTCGTATACGATGTGAACATTTTGGATGACACAAAATTTTCAGTCATATTATGGGACAAATGCTAACTTCTCCAGGACAATGTGTACTTAAGGTGCCATTCAACACATTTTAGCCAGACGCTATTTCTGAACGGCAAATACTATAGTATATAGTGGTATGGCTCTTGCTAAGGCTTGAAAGTGCACTTAAACTATTCAGCTAGTGACCAGCATCTGATAACCACAGCCACTTACAGACTTACACACTGCATGCAGGACTGCCTTGTGATTGTGGGGGGGGGTAGACCACATACTAAACTTTGCGCTGCTGCCTCACATCCCCGGGTTGGGGGTTCGAATTCTTCTGTGTGCATGCTTGCTCTCCCAATGGCGTGTGGGTGTCCTTCTGCAGTCGGAAGACCAGTAATTCGACTAACCGATGTGTGAATGCAGCCCATGATGGACTGGCATGCAGTGAGTGCCCCTGCCAAGCACTCCATGTCACCTGTGATAGGTCGAAGGCTCCCCTTTGGCACCTGTCACTGACGCAGATTAGCTGTTAGGAGTTGGCTAGGTGCCATTTAAATTGCAATTCTGACACGTTAACATTTGCAGACATTAGCAGCTTGATGTGTTCTTTGATCATACAGGTAAACCCCCCATGACCACTCTTCATACAGGAACTCTTATTATAGGCTAACCGCTGCCCCAGCTGACTTCACTCCTGTTCTCTGCATTTACTGATATCCTTGGTTTATAAGCAGTTTTATATCTCTAGTGGTTTTTGAAGAACAAATGAGTCGTGTATTTGAAGTCAGACATTAATTTTATGCAAAATCAATTTTTCAATGATTGCATTGTTCATTATAATCATATTCACAGTCTGTTAGTTAGGACAGAAATCTCTGAAGTAATTGTTTTTGCCGTAAATGATGAAGCAGGCAAGAATTTCACTGAGAAATTTAACATTTAACTAACATAAAAAATTAGAGCTTCACCCTGAATACTGACTTTTACTACAGTGAATTAATATCCATCCATCCATCTCTATCCATCTTTCCAGCAATATAATAAATAAAACTTCAAGTTGAATTTCTTTTCTTTTCTTTTGATAATACAATGGTCTTGAATGAAAGCATTTTGTACTTAAAAATGTGCTCCTCTTAAACAGTGTTTCATTATTAATCTGTCCATCAGTTTCCTGAAAATCCCACTGCTTTTCAGTATTGTGAATCTAATTTAATTATAAATTCTAATTATAAATTATGTTACAAGTATAACAGTCCCAGCATATTCACGCTGAATGTGTAATTTGTCTGCTGAGCAACAGAACAGGTGCATCCAGGAGAGGAGATGGTGATTCTGTCACTATGCAGTCACTGGCAGGTATAATCGCTCACAAGACCACACAATGTCTGTTGTTTACGTCATCTTCCGTTGCTGAAGATCAGATACAATAATCAAGAACAGAAGTACAGAGGATGGTAAAAAGATGTCGTTCTTACCCTGCCCCTAATATCAACGATACGTGCCCCACCAAACAAGCCCAGTCCCATGAGTCATTGCATCCCAGGTTCTTTCTTTGGAGGCAAGTTAGCAAGACCGGTCTGGCCAAGACCACAAGTATGGTCTTTGGATTCTTGGTAGAGAGAAACACCCTTTGAGCCTTGATGTTCTCTGCGTGATCCCCGTTGACGGTTTCTTTTTAACGTAAGCCCTTCTTCTAGAATGCGATACAGGTCAAGGGAAAGGCAAGGGGTGAAAAATCGTCGCCTTTTCTCTCATTCTCCCAGCAGATCTAAGATGTTAATGCTCGAATCCCTTCAAGACAGTGTGCCTCGTCAAGTGGAACTCCATGAGCTTCTGCTGGCCCATGACTGTACCGAGGAGACCAAGTGGGGGGACTGTATAGCCAATTAAGAAATAGGGAGCAAAGCTGGGAGCAAATCCCAAGTGTCACACTGAGAGGGGAACAGAAGGAGCCCGCAGACAAGGTAATCATCAATCAGTTATTAAAATGGTTCCGTGGAAAGCGCTGAGCGGGTTTAGAGAAGAAAAAAAACAACCCACACAGGAAGAATTAGGTCACTAGAGTCAAAACTCTCAAATTAATTGCAGGTAGAATTGGGGCTTTGTGCAGGGTGACTTTCACTATACAATTATAAACATCAATTGCATAATGCGTTAGAAATAAATACAAACAACTTTCCAATCATTTTAAGCATCAGTATAGCAAAAACACATAGTAGCAACATATCCTGATATTAAAGCCAGAGATGGAGTCCCCTGTTACCAAACAGAGGATTAGCAGTGAGTGATTGACGGTGGGCTGTTATCGCAGAAGAAATTGAATTGCTGACCATGAAACTGAAAATCGCGCTAAGCTCGACCAAAAGTCAAGCCATTAGACCACTTAGCCAAGTCCTGAAACACTTGTAGTATATTTGTGTGTATGTGTGTGTGTGTGCGTGTGTGTCTGTGAAAATGTGCACTTAGTATGGGGGCTGAATACATGGCTTTTAGCTACTGAAAACATTTTAGTTTAGGGAATTTTTACGTCAAGAGGTCTTCACTAGGTTATTAATCTTTCCTTGTTTTTCTATATATAATATAGAAAATTCTACAATATACGGTATATGTATTCTGATCAAAATCAGTCATGTTGTTCCCACAGAGGCATTTAAAATGAGTTTGGTTTCTTTATTTCTCTGTTATACTTGTGGATCCCGAAGTGAAAAGGCCATTGTCTGACATTGCAGCCAGTGCAGACTACCTCAAATATTTGTTCATGGCCAGAGTGGCATATTCTCCGGAAAGTGTTTTGTTTAATGAAGTGCAGGCTTGTTGAATGACAAACAGATGGCGCTTTTTTACCTAACAAATTCCTCAATGCATTACTAATGAGGTTAATCTATGTCCCACTGGGCAAGAAAAAAATATTAGCCTCACCGTTCATCCACATTACTGGAAATCCTGTTACGGTGGGGAAAAAAAGAAAAAGACATTGCATATGTTCACATAAAGATGACTGCAATTGTTTGATTTATTCATGTATGGTGTCTGAATACTAATAGCAAACTCACAAATGATTCAGATATACATGGTGACAGATACCCAGAACTCATTGTACATGGTATATGGATCACATATAACATGAAGCACCATACCAGTAGCTGGAATATGGCTCACATATACCATCAAGCACCATACTACAGTAGTAGCTGGAATATGGCTCACATGTACCATCAAGCACCATACCAGCAGCTGGAATATGGTTCATATATATCATCATGCACCATATTAGTAGCTGGAATATGGTTCATATATATCATCAAGCACCATACTAGTAGCTGGAATATGGATCACATGTACCATCAAGCACCATACCAGCAGCTGGAATATGGTTCATATATATCATCAAGCACCATATCAGTAGCTGGAATATGGATCACATGTACCATCAAGCACCATACCAGCAGCTGGAATATGGTTCATATATATCATCAAG
>JAODKM010000032.1:7067923-7081785 GCA_026780845.1 Petrocephalus sullivani | reverse complement strand
TCTCTTCTCCCCCCCCCCCCCCCCCCCCCCCCCCCCCCCCGCTCCTCGCTAACCATGTCCTTGTGAGCACCTGCCTCTCCTTCCTCTGTGTGCATAGCGCCTGCAAGCTCCTCGCTTCCCGCGGCTCCACTTGGATGCCTCCGTTCCAATGAAGTCTGACTCCGGATGCTGCGTACTGCTGCCCCGCCGCCTTCTCTCTTTGGTCCCAGGGAGAGCGTTGTCGTCGGCGTTCTCCGCCTCTGGCTAGAACCAATCCAAGGCGCAGCCGAACGTCACCCTGGTTACCCAGTGCTGACTTCGCTAGGTTTGCTCACGATAAACTGTGTGCTGGAATAATTCGCAGCATTTTCTCCAGTGGAATTACTGGTGAGAGTAGTGGTCACCAGTAAGCTGTGGAATTAACAGTGAACTGAAGAAATACGAACACTTAGAATTCTTTCATGTTTACTGTCATTGACTTTCGTGACGCAACGATTATCAGTTGAAAATTATTTCTCATTACGAGGCTATAAATTAGTATCAGCATTCAAATGACTGCAAAAAATGCAAAACGTCGTTTTCGTATTGCCTGTCCTGGCCTTTTCAGTGACATTCACAGAACTCCTATTCAGATGCAATTTCTTCCGAATCCCAAACCACATCATTCCCGAAACGATTGAACCAACAGAGACGCCGTGTTCAATGTAGCCGTCATATATCCCTTGGCTGAAATTACAAATTGAAAATTGTAACGGACCAATCAACTGTTTATTTCACAAATATGGATACATAGAGCCAAGCACCAAATGAAAGAAAAAAAAAATTACATCAGCACAATATTGATAACGTTTTCTATCTATCCGTTATGAAACAGAACGCACAGGCATGAGGCAAAGGCCACACCGGACACGCACTTCTACACATTCATACACGGAGGGAAATTTACCCAACGCACACGTCACCGACTGAGCACAGACAGTGTCGGGGCCTGGAGGTGTGGGGTGACAATGCGCCCAGCTGAGCCACCATTTTTACATTTTAATACATAACTTTAATATCTTCTGTAGAGGTTGTTTGTAACGCCAATCCAAAAACCCGTTTTCCGTGAAGCACCAACAGGATAAGTCGAAAGTTATTTTTATTGACGACAATTGTACCCGTTTCCTTTTAAACGTTTGTTGTCCTGTCTTAAGCATTTCTACTTATTAGGCCATCTGTCATGTTTTAGTTAGAGCGAAAGGGACACAAAACAGGACTTCGGTCTGAAGTCGGTCTCGGACGTCTCCTCTGGTCGCGATCTGTACACTGTAGGATTGTTGTTGGCCAGCAGATACGTTTTGGAATGCCTCATGCACAGACGTCTTCCCCTTCGCTCTTTCCAGGACATTCTTTCCAGGTCTTATGCTGCCAGTCCTGCGTAAAGAGTTTAACAATTTTTCTATAAATGTGTGCAATAAGCCAGGGCATAATTCTACATTGTCCAAGAATAGTCTTTAGCAAAGAATGTGTGATTTTAATTATTTGGTGTAGTTAATCTACTTGTGTTTGCATTATTTTTAATACTCAGCTACAATGGACAATACTGCAGGTCTTCGTTTCTGAGCTTGTTCCTGGCCGCTCTCTGTAATTCCATAATACGGGGTAGCCATCTTCCTCTGTCCTATCTCCCAAACCATAGCTATGTTTTCAGCAAGTTTACTTGCCAGGGAAAGACTTTATCCCGAATTCTGTGGCATCAGGCAGCTTGACATCCAAACAGCGTCCACTGGGCTGGGTGTTAATTTTCATCGAAAATGCCACGGCTCCCATGACCCCCTGTGATTCTGGCTGCCAGGCTGAGAGAGGCAGCGGCTTCCCAGTTCTACGCTTTCACTGTGGAGAATCTAGCACAAGGCTAGCGAGCTGTGGTTGCTTTCCCCTGACCCTGCTGGGTGTCCATGGCAGTCAGTAGTGAGCTGGGTGTGCTTTCATTGCCATGCTCAGAAGCGCACACCGTCAAACCACTTCATTAATTAACGATAAACAAACTAGTGATTTGTGGTTCTGTGGCCGTCAAGCCTGTTTCGTCCTCCAAAGGTGACAGGTATTCGCACTGCGCATATTACTAATACCGCACTGTTTCCATCTGTTGCAAACGGGGCGGTGCTGTGCGGCGTTTAACTTCAGAAGCTGCCGAATTTCCGAGGGATTATTCTGGCAGAACACGTCTTGAAGAAAATACCTAATGGGGTTGGGACTGACGTCCCACCCATCTGGCTGTGTACTACCGTTCATGGAGGGGAAACTCAGAGCGCATAGCTAGGTGTTCTTATCGTTGGGCATCAAGTCAAAACATTGACAACCACTTTGCCGGTTTCTGCCTTGTCATTTCAAATGTAAGTAGTTAGTATAAAGAGTCTCCGTGGAATTCTTATGGTAGTATTAATGCATGGGTGCTGAGTAACTTGAGGGTTAACCTGATTTTTTTTTCTGAAGACATGTCTTGAAGCCTTCCTCCTTCATTCTCGATGAAATTACTTTTGTTTTTCACCGTGCCAGCTTTGACACTTCTGTATGTGCAGACTCACTGCCTGTGAGGTGCAGCGTTTGAAGCAGTCCTCTTTGCTGTTTACAGACGGGCTCCAAAAGGACACGCTATGTCCTGCTCCATCCAATTTTATGCATAGTAAAATTACAGCTTTCCTAAAGTGAATTAACAAGTCCTTAGTGTTTCTTTCACCTGCGTGGGGTAACACATAAAATGTGATTTTTTTTTTACCCCTTTCCTTCATTATTTATTTGTTTGTTACATTATTTATTTGTTTGTATATTTCCTTTTTAACAAAAGGTATTATGGGTAAAAACTGTACAAAAATGGTAAAAAAAATGTAATTTGCCCTGAACTGCTGAAGTACCAAGCTTATAAACGGGTTAACATGGGAAATTTTTATATTTATAAGCTGGAAAATTGGATTAATATGACTGCTAAAATAATGGCTAAAGACTAAAGTAAATAAGTGTAAAATATGAGTGTAATTACTGTTAGATACTGAAGTGGGGTAATAACATAATGATCCTGATTGGAACAAATGGATGTATGTCTTAATTGCTTTTATAACACCTGTCGGTTAATCAAGTTGTTTTTATAGGAACAAGATGATTGACTTCTAAATATTATTGATTGGATTGATTGACAGCCAAGGTTAGTATGTGCTGTGATTATAGTTGCAGATTCAGGCCTGATTCTGGTTGCAGTTTGCAACTTTTCCCACTGTATGTGTGATTTTTTTTTTTCCTGGGTTCTCCCGCAATCCTAGGGCGTGCTGATCAAGGGGATGTCTAACATTCACTAAACTGCCTTTTCCTGTGTGTAGGTGTCTTCCAAAAGGCCTGGCGTTATCATGAATTAATCATCAATCAGTACATTTACAGAGCCTCAATTTATTCCAATTACAGTTAACGAAGCTATAAAAAATTACATTAACAAACAATTAAAAGTGTTGTGTTGGGTAAGGAGGCATGAGCGGAGCGGCAGGACTGCGGGGCGAAGCAGGGGTGCTGTTTGTCGAGGGGGGAGTGCAGGAAATGGGATGGGGTGGTAGACAGATGGAGGTTTGGGTTTGCTGGACACAGTGGTGGGGGTAGTGTGAAGTGTAGGTTGAGAAAGACATGGGGGTTGTGGTCAGCCAGTCAGGTCCTTGGTCTCTGATTGGTGCGGACTGGAGGAGGCTGTCCCTCTGTAGGTTGTCACCCTCCTGGCTGTTCATTAGTAATGGAAGAGAAAACAGACGCAGGTCACTCTCACTCTTTGCCTCCCAGGCCTTAGGCCTTAAACAGCCTTCCCATTTCATCGCTGCAGCGATTAGCGCCCACTGGCTAATCCTCATAGCCACCCGTGGGGAGATCGCAGCTGTGGCCCCGTGGTATCAGCGCTGTTAGCGGGGTTAGGCGAATCCCTGTGCGCCTGCGCTGCCATGATATTTAGCGATAAAGTGGAAATACATGCGTTTTGGTAGCTAAATTAGGCTTTATTTAAACAAGAAAGGTGCAGCGACCTCGTGCCCTAAAATCACAGATTTTCAGGTTACAAGTTTAAGTCTGATTTTCACTCTCAGCTGAGATGCTGTGATTCTGTCCAACACCTTTTCTCTGTCACTGTTTTTACAATTAAGCATTTGTGATTATGTTGGGGCAGGGGGTGTTGTTAATGAAATCGTACTCTGATCAGAAACAGGAGTCTTTCCAAGACCCGATTTTCTCTATCACTGTCTTTACAATTAAGCATTGATGATAATGTTGGGCGGGAGGATGTTAATGAGCTCATACTCTGATCACAGTTATAATTGCATTGCAGCTTTGATGACAGTACCCATTCTCTGCAGTTCCTCTCCTGTCAACCCTTTTATCATAGGCTCTGCGGCTTCCTGTTTCGCATCCCGGACTGATTTTAAGCTATTGTGTGCGGTTGATTGCCATCCAGTGAAATGGGAGAAATTGAATTGGGAACCAAATATAGTCTGTATCTGTGTTTCGTAGTCAGCTGAAAGATGTTTACGTACCTGCCAGCCCTTCTCTTGCAATTGTCTATCTGCATTTACACTTCATTGCCTGTAGCTTATTACCATTGTCTGATACTCATCCAGTCACACATGTATTGCGGGAAAAATGCTATAAACAGAAATACGGCCTTAAATCAAAGAGTATGGGCATGAGAGAAGCAGCATTTTTTTCCCTCGAGCTCATTTCCTTGACAAGCACGTACAAAATTATGGCAAACAGTGCTAATGACCATTTTTTATTATTATTATTATGCTATGCTGTTAAACAATTTGTAATTTAAATGTAATTGTAAGTTACAGGGAAGCCGACTGGATAAAAAAACATATAATGGTCCAATATACTATTTCAGGTGCCCCTAGATTTTGAATTCTAAGCATAGCCTCTCTTTCGCTTCCCATATTTTCTAGGTTTGTCATCAGTCTACAGTACCTTAGACAAGTCAAGATAACGTGCGTTAAATTCTGCTGCCCTTCTGCCTGACAGCAGTTAGGCAGTAAGTACTTAAAATATATCCATAGGCTTTGTGTGCTTTAAATACACTGAATGTGCGGGCCACCGGAGAGAAATGGAAATGTTCAAACCACGATCTTTAAAGGACGTTTAAGTTTTGAAAAAGGCTGTGGTGATACTGGTGTTTTGTACCGATAAACCTGCCGAATCATTCACACTTTCTGTGCCTTAACATTACTTTACCTGAGGAAATGTCTCAGATTCAACAAAGCTGTTTACTGTACTATATTATCCCTTCAATAAACACTCCTTATTAGATGTCAAAAATTCTTTGAATGAAGTATCTGTCTATTATATAGACTTTAACGTGTTTTATCTTTCTATCAGATATTGAGATTAGAGACCAAATTTTCTGGTCAAAGACTTTTTTTGTGCTTTTGAGATTACATATAATGCTTAAAGCAAAATATGTTATAAAAGAAAAAACAGATGTGTGGTTAGACTGTGGAATCAGACATCCTTAGGCAATCAATTAATTTTTATTTCTGTGCAAAGCAGGAGTGTGTAAGAATATAACCTAGCTTTGCCCAGAAACTAAGCGATGTGTCTTCCAAAGTCTGATTAGATTTTATTTTAAGTAAGTCTCCTATATGCACAGTCGGAAAATTTGAATCACGATCTGCGTCAGTGTTATGTACAGTAAGTTTATCAACCTGCCACTTACCCTGAAATTTATACACTAGGGCTGAGCAAGAATTTTTGCTAATTGTCTTTTATGTTAAGCTAATAGTGAGGTCACAAGAAATATAAAACAAAATAAGAAGCCAGTCACAAATGAGCATTTCTCCAGTGATGCCCTTGTTTATGAAAAATTCTTTTTTAGATTTATCGACATGGAGAAATGCTTGTGTGACCTCATCTTGACTTTGCCTGACTAATACCAAAGCCAGCTTTGTCACGTAACCTAGATCAGCCCCTTCTTAAGGTCAAAATTGCTCTTTTTTGGTTGTTAACAGAATGAGATGTGGCTATAAAGTGGAATTTATTAAGGGCATAAAAAAGACAATACGGGCTAAAAGTGAATGAGCGACGTCCTGCCAAACTCGTCAAGACTCTCATCTCTTAGGAATACCTGTGTAGTTTATGGGAAATTAAACAAATCCACTTCAGCGAAATGAAAAAGAATATCTTCCACAGCAAAATACCAAAAAGTCTGAGCGAGACATCCATCATTTTTCCATAACGGCTTGTCCAATGCAGAGTCATGGTGATCCTGCAGTATATTCCTGGGAGGCAGGAGACACAAGGCTGGGGACAGCATGCAAGGGATGCTGGTATATTAGAGGATATGCACACACACACACACACACACAGACACGCACACACACACACCATGTATACCTATGTTTATGGGGACACTCCATTCATTCCTATGGGCATAACCCTGATCCCAACTATAACATCCTTAACCCCTACCCAGCCCTAACCATAACCATAAGTAACCAAACAAAATATGAGACTTTTGGCATTTTTAGTATTTTGATTGATTTGATTGATTTGATT
This sequence comes from Petrocephalus sullivani, assembly GCA_026780845.1. NCBI lineage: Eukaryota > Metazoa > Chordata > Actinopteri > Osteoglossiformes > Mormyridae > Petrocephalus > Petrocephalus sullivani. The sequence continues at coordinate 7,075,254 of JAODKM010000032.1, read as the reverse complement.
GATAACTGGTTTTTATCACACTGTGGGGTCCCCAAAACGTAATATAAATATGTCCACACACAGACATAGACTCACACACCTATTTAAATGGGGCCCTTCCATTAATTTCTATGGGAAAACCCTAATCCCAATCACGACACTCTTAACCACTACCCAGCCCTAACCTTAACCATAAATAACCAACCAACAATACAAGACTTTTGGCATTTTTAGTTTTTTGTTTGCATTCACAGATTTTTATAAAATTGAGGTTATCCTTATGGGGACCTGAAAATATGCCCCCAAAAGTTTGCTCCTAAAATGTGCAAACCCACACACACACACACACGTCTGAAGAAATACCCCCCACAACTTTAAAATAGGTTTGTGGGGACATTTGGTCCCTACAATGTGATAAATATGTAACCCCCCACACACACAGCAGCAGAACAGGCATCTTAGATATAGCAGTAGTGCTGCTAAATTGTATGTCATTGTATGTATCAAACAGAGAAGCCTCACAAACTCATAGAGAACATTCAAGCTCCACACACGAAGAGCTGAGACTGGAATCAGGCCTGCCCAAAGACGTAATTAAACCTGACACTCAACCTGGAAAATTAGGAGCTGTACATGACATATTGTCTCAGAGTACTTGACACTCTAATGAAACTTTATACATGCTCTGATTATGCTCACCATCTACAGGAATATATCTGCTATTGGGTTTCTCAAGTGATTTTCTATGCAGTCCTTATATTAAGGATCAAATAGTGTCGTTGGGCTTTGTGCATTCACTACCATGTGATTACCCACCGAAATTGAATGTGCAGACAAAATTCAATGAGGAAATAGTTTTTCTAAGTCACCTTGTTCCCGACAGATTTCCATTCTCTGTTACCATGGCGTTTTCTCTTCTGTTGGTTTCGTAATAAAATTTACTGATGGAAATATCTCTGTATTATTTATATTCAATATGAAATTTATAGAATGTTAGTGAGTCAAAATGCGCTCCCCGAGACCACCTTGTGAAAGACACTGTCCGGGTATATGACTGTTCCTTTCCTAGGTGTGAATTACGTTACATTAGATCCAGAGCTCTAAGTTATGCCGTGTAAGAACAATAAATATTATTATCTGTAACGCTTATATTGCATTTTATTTTGGTTAAGACATTTCATTCTCAGATTTCTAGTATTTATTTCTGTTTTTATTTTGCTTAAGGTATGTACCAAATTAGATATGTGCCTATTACATAGACATTAAGTATTATTTTTCATTCATGTTGGGCCTCCCACATTGTCTACTCCTGTAAATCCCACCTTTGATAACCCTCGAGGCCTAAATGCCTGCGATCTGATTATAAGATACTCTGACTCTCACCTCTCCAGCCCTTGAACGCAAAACAGCGTATTAACAATTCCCCTTAGGAGCACGTTCAGGGCCTCTCAGACAGTAGGAACTGCTGGCGGCATATGGAGATATATCACGCAGGAGATGCGCTGAGATCTCGCCAGTGCGGCTTTTCAATCCGACACACGCTGTCTTGTTTGCTCCTGTTTGTTTTAATCGTCCGTCTGCTTGCTGGTTTACAGGAAGTGCGTTGAAGGCGGACAAATCTTTCCGTGTTATTTCTGATCACTGTACTAATATATTTACACAGAACGAGAAGAGTCTTTTCATTGATTCGCGGATAGGATGTTCTGCTGTAGCGTTTTGGCCCTTGAAGCTTTACCGTTTCGGTCTAATAGCGGTTTGACGAATGGTAGACCAACATTAAGGTCTGCAGAAGTGTGCTTGTTAGCAAGGAAACAAAGCTGAACCTCTCATAACTACAATACACTTTAAAGTACAGATAACTCGTAACATCTAGTCAGGGGGGGAAAAAATTATATCCTTAAAGAGAAAATTTGTGTGCGGTCCATGCTAATTCACCATTTAAAGGTGGATGAACCTGCTTCCTTAGAAAGCATATTTTAATAATTAGTCAACACACTGTACCATTGGAAAGATCATTAGAAGCTTGTCATGGAGACTTCAGCAATTACTGCGGGATGACTAGCCCGCATGCATTATAATCAGACATTAAGTGGAACGGTGGAGAAACCGAGCAAAAAAGATTGGCGGTTATGCTAGGGCAGTTTCCTAAGAGACGAGCATGAGAAGGCGATGACTACGTAGGCTGCCCAAGGTTTATTCTTAGCTTAGTACACAGACCTTGAAGAGGAAGCTTTGTATTGACAACTTCATTCTGTTCCTCATGAATACAAACCCAGTCATTTTCGCTCACATTGTTAGTATGTATTATTGCACAAAACAACAGAGCTTAATAGAGGTATATGCTGCTCTTTATGATGCATAAGTTTCCCTTTTACAAAATGTGAAGTTCTGAAAATTATATGAATGGCAACATCAATATTTAACATGGTATAGGCTAACGATGCACTTGATCCTAGCCATTTTACATCCCTAGAGCCCATTTTAAGTAAAATAATAATCCCTTGTGCAAAATAATATGTTTACATGCTTCTTCAAAAGTACAGACATGGCTGTCATGAATGAATTTCCTCCTGAGTGATGCCTGTATCCTTTCTGCATGTCTGATGTAAGCAGCAGCGTCATTAGTTTGCTAGGAGGATGCAAGTCTTCATCCCATGAATTCCAGATGCTGGTTAGAGGTCACACTCGTCTATCAAGGTTTCCTATAAGGTCTTCATTGACATTCTTATCTATATTAATCGCTGGTCACCTGTTGCTTGGGTGAGAAAGTGCATCACATGACAAGTAGGACTGGATGTTGGCAACTAGCCCATGATACAATATGCATCACAATACCAGTGTTACGATTCAATACATCATGAAGCATCTTCATATTACTATTGTATCCTGATGGTTAACAATAAAATATTGAAATAATGGAACTACCAAAATTTAAAATTGGCTGAATTTAATTAACAGGCATTAACAGTATTCAAGTGCCAAGGATGAGTTAATATCTTCGTTGATGCGCATTTCAACTCTCAGGTACATAAACTGTGTATTTCTTTCTGCATACATAAAGCACACATTCCTGGTTTTAAAAGAAGAATGTTAAAAAATAACCTGGTAGAAGGAAACATTTGACTTAAACAGTACTGCAATGAATTAATTAAATCAACTCACTGGTTCAAAACATTGATGGAGAATTGTGGCAAACTGAATCTCGATATGTCGATTATTTGTTGTACTGATACCCCGAAGGGGCGAAGAGTTTCAAGTTGGCTTTGCCTGTTTCCGGGAAGTAGGAAACCAAATATGCAAAGTACCTCTACTAGGCGGTGGGAGTACTGAGGCACATAAAATGGAAACACTTACAAGGAGTCAGTGGGTACCGGTCAGCCAGGACAGCACAGATACTCTGTGGCATAAGCATTCAGCAAGGTTCTTAAACTGCTCTGCTGAACAATCGCAGCATTCCACTGCTAGAAACTTATCCAATTTACATCCATCTTTTTGGAGACAGGAACTCTTGTACAATGCGTTTCTCTTATCTGTCTAATAAACGCTTACAGGGACTGGGATCTCATTATCTATAGGGTCATGGAAAGTCGCTCTGTTCCCGTGGCTGCCCCTGTAACCCCTGGTCCACATGAGAACACAGCAGCTTAGAATGTCAGGCACTGGTTTGGTTGCTGGATGTCTTCAGCCCGCCATTTAATGGATGTGAAAGATCGGTTTTGTATAGTTGGTTGCCATGGTGAAAAAAAACAGCCCATTCCTGTTTGATTTATATTGCATTAGTTGGAGCTGACTTCCTTTTATAATGCAATATCCCTTCACAACATTATCAGGAGAAAAAAATGAAAGCTACTAAGTTAATCGCACAAAACCCATGAAATGTGTACTTTTGGCAATTACTATTACTGATTGATTATAACTAAAGTAGTGCTATAAAAATTAACAGGTCTTATTTGAAAACTATATGTCATGTATGTTATAGTCTGGTACAGTTCAAAAATGTGAGTGAGTGGTGAGCTAGACGGCACATCTAAACACATGATTTATCGTTATTTATCTCAAAAAGCAATGTGGGAAATACTACAATGAGTAAATCACAAAGACTGAATTCATTGCATTTATATTAGAAATTTAATCTGAAACTTATGAACTCTGAGGAGAGTGTAAGCCCCATGAATACTGCCCGCTAGTCCTCAAGTACATATGATATAGTAATATTGGATTTGCCCTGTGTGTACATTTCCAATAAACGGAGACATGCAGACCTGGTTCGTAAACCTGGCGACGACCAATAAAAATGTCCTTGGCTACCTTGAGGGAAACAAATTTAGTTTGATAGATCTGCATATGTTGGCTAGCCACGTTGATAGCTATCTCTTTTTATTAAAGCTCAACATCAGAAGGAATGATACTGGCCCAGAGTCTTCAATGCCCACACATGACCACACTCTTGTAAAGTACTATCTTATTACTATTGCTATCGCACATTTTAGCTAAAAATGTCTTAAAATCTCTGAGCCACTGCATTTTGACTTGGCTTCCTCGCTGATATTAGATCTCTTAGTGGGTCTCAAAAAACATGCCATGTTTACACTAAACCAAATACTTTGAAAGAGGCTTACATTTATTTTAGTCTTTCTTATGTTATTATGTAACTGTGTTGTACCTCTGAAGGTGCCTTTAAAGGAGTACAGTAACAGTCTTGTATACAGGATGTGTCTTACGGTAGTGGAGTGAGTTCAGTCATTGTTTATATAATTACTGATAAGCAAATGTTCATTTTAATTACACATATTTATGTTTTCTTGCTTTCTTTGTAAATATATATATATATATACACAGACACACACACATATATATATAATTCTGACTTTGTAACTTGTTAGTATATTATTTAATTCAGCAGAACTGAGGAAATAAAGACCATATCATGCAATATTGAATATTTGTACACTTGTACACATTTTTCTGTCTTGCATTTCAATATCTGGTTGGTGGATGGAGAAACACATAGAAGATTAGTCTTTATACTGCATTCAGACAGCTTAGCGTTTACAGTAGCTGATTTCGGCTCACCAGAGAGCGATCTTTGGGCCGGACGGCTGGTCCGGCAAAGCAGATTTGAAAACGGAGGGAGCCTGGTAGACTGGCTGTTCTAATCCAGCCAAAGTTCTGCTCCAGAAGTCTAACTGACAGGGAAATGTTTGGCGTGCCATTTCTGGCCAAAATATGTAGCACGGTCTGCCCCAAGGCTGAGGATGAGTAGTCAATAGACATAAAGGAGGAATTAGGGTGCACACTTGCATAGAGGAAATTTACAGATCGATGTGCATGTGGGGTTCTTTTGAATGACTAAGACGAGTAATGCATTCTTCTGCAGTGGGGCGAGCAAACCCAAGCCTTCTATGAAGCCTTACACTTGTCTGGCACCAACAATTTTCATGACAAAGTTCTAACATAAAGCCTAACTGCTTCCTGAAGCAGACCTGAATTGCAACATTTTGTCAGATTTATTAGGTGGAATTGGTTTTGCGCGGCGTGTTTACGGTATTTCACTTCTTCTCACACTGCCATGGCACCACTGTCTGTCGGTGAGCGAAGTGCGTTTCCCATTTCAACGTATGCATGTACATTGCATAAAGATGCTGTTTTCCAAACGGTGCGAGCCGGCTAAGTATTAGACAAATGTATTAGACAAATGTGTAAAGCAGAAATGGAGAATTTCAAATACAATTAATTCTTCATACGTTACAAAAATTTGCCGTTTTCACCGCCGCACAGAATCTCTTTATATTTGTGTCTCTTGAAGTTTTTCGTAATTATGAGGTAATGCTTTACATTAACTGCACCTTAATATTGTATTCATTATGCATTCATAGAACATTCATAAGAAGCAATGCCTTGACACCCTAGCATACCTTAACACCCTATATTAATATACTTTAATATCAAACATTATATGATTATACAGAAATAATAAATGTTATCGTACGATATTGAGGTATGTTAGGATGTTTAGCGTTACCAATTATTATTTGATTGGTTTGCTTTTTATTTAACATGCACTTATGCACACAGATATATAACTGAAAGCTGGGTCCACTAGCCCATGGTGCAATGAGGTGCTCATGGTGCAACCGTGACATCACCTTGCTGACCCTGGGATTTGAACCAACAACCCTCCAATCACAGACGTAGCATCCCACCCCACCACACTGCGCATGCTCAGAGGAAATTTATGCTCAGTAGCTGGACTGAAAGAAACATTTTGTTGTTTATGCAGTATCTATTCATCCTATGAGCACAGGGTCACAGGGGTAAATTTATGCTATTCTTTTCGAAGTATAATTGATTATATGTCATTTTTAATGTCTGTATGTGGCATTCTGTTGTGTCTTATGTATATTTTGAAGATTTTAAAAAGTATTTTCAGCTTAATAATACCTGACTGACTTGCAAGACGATCCCCAAACTGGTTCAGTAGTATACTGCTCCACCATCACAAAAAGCTTCCACTAAGATGAGCTTTAATATTAGAGTCCCTGTTATTGACTGTTCTGAGCTGAAGAGGTGAAGCTTTTCCAGACATCGGCTGATGGTAGTAGTCACTGGGCAGTTGCTTATTTTCGCTTGCAGGAGGAAACGGCCGCCTGCCTCAGCGGGAGGAAAGTGTGATATTTTTGCGAGATGTTTCAGTGCAGCAGAAAAAAGTACAATATAAGTGACACAAAACAAATCCGGAATATGTCACCGCAAGGAGGTTCCAGAGGATTTTATGGGGGAGTCGCATTGATTTTACATTAAAACCTTTCAGTAAAATTGTCTTTGGACTCAGGATGACCAACCTGTATGTGCTTAATTTTTCAAACAAAGCTCTGCCAGAAAAGTGTTTTTGGTATCCCTTTACTTAAAGCAGTCATTATACTGCATTACACATACCTTCACAATGCCTTATAATGCTTTCATAAAGGATTATAAACCCAACTATAACTATATATAAAAAGGCATTACACATTATAGTCATGTTTATTATGCGTTATGAATGCTGTTTGAAGGTCTCATCTACAGTATAATGCACTACAAATACCATAATCTAGCAGAAAGTGTCCTTAATTCTTATACTGACCATTATAATGCATTATGAAGGCATTTATAGTGCATTATAGATGAGACCTTCATAGAGCATTCAAAATGCATGACATACATAACTATACTGTATTATGCCTTTTCATAAATATTATTAGCCATGTTTATAATACTTTATAAATGTGTTAAAAATAGGGCTGTCAAAATTGACGCATTAACGCGGATTAATCCAGCGTCGTGATTAATCTGATTAAATATATTAACGCATT
>JAODKM010000032.1:7025788-7049259 GCA_026780845.1 Petrocephalus sullivani | reverse complement strand
AGCCCTCCAACCAAACTCAAACGCCATTTTTAGGCGGCCCCTAGCGGGCCCCGAGGGGGGTCCGCCAACACCGGCGGATTGAGATGGAAAAGCCTCTTTTCCCTTGGAGTGGTTCAAGGCCCCCCCCCCCCCCCCCAATCCCTCAGCCGCAGCAATGGAGCGAAATTACAGCAAAAGAGGAAAAGTAAGAGCCTGCCCCCGCACTCTCATGTGCCGTGCCTTAGACACACTCGCTGTCCAAGCTAAACTTTTTAAATGACCTCATTCCTCACGGCTCTCCCCTGCCTCTCTGCCTTGACCCCTGAATGAAAAAACCGCCCCGTCTCACTGCAGGACTCCGGTCGTACTCCACTACATGCCAGAACCCCGTTACATTTTACATTAATTCCAAATTAGTGTGCATTGGTGGATTTTTGTGTCTCTTTGCTGAAATAGTTGTAAATATTGTATGAGAGCATGTGTAATCATTGCAAAAATGTAGCAGGAAACTTTCTTACGTCATTCTGTGCGCCCCTACGAGTTCTGCGGCAGTAAACTGAGGCAGGCTTTCACTCCACACATGTAGTAATCACTGAGAATTCTGGGAAGACACCTGATGGCTATGGGCAGCACATGCTAAGCCTGGAGTTCTAAACTCCTTTCACAATCTCCTTCCCTCTGTGAGGAATGTGTTAGTCATCTCTGCGAGACGGATCTTCCTTTGTAGAGCCGCAAAGACGCAACAACTGCATCCCAATGGCAGTCCTACACACACCGGCCTCCCAGAGAACCTGATGTCTGTGGTACCGAAAGACACGACGGCTGCTGTTACTTCTTTCCCGTCCTCCTCCCCATGTTAATTACACTGATAATTGTTGCAATTTTCGATGTACTCATTATGGCTTCAGATAAATTCTGTCTCCGTGCGGTGAGGATCAGTCCAGAGAATGGTTTTCTCAGCGAGCCAGTAATCTGAAAACAAGATGGTGTTGGAAGGAAAGATGCATTGTACTCATTAGGTCAGCATTAACTCTCTTTCCTGTCCTATTTCATTATCGTCATTTTTCTTAAAGGTACTCTGATCCCACCCCCCCACAATGGCAGCCATTTTAATCAGAGAGGATGGTGTTAGGGAGTTGAGAGATGAGGGTGTGAATCAGCACATTGAAAATGCACATGTCTCATTTCTCAGGATGCATTTAACTCGAGAACCGTGGGCTCATATGTGGCCATTTTGCTCTGTCAGATACGCCCCCCGGCATCTACACGCCGTGACGGAAATGGAGCGTTCACCAGGGAAACGTTGGATTTCTGAGCCGAGTGCCATTCGTAATGTCGGGCGGCACAGCAGGTCTACAGCTATAACACGGCATTGAAAATGGCGGGGGGGGGGGGGGGGTGGCGTAGAGGAAGGCAACGAGGGCTCCGCTTTTAAACAGACACACGCTCCTCACCAGGATCCCCTTGAAGCCTGACCGACATTCTGCGGCCCATTAGTTTCGCAAAACACCCCGCACAATTCGTCACGCTGAAATTAAAGCATTGTATTTCCTCAACACCACCTAGTGTTGGAGCCCTCGAGAGAGGGCTGTCATCACCACAGACCTTAAGACTATAAACACAACACACAAAGCTTTTTAGATATTGAAATATTGAGGCATAAGAAACACGTTTCCTGCAGTGAAAACTGTATTTTGGATGAGTCACCAAAGGTTTGAGTGGTGTGTGACTCAGCGGGCTATGCCTCCATGCTTGTGATGAGAAAGGTTGCCAGTTCACATCCCCATCCTTGGATACAATAGTCACATGTCAATTGAGCCCTTGAGCAAGGTTCATAGGAGTTTTACTCACAGAAATATAGTCTGAAGGCAGAATGAAAAATGGTTCAGAGAGACAATGAATCAGATCTTGTGTCATATGTCAGACCAACCAATCAGATGCCTTTGCCTGCCCTCCTCTAGTTGCTTGGACCTGCCTCCTCTGCAATCTGATTGGTTATCCTGCCTCCTATATCCTCCAACCTTGGTCATAGGATATTCGCTCAAGCAACTGCAGCTACTCTCTTTATCTAGGTGGCTATCGCCATCTGTCCTGGGTCATGACACCCCAGTAACAAAACCACTTTTGTACCCTCACTTAAATTATATTTCCAGCATAAAATGGAGCAGATGTCAAGCTTAAAGGGATAAATGGTATAAATGTCAAAAATAAATGCAACCAAGCCCATTAAAACAAGAACCACTCCTGACCACACTAAACTACTAATAGTACTAAAAGGTTTTTTTTTTAAAGCTGCTAAACTACCGCTAAGGAATACAAGAGATGTTAAATTCTTCTTTCACATTATAAAGTATTAAAAATTGTTGCACGGATCACCAGGGCTCCCGGCCTTAGTGCACCACATGGGGCCAAACGGAGACACCCACCCGCCGCTGGTCATCCTGGATCATCTCCATCACAGGTTCCCTTCCTGCCCTTGCAGATCTACCTGCGGTTCCTTGACTACGAGATGCAGAATTCAAACGAGTGCAAGCGCAACTTTGTGGCGGTGTACGACGGCAGCGGCTCAGTGGAGGACCTGAAGAGCAAGTTCTGCAGCACAGTGGCCAACGACATGATGCTGGTGTCGGCGCTGGGCGTGATCCGCATGTGGGCCGACGAAGGCAGTCGCAAGAGCAGATTCCGCATCCTCTTCACCACTTTTCAGGAGCGTAAGGAAACCTGCTTCCGTTTTCCTTCCAAGCAGTTTATCCCTTTGAATAAGGAATTCGATTTTTACGGTAGGCCTCAGGAAAGAGAATCTCAGAGTAACAGAGAAAAAAGATAAATCATAGGTTGAAGTGAGGCATTAAAAATTAATTCATTCGTTTTCTTTATTTGCTTGGAGAGCTGAGGTTCCTGGGCTTCAGTTGACTAGACGCTGATATAGAAGTACAGGTATTTATCGACTTGCGTCCAGGTTACCTTTCGGAAATGAAAACATAAGTCAATCTGGACGTACCTCGATCATTATAGGGGGGAGGCCAAATATACTGTACAACATAAGATACAATATTACTCATATTTAATTAAACCGCTAATTAATTAAATTAAACTGGCTATTGGTTAGTTTTGGTTCTTGCTGCATGCCGCAAGTTGTAAAATACGTTTGCTAACTACATCTGCTTCGGACGTCTCTCTATAAGTTTTACTAAGGTTCTTACAGGACCTCAGACCAAAGTATAACCAGACACATGAATTCAGATGACTGAATATAGTTAGCAGGTTTTTGAAGATAAGACACAAGAAAAAAAAGACAATATTTTGATCAAAGACAGATAATTCTAAACTTTCACAGCGTTTAGGTATTGATCATGGAAACTTCTGTAGCAGTGTTCAGGTACTGAAAACAGAAACTGTCACCCACATCACAGTCCACTTAGTCCCTTCTTGGATTCACCTTGAAGAAACTTAGCGCTTCGCAAAAGCAGTACAGCGTATTTCAAACATTGCTGTTTCTCTAGAGTCCGTCATTAATTAATGAGCAAAGATGTCCGAGAGCTATCTGGAATCTTTCATCTAGGTTGGCGTATATGCCAGGGAATTTCTGTGGCCCTACTGAGAGACTGAAGCGGCGGACATTATTCTGTGCTCCAAGGCGAGTATGCTGTGGTAGAGGAGTGGCTGCAGGTTCGGCCCGCGATAAGAAGCAGCCCCATTGGCAGAGTGCCATTATCAGAGATCGGACCGCGAGGCCGAGGCTGACGCATGCCGCACAGATTTTGGCGGGAAAAAGATTGGGGAAAACAATGAGCAGGCAGTCAGGCTAGCCTTTTCGTAATTTTTTTTCTGGTGGTCTAATTCCTTACGCTCCACATTCCCTGCACCAGCCTGCGCCCGTTTCGTGCTTCTCTGAGGCACCGTTAAATTAACGTGAAATGATCTGAAGACGGGCATTAACGGCAGGCCGGCGCTGGCCAGCGCACGCACAGGGACATCATAATGGGCTATGCGGGTCCAAGCAGATGGAGCTTTAGTTCGGGAACAGACAGGCTTTAATCGGGGTTTCGCGAGCCTTCACAAACCGCAGCGGCTGCTTCTGAAGCCCATCTGCGCCACGCGCTCTATGCAGCCCATGAGCTCGGGATGTGCTGTTGCCCAGGAAACCCCTGCATAATCAGCCCTCACCCCAGGCAGGTTAAGACCATCAGCACTGTCAATGGAGAAGGGGGACAGGCAACATCTCTGGGGGGGGGGGGGTTAATCAGCTTTATTTTTATCACAGATCTTGTAAAGACAGATATTCTTAGAAGCATTTACAGTAAAACTTTCAACTGATGGAATTTGAAATGCTTCATATGTAATTTCCAGGAATATTTTCATCCTCCAAGCCTGTTCTTTGGTTTGAAGAAGTCATGTTTTGTATTTTATCAGGAGTGAATTATCTTCTGATAAGGTGTCAGCGATTTGTGACCTATTAATTTGAAACTATGTTTACACCAAGGCAAGATAGCAAAGAAACATTACCTGTTAGAAACACTGATATTTTCAACCATATTGTCAATTAAAACTTGATTCACACGGCTAGTTGTATTGGGATTTTTTTATGCGAGCCTAATGGCAATAATAAAATATAGTAAGAAAGTATGAGTCTCCGTGGAGATTAGTCAAATTCCATTTCTCAATTAAGTGAGAGTTACGATCTTTCGTTTTGGGGTGCTAGGGTGCCACCTAGTGGTGATGGGGTGTACTTGATCCCAGGTTGATTTAGAGACAGTGGCCTGTTAGTTCAGTGAGTAGAGTGATGACTCATCCCAACATCCTCTGTGTTATTATTCACCTGAGATTGCCCGTGGAGTAAACTGCATCACCATAGCTACTCTGTACAACCTTGAGCCTTCACTCTGCGGGGGTGAAGCATGGTAATGGGGTGTGTTTGAGAATGAAAGAAATGATAGCCCTTCCAATCAATACTTATTTATAATGTTAAGACTTTGAACATTGCAGTAGTAAATGACATGATATTTTGGGCATGGACAAACATCATTAGTATCATGTGTGATTGAGGGGGAGGTGTGTCCCCAGTTAAAAGTGACCTTGATTTTTAATTACAAGATGACTTCAGGCTGTCGAATTTCAGCTGTCTTTTTTCCTGATAGCCTTCAACAGATAACTTTCTCTGACCACATGTGTAGTCATCTGGGTCGCATCTCTTCCATTAAGATTCAGTTATGGATATTAAACATTTTCCAGGTTGAGATTTCGCACAAAAGCAACTGCGTTTTAAATCCAAATCCATTGTTAAGTATGATTACCACATCATGCCTTTCAGAGAGTAGTGTACCTATAGCTAAAGCGAGTATTATAGTGAAACATTTGATTAATTTGGGTTAATTTACCATAGTAAAAGTCCGATCTCTTTTCACTCCAATAGTCACGGTAATTTGAATGGCATTGCTTTTTCTAATGGTGTCTAAAAACGTGAAGCGCGTATACTGATTGCCGCGCAGACACAATGACTTTCTGGCTGCCCTCCTTCATGAAGGCATGTATAAAAACACAGTATTACAAAACACACACTAGGCCACAAACATGGGCGTCTTTAGGTCCGATCCGACGACAATCTCCATTCAAAGAACAAAAGAAGATAAGCCCAAGGCAGACTTGACTTAGCCCCTGGTCTTTTCAACAGCTAAAACAGCCCTGGCCACAAACCTGCATTTTAGTTCACGCTGATTTGCTTGGACCTCAGCCAGTTGTAACTGAAAGTAATTTCCCTGCATTTTAGATCCTTACTCTCATGCTGTTCGGCTTGTGAGCCGCATTGCTGAGAATGCAGCCTGTCTGTCGCTTATTTGGGACTGCCCCGTATTATTTTCTCCTTCAGCCCCGTGTGAAGCAGACACTTTTTTCTGCCACAGTAACATGTGCATCAACAACTCTCTGGTGTGCAATGGGGTGCAGAACTGCGTCTACCCCTGGGATGAGAACCACTGCAAAGGTGAGTCTGCTGGTTTTCTTTCATGGAGCACCTCTGACGCGCATGCACATCCTTCGCACCACACGGGACCTGGCTGCGACGGACGCACCAGGACGGTGGGTCCCATTGGGTGTCAAAGGTTGCTTCTAGCATGTTTCCTAAAAGCAGAATTGCACCTTTGACTATGAAAATGCATGGTTCGTTGTAGCTAGATACCCACCTCACCTAAGAATGCCTCCAGGTTCTTTTTGTTTTTAGTGCTGAATAGCCGCTGTGACGGTGCAATCTTAGCTTGCAAACTTTGCGCTTGTATTTCCACGCCACTGTAACCCAAATGAAATATAGCTCCAATTTCCAAGCACGGTTAGATCGGTGTGGGCTTATTCTTCACAGGGGAGAGGGCACTCAGGTGGCCGAAAACGACAGTTTGCTAGAGTCAGCGTTTTACCTGGTTACCTTTTTTGTTGGCTGCATTGTTTCCCTCTGTTTGTGTTGAAATGTACCCGCTAGCCCTTAGCGCTCGTTCTCACATCCGTCCTCATTGTTTTGGATGGTTTGTGCTCCCTGCTCTGGACACAATCATTTGCTTCCCAGTGGCCCAGACCAAATCAACACCCGTCATTATGCTGAGAGTTATTCACAAATACCAGACTCTTCCCCAATGGGACTTGTTGCCTGTTTCCCAGCCACTGGAAAACAGCCGTATGTCTCGGGCCGTTGTCTTGTGAGTAATCCTTTGTTTTTGTATCACGCAGAGAAGAGGAAAGCTAACATTCTGGACAACCTCAACAACACGAACGGGACAATAATCGGAGTCACCTGTTGTATCGTGATTATCCTACTCATTGTCTCCGTCATAGTTCAAATAAAACAGCCTCGCAAAAAGTACATAATCAGGAGGGAGGACTTTGACCCGACTATGTTTCAGGAGGTCTTCGAGCCCCCGCACTACGAACTGTGCACGTTGCGCAGTGCCGCAGCCTCTGCCGAGCTGGTAGACTTGGCCGATGACCTCGAGACCTACCATAAACTCAGGCGGTCCTCCTCCCGATGCATTCACGACCATCACTGTGGATCCCAATTGTCCAGCGTCAAGGGCAGCCGCAGTAACCTCAGCACGCGGGACGCCACCATCCTGACAGACATCCAGCCTCAGCCAGTCAGACCGCTGATCCCGCCCACCAATCGCAGGAGCATCCTGGTGATGAAGCACAGCTACTCGCAAGACGCCACCGACGGGGGCGACCTGGATGATGACATGGAAGAGGTGCCCACCACCAGCCACAGGCTGTCCAGGCACGATAAAGGAGTGCAGCGGTCAGTATCCATAGAATTTTGATGAAGACTATCACTTGGAACACTTTAATACCCAAACATGTGTTTGTTCCTTTTATTCATTTTCTTCCCCGTTTGATTTCTTGCCTTCAGCTTTTTATTACGTTATGACTTCCCTTATTTTGATTTCTCCGTCTTCCATTCCAACCTCTGTGTCATTTGTATGGGGGCTGGCTAAGGCTGGTAATCTTACCAGCCTATGGATGGTGACATGTTGTTTGAGTTTGTTTGAACATAACTGCATGCTTTGTCCTACCACCACTCCAGAACCGTCCTGTGCTACCGAAGAAAACTATCTTTGCATAAAAATAACATATAGGGAACTGTTGTCCATAAAGATACACTATTTTATATTCTGTGGTGCATGGGGATTGCTAAGGGCTAAAACAAACAGCCCTGCCGAGAATGCTCGATCCTTCTTTTGGACTGTTTGAAGGATCTTATTAAGATGTTAATATATTGTTTAAATATATTAATGTTCTCAGTACTTTGAACTAAAGGGCTTGTCACTTTTCGAGAAGACTAACAGCACTTTTTGAAATAAACCTAAGCATTGTAGAAAGAGATTTGAAAAGTAATAAAATTATATACAATATAATATAAAATGGACAAATTTAAGAAAATTTGTTTCTATTCAGTAAAGCAAAATTTTATGGCATGAACCTGTTTATACAACAAAATATTTTATTGTATCACTGCACTTAGCTTGTGAGGATTAAATGTTTACAGAAACAAATGATTATATCAAAGATACATACAATTCATACAACATGCCCTATTAACTGGCATGCATGCATATGTTTGATGTGTATGCATGCTTTACATAGTTGTTTTGTATGTTTGGTTCACCTGTATTTGCAGACGAGAAACACTTAGGCATATTCCTTTAATTTCTGCATGTACATGTTTTAACATTTCAGACCCAGTGTGCTGCGTTTACAGTATGTATGCGTAACCTTTTCTGTCTATGCAAAAAGCAGTGTGATATTAAATGAAAGAGCCGTGACATTGCAGGTTCTGCCTCATTGGGTCACTAAGCAAACACGAATCCGAATACAACACAACTAGGGTCTAAGAGACAGTCTCAAGGTAAGGATTCGATACATGGACCCATCCCCCTGTTTTGTCGAGTCATTATAATTCAGTGTAAGTCCACATTTGCTGCCACACTTGATTTATGTTTTATCCTAAACGTGGGTGCTTCTCGCTACTGGCAAATGGTTTCTGTTTGTGTTGTAAATTAATTTCCATTTCAATGATTTGTTTACCAGCCAGATTTGTGGTAGGTTTGCATATTATTTCTGTACTTGTAGTTTTCGCTTGTGTGTTTGGAGTCACTGAATGCTTGATGTTTGTTCAGCCATAAGCATAAATTTTAACATTTGGCATATATTTTCGTCTAAGGATAAAAACTCCTCATTTTTTATGTTTGCATGGATGCGGACGTCGATTTAATAGTATTTGCTAATACTATCCATAATTTCTACATAACACTTCAGTCATCTTTATTCATAATGTAATCAGTCATAGTTTTTAAATTAATTTTGTTCCCATGATCTATAATTAATTGGGTCTGTGAATACTGATTATAATCTTTTCTACTCTATAGGGGCCACTTGCAATGAGCAATGTTAGTACAAGACTGGCATATGTTTGTGAAGCATGGTTAAATATATGCTTATAAAATAATTAGATTTTGACCAAAATTAAAATTTTTGTTTATATGTATGCCTTTCTATATTGACTAAATATAGATAGCAACATCTATAGATTACGTAGTGCAGTGCAGCTAGATTGGTAAAGATAATTGAAGATGATATTATTTTGTCCTCCTTCTTCTTAGAATAAAGCCAAAAACAGAGATAAACAAGACTTCTAGCAGTGTCCGATTTTCCCCCGCCTGCTCATTCAAGTTGAAATTTTGCAATGCAGTGAAGTGCGACATCTTTTATATTCGCATGTGGAAGGCTGGTTCACACTGCGCGGACAACCGCTCCCAGCCCAGCAGCACACAAGAGCAAATTCAGGAAAAGTAAAGGCTTGAGATCTGACATGTTTCCTTAGCTCCTTCTAAATATGAGCATACATTCCAGAAAGCTTGCCATCCTTCTAAGTCAAGGGTGGCCAGTCTTATCCACAAAGGGCCGGTGTGTATGTAGGTTTTTGGGGGTAACCTTTAGGTCAGCTGTTCACACCCAGGTGTGAGGACTCTTCGGCCAATCAGTCCGCTAATTAGTAACCTGATTAGGGAGTTGCAGTGAAAACCAGCATACACAACGGCCCTTTCTGGATAAGATTTGCCACCCGTGCTACAAGGTATGCTTCTCAAATGGAACAAATTTCAAGTCTCTCCCAGTTTTGTACAGTTATATTTACATTTAAATATTTAGCAGCAGCAGGCCTGTATCCAGAAATCGGGAGACCACTGTTATATGCTCAAATGATCATCTTTCTTTAACCCAAGTTTTTTAGCAGATCTTGATGGAGACAGTGCAGGCAATCCACACTGAATGGTGTTGATGTGAAGAGTAGAGAGTAGAGAACTAGTAGGAGGACAAGAAACTCAGTCTTGGAGATGGTAAAATGAAAGTGATGGTCCCTCATCCAGGCTGCGATGTCAGCCAGGCATGCAGAGATTCATGGTGTCACCAGGAGAAAAGATCAAGTAAATCTGGATATAGTAGTGGTACTGTAAGAGTGGTAGGAGTAGTAGTGGTAGGAGAAGCCATAAGACTGGATGATCTGGCCTAGACAGGTAATGTAAAGAGAGAAGAGGAGAGGGCCAAGGACAAAGCCTTGGGGAACAATAGGTATTACCTGATGTGATTTGGACACCTCTTCACACCAGACAACTTGGAATGATCTGTCTGAAAGGTCTGAATCAAACCAGCATAGAACAGTCTCCATGGTGTCGAATTCAGAAAGGATGGCCAGGATCATTTTGTAATTATCTATGTGACGAGCTGCAGAGGGGTTAAGCAGGATGAGTACAGTTGATCGGGACGCAGCCCTTGCAGCTTGTAGTGTCTACGACAGCATGGAGGATAGTCGTGTGTCTGTGACTGAAGCCAGACCGAACTGTCTCCAGGAGGTTGTACTTTATGGGAAATTCAGAGTTTTGACTCAGGACAACATGTTCACGAGATTTGGACAAGAATGAGAGAAGGAAGACTGGCCAATGCTTCTCAATCCTTGAAGGATCGAGTGATGGACTTACCCAAGCCTGTTCATGGGGCAGGGAATTTGCCAGTTGTATACTGTAGGATGAATTATAGGATGTATAGGATGGCTGCTTTAAATTAACTCATACTTGTTTACCTCAAAAATAACTATAACACTCACTATAAAGATGATTCTATTAACAGATTTTGAAACAAACAAAAGGCCTATTTAAGAGGGTGTCATGTTTTCCAACAACATAAGCTGTGGGAATCTGTTCAGTGGGAATGACTTCAGAATTCTATGCCATTCATGACGACTGTAAATTGACAACATGAATTGCAGTTTGTCCACAGGCAAATTTCATCCCATAAGCATGACATAAATGGGAGTTAATGTTAACTCAAATTTCCCCTGGCAACAATTATTATTTTGTTATTCTTCATAAGAAGATGATTATTATTTTTATCTTAATAAAGTTTATGGTCTTAGAATCTATTCTAAATGGAATATATGTGACATATATTAAACATCTTCAAAATAAAGATCAAGAGAATAGCGAACATTTTATTTTTATTATCTGATTGTCATTTCTAATCTTGTATTTTCCAATTATAAATTCAGTGGATGTTAAAATTGTACAATTTGGTCTGGGATTACAGTAAAGTGCATAAGTAAGAGATTTCATTGCAATTGGCCCTAGCTATTACCAGTCAGCTTTTTAAAAAAAATATGTGAAATAGAAAAATTTATATTAAATTAAGCGTTATATTTTCAATATTCTGTTACTCTCAACTGCATTTTTTAACAGCAGTTATATGCTTCGATACTTTAATTTTTGTTTCTCCCTTGTAGAATTGCACTTTGTTAATCGTTCTTAATTTCTAACCATTTCTCCATCCGTTTTTAAAGCATCCTGTTCCCACTCTGATATTTGACGTCACTGTTGTGCCGTGTTGAACGGTGTATGATTTGCGATGTACTTGCCTCTGTTCTGCATTACATGTGCATTGTTTTCATTATTTAGACGTCTTGAATATAGTGCAATCCTGGATGGGTACGAGCAAGCATCACTGCATTGTGAACATACGGACCGGAGACATACACCAGCATGATGACTTATGGACACTTTATAGCAAAACACCTTAAATGTAATACATGTTACTCTGATAGTGAGACTGATTGGGGTGAAAGGACATGGTGGCCATCCATGAAACTTGAAATCAGATGGGCTGATTCATGACCTTTATTGTAATTCACCTTTTCTGTTGTTGTAAACTTAATGGAAAGATATTGAAATAACCAATTTAGTTCTAATTAAAAAAAAATTTGAGTAGTTTTAGGAATTATTTTGCTTAAAGGGATCTTGGGCTTATAGAAAAAAAATAAAACCTTTGTTCTGGATGATTTTTACAAAAGGCATGGCATTTCCCTTTATGTTTTATTATACGGTTCCTTTGTTAAAGGCTTAAAATCTGTACCTTTCTAAGAAATATGTAAATTATTTCTTGTATTAACTATTTCTAACTACATTTTTCTACAGAAATTTCACAATTGTAGAAAATAACGTGTGCATGCCTTTATATTTCTTTAAAACTAAGAATGTTAATATGTTTATTGTTACTTATTCACATTCATTCACTTTCTGACTGATTGGATCCTTCAAAATAGGTTAACATAATTTGATCATATTAATATTGAAATAAGAAAATGCATGCTAAAAGATTAACATATATATTACAAACTGATTATAAATAGCACATAGATTTATTGTTTTAATTAAATATTCAGTTCTTTTCAATGCAGATATCTTCACGTGTAACCTGTGATAAACATTCTCCTGACAGCATGTGACCTTTCTAAGCAATTAAAACAAAAATAAAAACTTTTCTAATGCAGACATTATGAAGCAGATAAGCTCCAAACCAGGAGGGTGCCTTTCAACGCAGACTTTCCCAATAAATTCTTTCTAAAAAATAAAATTAATTGATTTTCTGTGAACATTTTCGTAATGTTTTGTTGCCTATTTGCCTTGTCTGCACTATTCATTTGTTTGGCAAGACAAACAGTGATATCACCAGCACAGTCCAATTTGCAGTTTCTGAGCTGGCCTCTAGATGGCAGAGTGGTTAAGGAGGTTAATTGTCCTTATTTTGCACTTGGAATAGTTATAAAGAGCATTAGTCATAATGCTTGTGGCATAATAGGAAATTGAACAGGGTTCAGTGTCAATTTCAGGTCCAGAAAATAAAAAAATTAAAATCTAGACCAAGACTGTTTCGACCAACTAGTTGAGCACTCTGTGACTCTAGCTTTTTACTCTTAGTCTGCATTTTTACTTTCTGGACCTGAAATTTACATCTCTGGTGTGAATCTGTAATCATCCAGCAAATTACAAGATTTTTGCAAGAGTATGATGTAAAGAAGACCTAAATCTAACCTTGGGAGTAGTTTGGCAGTTGTAGATATTGCAAAAGCTAAGGATGTTATATTTAAGGATGCATAAGCAACTTTATATAAATATATTTTTTAAGATTGGAGTGCTTTATTGTCATTGTATAATAATGGGATTGCGTAAGACCTTGGGCCTGTATCACGAAGTAGGATTTCCTACTTAGCTGGATAATCTGTCAGATTTAAGGTAGTCCTGGCTATATGTAAGTGCATGACAATGAAGTCCATCTAAACTGGGGTACCTTAAATCTGACAAGTTATATAGCTAACCAACAAATCTCGCTTCGGGATACAGGCCCCAGATTAGATAAAGATGATGACACAATCAGTTGATTTGCAAACAGAACTGAAATGGCATATTTAATCAAGAAATCCATCTTTCAATTGCTAAACCTTGGACATGGTCACAGGAGATTGTCCCCGGGGGGGGGATTGAGGGCATGAGGCTGGAGGACGCCCTGTATGAGATGCTGGTCCATCACAGGGGGCACACACTCCGTGGGTAATTTAGGGACACCAATTAGCCTGACCATATGTCTTTGCACTAGGAGGAAACGAGATCCCCACACAACACGCCGTTTTGGCAGTTCTGCTGGGCCTCTCTGCCTCCCAGTTTACCATGAACGCTAAAACATTCAAGCACAAAATGATAGCAGATCCATGGAGTGGGCTGCTTACTGCTGACTGTATTTATTTAAAAGCTGCATAAGCATAGCTACTCTGACCAACATCAGAAACGGAAGGTGCAAAAGAAAATTCTCTTAACATTGTCTTCCATTTAGCTATTAAAGGTTTTCCAAATTAAGGGTGATCTCATTGCCAGCTCAAAATGTATAGATGAGTCTGCATTATAGCCTTTGATATTACAGCCTGATGAATCCCAGTGTGCTCATTAGAAAATACGGTTTTCAGTTACGGTTCCAGAACCTCACACCATAGTGCTTTTACACTGCAAAACTCAAAATAATTGGAGTTATCTGTGACCCATAACTGATGCCAGATAAACAGAAAAAATATATATGTCAAAAAAATTTACATTTCTGAAAGCTCAGGCAATTTCTTTTGAGAGACTGTCAGATTTGCTTTTGTGTGGATAGGTGCTAAGACTGACATTTGCTGCATAATATAACAAATAATAGTATGTAATAAGCTGCTAAATAAATGGACATATACTGGTCAATAGTGATTCAAACACTTCTAACTATAACAAAATTATGAATTAATAAACATACTTATGAAATGTAATTGTAATGTCTTAAATGTCAGGTTTTGTCTGTCCCATTTTATTATTATTATTATTATTACATTCTTGAAAAATGTGCATTTTTATTGATTCTTAAATGTGAGTCTATCATTTTAAACATTTTATTTTCCAATTCAGCTGACATTAAATGCTGATGTCTGTTTTTCTTTCAGTTTGATTCATATATACAGTTCTTTTGTTTTTTTTCCCAACTTCTGTCTCTGTGTACAGTTGGCCATTAATTTGCAAGTGTCATGTTAGAATTGTAATTAATGTCTTAACTTGAAAAAGGTTTGTTTTTATGTTAAATATTTATCTCTCGTCTGTTCCATTCCAACCATGCCTTCAAGTAAGTAACAATTATGATACATTATAATGAAATAATATGAATGCAAATTAAGATGGAGGTGGTTTATGTAGTACACCTCGTCATTACATGTTTCATAGGAATAAAACAATGGTCCTCAGATCGTCAGATACACCTTTATAACCTAACTAGTCACTAACATTTTATACATACTGTACACACACACACACATATATATATATATATATATATATATATATAACAATGTAATGAGCAAAAGCACAAACTAAAATGCTATATATCCATAATACCAAATATGGCATCAGTGATTAGTTGTGACAAGATCCCACGCTGTTTATGAGAATCCTGAGGATTGTTTTATAACAACTTATATAAACCTACTGAAATAGGTCAATTTTCTACAGTGATGTGTGTATATGGGTGTGTTTGATCAGGATTGTTTATAAGAATGGGATGTCTGCATTTTACTCATCTTGAACTTGGTGATAAAGAAACATATATATTACATTTTTCTTAACGTAAGTATAAATAGCATCGTAATTCCCATGTGAATGAGGCATCTTCAGAAAGATTGGTGATTACTGAAGCTAACCGTATTTTCATTTCTCTACAGGCAGATACATCCACACTCTACATCTTGCCAAGTTTGACAGCTTATGGAACTGACTCTTAAACCCTGCATCCACTATGAAAGAACTGTTGCTTTATGTGACTTTACCAATTAACTGTTATCAAGGAAAATACACTTTTTCTTAATTTGTGAATGCGTTGAGTCTTTTCTTTGTTCAAAGATGTTAAGCATTTGCTTGTGTTTTTCCAAAAACTGTATGGCCACTGAATTTGAGAAGGATTTTTCAAACATTTTTGAATCTATTTCTTTATATAGTCAATACCTTACATGCACATTCTATGGGAACTGAGCGTATCCTGTCAAACCAAATGATTTTTAAACTTTTAAACTCTTCATTTGGAAGTTAAACTTGGATATTCTGGTGAAATTCTGTTTGGAATCCCTTAAACCCAGTCAGGAATAATTCAGTGTTCCATACCTTATGTAAGTGAATCACAGGTTGTGTTTTCGTGTTAAAGATGGCTGCCCTAAGGGGATTAGCAACAAATAAGCCCTGTATGTACTGTATGTTGTGTAGGTTCTTAGATTAGGAGAGGCTCAAATGAGGACAGTGGAAACACTGCAGTAGAATTCACTGGCAACTTATAACTTGGGGATGAAAAGTTAAAATTTTGTGAATTCTGCGCTCCATTAATTCTTTATCAGATTTCAAACCTGTGATTATTTTTGGTTTCAGGAGCAATATTTTAGGAAAATTAACAGTTGCCACAACATTTTACTAAACAGAGTCTTTGTAGTTAATAGGACTCAACTACACATATAAAAATGGTCTAACCCAAACGTCTGCTTGTTTGCTTAGAAAACCTATAGTGAACCAGTAAACAATTGAAATGATATGAGTTTATCATGTTAGGGCATTTCCCAGATGCAAGATGTGTGTATATTTTAGATTTTTTGTTTTGTTTTGTTTCTTTTGGATAGTGATATTTTATTTGATAACTGAAATATGTTTGGAATAAATTAAAGGAAAAAAAAACCTATGCATAAAACTAATTGTATTTCTCTTACTTTTAAAAAGATCAGGTGTAGAATGGCTGTTGTTGGAAACCAGATACTCATGTTTTTAACTTCTCTTACACACTTATGTAACATACTCACAGGAGACTCAACTTCAGTTTAATTACATCACTACTTATTTCCAAAATTTTTAATTTCACGAAAAGCAGGGGGCAGTCAATGACAGTATTGAACTACCGCTCTCAGTTTACTTAGAGTACTATTCATTGGCTGTTGAGTTTCATTTTACTTACTATTGGTCAGCTACATAATATTCCGCATAATGTTATTTTTAAAACCACATTTCCCTTTTCGTCTGGTCATATTATTTACAGATTTTAGTTAAGTATAAACCAAGTTAATTTGAAAGCAAATAGTAATATCAAATATTATTTCAGTCATATAATCACATCTACGTTGTTTTGGTGTTTGGTGTCATCTGAAGTGTGGACATCAAGCTTAATCATAAACGATGTCCTCATATTAGCCTACATGCCTTTACAAAAAACACCAGTACCCATAATTCCGCGGGGTTCAGCTTGGCGCGCCGATGACGTAACATACGGGCCAAGCGTCGCATTTTGCCCCTGCGTTCTGCTTTGGCTTTCTGATTATATGATTTAGGCAATTGGACGCCACTCTGCATGCAAAGCGACCTGCGCCGCGCACGTTATCTAGCCGCCGGGCCATTTTCGGCGTCCGCCGCACTTTGAGTTCATGCAGCGAGTTAGTTAGTTAGTTAGTTAGTTAGTCAGGCGTCCGCCGGCTGCCAGCCGTAGCCGCAGATCCCCGGACAGCATGCTGTACTCTCTGCTAAGCAAAGCCGCACACGTCCAGTTCCAGCAGGCGGGGGCAGCTCGCTGCGCCGTCTGGGCGCTGCATCGTGCCCGCTGGCAAGAGCGCCTGGCTGCAGCCGGACCCCCGGCGGGACGCTGCTGCGGCCCTGCCCGTCAGTCCGTGCGGGGCTTCTCTCTGCACCTTGGGCGGAGGAGTAACGCGAAGGACGGCGACGGCGCAGACAGGCGGGTGTCCGTGTCGGCGAGGCGAGGCGAGGCGGCCGCGCAGAAGGGTGAGCACCCGATTGCAATTTCGCTCTACTGAAGTATAATGACAGTGAAGCTCTCCTGACTGATGTACATCTGCACCATCTACACAATTCTTCGGCGTTTGCATGCCCCGTCATACGCATGGAGCAGGTGGGCAGAGGTGTCAATGTCAGGTCCAGAAAGTACAAATCCAGACCAGGATTTTGTTTCAACCAACTAGTTGCGCACTCTGTGACTGTGACTTTGTGCTCGACTGATTGGTTGAAACAAAATCCTGGTCTGGAGTTTTACTTTCTGGAACTGAAATTGACACCTCTGTAGGTGGGGGCATGATTACTGACTAATCCCGGGTGGGCAATCTTATCCGCAAAGGGCCGGTGTGCATGCAGGTTTTTGCTGTAACTCCCTAATTAGATCACTAATTGGAGGACTGATTGGCTGAAGAATTCCCACACCTGGCTTTGAACAGCTGACCTTAGGGGTATCCCAAAAACCTGCATACACAGCGGCCCTTTGCGGATAAGACTGCCGACCCCTAAGGGTTAGAACCCGCCACCTTCCGGCTACGGCTCAGATCCATACCCTCCTCATCCACCTACCTATTATAGTAATGGTAAGAATAGTTACTTTTGTCATATGAAAATTGTTGCATTGTTTTGATGACTTTTAGTGCACATTGTAAAATGTATTTAGACGGAATGTTATCTGAATTGTTTTCTGTATATGGGCAGTTGCATATTGCTTGTTCTCTGATTTTGCTTTTTTTGCAGTTAAACAAGCAAGCAAAGATTTCACCTACTTGATCGTCGTGGTTATTGGAATTGGAGTCACGGGTAACTTACTGCATTTTATTCGAATTACAAACAATGAGCAGATGTTGTTTTATTTTAAGCTTATTGCCTGTTATCATTTGGATGCCTCTGTAATTACTGTTTTGTTCGTCACTTTTATTATGCTTGTAATCTTAAATTCATAAATGCATACTGCCGACTCATAAACATGTAAATTACCAGCCAGTTTCTCCTGCCTCTCATTGCCCCTAATTATTCTCGCCTTACAGGAGGCCTTCTCTACATTGTTTTTAAAGAGTTATTTTCATCATCAAGTCCAAGTAAGATATATGGGAAAGCTTTGGAAAAATGCAGAGCACATCCTGAAGTAAGTGGCAGTTTAGAAAATGTGTGTTTGTGTGTGTGTATATGTATAGTAGCATTTTGCTCAGACCTTGTATAGACTATATACATAATGGAGTACTGTGTCCCGTTTAAAACATCAGGTCATTGGTGTTTTTGGGGAGCCAATAAAAGGGTATGGAGAGACGACTCGTCGAGGCAGAAGGCAGCATGTTAGGTGAGGACCTGGTGCTGTGGTATGTCACCTAAATAAGAATTTACCTTTACTTCACCTTAGTGGCATGTTTTGTGGTTTTTGTTCAGTTTTGAGAGGACTCTACACACCATTGTAAAGCTTCACCACTGCACATTAGCCATTTTGCTTAATAGAAAGCTTTGTTCTGTGTATTTTTTATATATATATATATATATATATATAATCTGCAAAGCAAATATCCGGCACCTTTGTCTAAAGCTGAGTGGGTTAGGAATCTGTGCTCAAATCCTTAACCCCAGCTGCTCCAGGCACAATGGCCGGCCCAGTTCTGGACAAAACGTGTCTGCTAAATGCAGCCAGTCATCTCTGCAGCATCATAAACATCTCCAGCTGCACAGCTTATTCAAGGAGAAAATCTGAATGTGCTGAAGGTTTTGTCCTAAGTATTGTTGGTCACTTGCTACTTTGCCTGTTGGCACATTTGGGGATGTTAATGTATTTATCTTCCTCCAGCCATGTGGAGTATATTAAAGATGGTCTGAAACATATGCAGCTGAAATTTTACATTCAGGGTGCTGAGCCCCGCTTGCAGGGGACGGTGCACACAGAGATGAAAGAGGTAAGGCCTCATACATATTTCCCCTGTGCAGTTCAGTGATTTTGCACACAAGTTTTGTGCTGAGTGTGGCGAAAAGGCAAAACGTGCCTCACTTGATTTTCACGAGTACTTAACCCCCTTCTTATTTTGATAGAATCCTGAAACTGGGAAGTATGAATTTCGCTACATTTTTGTGGACGTTGATGCATACCCACGGAGAACCATCATTATTGAAGATAACAGATAAGATTATGCAAATTTAAGGTAGTTTTTGGGGGCAGGCAGTGGCTGGGGAAAAATGAAGACTGATGTTGTAGTCATTCTGATTTTATTTTAATATTCTTTTTGAAGACATAGCCAACAGTGGGGTATCGGAGACCTCACTCCACTTGAAAGACCTTTATGGTCAAGTCTCACACATATAAAGGTGCCCTGGGATGTTGTGGTTTATATTTTATGAGTTGCTCACGTAATGTAGAAAAGACTGTATGTTAATATGTGTTTTAAAGCTCAGATTTCTAATGCTAGTAAAATCAGCTTTGTAACCAATAAATTCCGATGTATTTTCTCAGTAAATGTTTGACGTGTGTCATGACTGAATGTGAATGAATTTCGCTACGGTTGAAAACGTCCAGAAGGGGGCGCCGGTGCACCAATAAACGGCATAATGTTGCAATCGGAAGGTGGTACTTTACGGCTTTTGTTCTGAAGGTGAAAGAACTTATCGCAAATCTGTAGCATTATGGGAAAGAATCCTTTACGAAAACTCCAACAACTAGCAATGGCACTTCCCCTGGGCCTTGGTGACAAACTGCACGTTCAGTGTTCACTGACAGCTTAGCTCGTAATTAAATTTGTCTTGACAGAGTTGCTTATTGAGTGAATTGTACAGGTAAATTTTGATTAAACTGACTGCTATGGCTCTGTAATTTCTTTCTGTCAAAAAAAGTGTACGATAATTATTAATAATGAGGTAGGATATTATGAATTTGCCCTAAGATGCTCCCAGAACTTGCAAGCTAATGAAATTAAATGGCGTCATGTCATGAGATATGGATTAATGCTAACTGAATAGATTTACCATCTTCCTGTTTATTTGATGCTAAGTTACTCAACGTACTCTAGTTATGATTAAGTATACACCGATGGCTCTATCCTTGGCTCTGATATTTCCTTCATCAGTGTCTTTCAACAGGTGTGGCCAAGCAAACTTGGGTGATAACGGCTGCAGATTTTCACTTAAGGTTCGGTGGAAGGAACAGCCTTATCGAGACTTCAGTGCCCTGCTCGTCTGAAAGTGCCCAATAGTCAGTGGCCGTCACTGTGCGATCAGGCCGGCGCTGCCGCGTTGGCTACTTCATGGCTGCTGGTGGTGCATGTTGGAAGGACCACCTGAAGAGACCCTCCAGCTGAAACCTAGAAGGGCATTGCCAATCGTGAAGTGATTCAGACCTGACTAATTTATTAATTTGAGGCCTATCAGAAGGTATGGTGGTCACACTTGGCAAGTGCAGCATGCTTTGCTGTTAACCAACAGTTGAAGAGCGCGAGCGAGGCCGCCTTGCCCACCCAAATGCTTTTGTGGTTCGCTTTTGAATGCACTTATGGCTCGGCCTAACAGTGAGCAGTGCCCTAGCCACGCTTACACAAGCATCGAAACTAGGTGGGCCAGAGATGAGCACCAGGTGTCAGGCACGACACTTTAAACAATTAAAGAATTATGGTGAAGTAGGATATTCATTCTTAAACCTCTTACTCTTTCCCTTTTCCATGGGTTTTGGACTGCTGTATGCTCACACTTAAATGTCCTGTCACATTCTGCAAACAAAGAATATTCCTGGCATTTAAAATCTTACATTAATTAAATCCTGGGCCTACACCCAAAGTAATGTTTTTGGCTGTCCTGTCCATAGACCTTCAGCATGATGATGGTGCATGCTTGGCCCACCATTGTCTCACTTTGTCCAGGCAGAGACAACCTTCATGGAATCGTGTTGTGCACCATTCCACAAATCACAATGAAACCTAGTCTTTTTGTCTTCACTGGGGATGCTTGTAGTCAAACCGCTGATGATATAGGCATATATAGCTATATAACATCCATAGTATCATGACCAGGGGACTGTGTAGTGACTAATAGCAGTGAGACTCCTGAAATAAACCTGTGCTTCTCTGGAACTGGGTGAAGAGAGAAATGTGGCAGTAGTTTGGACTAAAAGACTAGCAGATACCTTGTTCATGACTGATAGTAAGAATGCTTTACTCTTTTGATTGACGTGTGAATGCATAGCAGTTGTGTGCCATACAATTATGGAGTACTCGCCTGACATCAAAATGAGCATTGTTTCTTTAAACTCATGTGAAAGCAGCATGGGCCATTCCAAGGCATTTGGACACGATCCGGTTTGCAAGCTTTAATCTTTAGTCTCTCTAGTCTTGGACAAATGCAGCCAAGGGATTATACTGGGGCATGCAGATCTGGGCGGTTCAAACACATAGAGATAGTGTTAGAAGCTCGGACGTTCACGAGGGGCTCAAAGTAGAGCCAACTAAAATAACCGTACATTTTTATCAGATTTTTTCTAATAGTTATTCCCAGATATTTAACTTCATTTTTAACAGGGATACCTGGTGATCAGGGCTAGTCAACATTTCACATTTCGTTAAATTTAATTCTGATCCACATGCATTTGCGAAGACAAGTGCAGCTTTTTAAAGCTACAGACATCGGAATAAAATCTTGGTCTCTCCGACTTTCCGAGTCGGAATTCCAGTTAAAATCTCCCGACTATTAACTGCGAATTTTCGACTTCCGAGCTCGAGCGCAGTGGCGCGATTCCGCCTCCTATCGATTAACAAAACAGAAGTGGGCTGTCTGACAGGAGGCGAGGCCGGTCGGTCCCGGATCCGTACGTGTCTGGTGGATAAGCATGAATATCCGCATATACACCTGCGTGAGCCCGATGCTGTTTCCTTAATCCCGGCCCCGAGCTATTCGACGGGCATTTTTGCGAATATTAGACTTCGTCTTGCTGTCTTTTACCACGACTACAGAATCCAAGGACGAGGTAAATTGATACGTTGTAACCGGAGACACTGAATTTTAAAGTCATTTTCCTGTTTTGGCTGAACAATGTCAACCAGCCTGATTTTAAGTAATGACAAGCAAATAGTTAAATATGCTAGGCCGATCATCACGTTACATAAATGTTTTTTTTCCCCAAATATAATTCAGTTTATGACTGCGCGTTTGTGTGTGTCGTTATTAAGAACTGTTCTCATTTAGATACCAGCATATGGACCCAGTACAGAGGACGATCGAGTGATTGAATTTTCCTAAAAATGCGTACGTATTTCCTGGTTATCGTTAAAAACACCATGTCCCTGACTGATCGTTGCTTATAACCATAAGAATCATGTTAAATAAGCATAATACAGCTTAAATTAATTTGCTATAGTCCGTATAATGTTTTTCGCGATGTTTTCCCGCAAGAAGAATGAGTTTTATTTATGCTGAGCACATTTGGGAGTAAAAGGAAAAGCGAAAGAGGTTAGAGAGGGACTTGTTTTTCATTTTGCAGGATCCTCCCAGCCAAAGGCGTCTGGGGGAAGATCACAGAGGAACCAGCCAAAAGCAAGTGGTTCAAGCGGCTCCCACTCACACAACAGGACAGGTCCCCAAGCCGGGCGAGGGCGCGGAGGAGCCGGCCCCCGACCAGGTCAAACCCCACCCGTGGATATTAGATAAATGCTGCAGAGCAAACACGTTCAAGTTTAAATTTTTGTTTGTCACATGCACAGTTATGCTCAGTACAGTGTGGGGTGGAATGCATGATTACCTGGCCCAAGCCTGGGGGAAAAAAGATTTAAGTTAAGAGTACAAACATTAAATAATATTCAGAAATACCCATGATGTGCAAAATTGGCAGTAGGTGGCAGTAGTGCAAGAATTGATAAATAAATAGTTACAGATGTCATGTGTAGCTTGAGTTGGCTGGTGAGGATGCTGCTTGTGCAGATCCTAAACACTGTCCAAATTTAGCATATGTACTGTAAGACATGTTCTCTTTCTCTGTAGTTCAAATACACCCTAAGCTATTTGAATCTATATATAGATTTATATATCAATATTTTATATATCTATATCTATGTAGGACCCTTTAAATGTGTTCTGCAGCTGCTAAATTGTCCGCGGGTGTGAATGTGTGCATGTCCTGCGATGGGCTGGTGCCCTATCCTGGCGTATATATATAGACAAGTGTGTGTGTGTATCACAGCAGGCCCGGCTCCAGCTCTCAGTAACAGGGGGGGCCAGGAAGATTGTTTTGGGGGGGGGGGGGCAATTACATAAAAAAAAATAAATTAAGCTACATTTCCCAAATTCCCATTATGGTTTCCACAACGGAAAAGGAAC
>JAODKM010000032.1:7004871-7015735 GCA_026780845.1 Petrocephalus sullivani | reverse complement strand
AGGACACGGACAGGCAGTGCAGTAAAGGACACGGACAGGCAGTGCATTAAAAGGACACGGACAGGCAGTGCAGTAAAGGACATGGACAGGCAGTGCATTAAAAGGACACGGACAGGCAGTGCAGTAAAGGACACGGACAGGCAGTGCATTAAAAGGACACGGACAGGCAGTGCAGTAAAAGGACACGGACAGGCAGTGCATTAAAAGGACACGGACAGGCAGTGCAGTAAAAGACACGGCAGTGCTAACAAAGGAATTTTAGTTAGCCCAAGGCTCCTGACAAGGGTGTGTGGCAGTCTGCTATACCATCATTACTCACATCATCACATCATCTGAACATTATGTACCTGTCACGTGTTCTGCCTGTATCCCCAACAGCCATATCTGGAAGGTTTAATGCAATGTTCCCCCACCCGGTCCTCAGAGACGGCCGGACAGTCCATGGTTTTGCTTTCTTCCAGCTTCCTGGCAGGAGTTTGGGTGGAGCAAAAATGTGGACTGTCTGGCAGGAATCTAGGAGGGAGCAAAAGCGTGGACTGTCCGGCGGTCTCTAAGGACCGGGTTGGGAAACCCTGGTTTAACGTACATGTGCTCAGTATCAAGGACTCAGGGGTGACGCTGCTCTCTAAACGATGGATGTGCAGGTGGCGCGCATCACTGGAGGGTCCTGCGGGAAATCCAGCCCCGGGTGGTTCTGGTGGAGCAGGCTGCGGAAATCGGCGAAGCCCAGATAGTGACCTCGGTGACCTCTGCCTGTCAGCAGCTCGTGCTGATTGGAGAGCGGCGGCAGGTGGGAATCTGACTCAGGCTTTCTCCAAATAAGGCATCTCGGTTTATAGTAAGCATTGTGAATACTGAGAAAGCGTGACCGCCGCGTGTGCTAAAGGATGCGGCGATATCCTTACCGAACGCATTTTACTGGGGCTTAATCTAAGACTTATTTTTTCATTAATTGTGAATTTGTGACGTTTTCGTACATCTGTCCATTTGGCATCAGCTCATTACTGTTTGCGCCTTATTTTATTCGGAATCTGTGGGTGGTATGTCACTCTGTGGGACTCACGCTCATAATCAGAAGGTCATTGGTTTCAGTCCCGTGGTCGGGAGAGTGATGTCACCATTGGGCCAGTGGGAAAGGCCCCTGAACTGGCTGACCCTCCTGTCTCAGCTGCACGTCGCTCTGGATAAAAGCATCTGCCAAGTAAAATGAATGATTCATTTTTTTCATCTTTTGCTTTTAGTCTTGTGCCTGGCCATCAGAAAACAGGCAAACAGTAAATGTAGCTTTGTCCTTGTATGAACGGCTGATTCAGGCAGATGCTCCCTTTGTTCGCCTCAAGCACCAGGTAAGGAACACATCATCACGCAGACCTTGTAGTCTGTGCAGCATAATGATTCTGACAATTCTTTGGGTCACGCGTCTTACTGAGGACCGAGGCCTGTCGAATAGTTTGTGCTCTACTGTCCAAATGGGACAGTAGAGCTGAGATATATTTTAGTTAATTTAATTAGCCAGCACTAGGAATGTGAATTACACAGCCTGGGTAGTGGGTTAAGGTTTTGTGGAGTGTACATGTGAGCTGATGTGGTGGCTAGTTTTCGGTAATCGTAATTAATGTAAGAATTAATATTACTGTACATTGGACGTTAGAATGTCTGTTTGTTTTGCAAATGCTCCAAAAAATTAATTTGGAGTGCCACCTACATACCAGTGAGCTCCAGCAAACTCGTATCTCATTACAGAAAAGACCTACGCGAAGTCGATGAGTAACTTTTGTATGATGATCAACTGTTTCATTATTGCTGAGCGTTAAGCCTGTTCCCTCGAGGCAGACAGTCATGCCAGTGTAACTTCAGGGAAAGGTGAGTAATTATTGCATACGACTGATATGTCTTCAGCTTTATACATTCCTCTCTCTTTCTGTAGCATCGCATAAATCCAGATATTTCCCAGCTGTTAACGCCACACTTGTTTGACGAGCTTGAGAACCACAACACAGTCAGTGAAAAAATAAAGGTAATTCTTTCTGGCTTATATCTTTTATTGAATCACGTAATACTGTGCCACTATGTCGTTTGTTTGTATGAATATAGGTAGCTATATATAAATGCTGATGCATTTCTTTCTAATTTAGTTATGAGAAATGCTATAGATGATTATATATGTACAATCTGTGCATATATACTGTGCATATATATTCGATTCTGTATAACAATGTAAATGAAAACGTCATTTTGTCTTGTAGGGCGTCGCTACAAATGTCTTCTTCGTAGACCACAACCACATTGACGAAAGTACAAACGACGGCCGAAGCCACCAGAACGTTCACGAGGCAACATTTGTGACATCGTTTTGCCGTCACCTGATTCACCAGGGTTATCAGGCTTCCCAGATTACGGTTCTCACTCCGTGTACTGGACAGCACTATCTCTTGATGAAGACCATGCGGAAAAGCAAGCTTCAAGGTGTGGCTGTGTGTCTGCTAGACGAATATCGAGGGAGGGAAAATGACGTCGTATTACTGTCATTAGTCAGAAGCAGTCTGGATGGGAAAGCAATCAACATGACAAACCCCAAGTACATTTCTATTGCTCTTTCAAGAGCAAAGAAAGGCTTGTATTGTTTTGGAAACATGGCAGTATATTCAGCAATCCCATTGTGGAGTAAAATACTGAATGCTGCCAGCTGCTGTGGGATGAAAGGCGAGGCTCTAAGCCTGCAGTGTGAAAACCACCCTGGTACCATCACCGCTGTAGCCAAAGCTGACGACTTTGTCATGGTGCCCTTGGGAGGATGTTCCCAACCCTGTGGCTCCGGGCTTTTCTGTGGTCACATCTGCGCTGAGCCGTGCCATCCAAAAAACATAGACCACACATGTGCT
Organism: Petrocephalus sullivani; assembly: GCA_026780845.1. Lineage (NCBI taxonomy): Eukaryota > Metazoa > Chordata > Actinopteri > Osteoglossiformes > Mormyridae > Petrocephalus > Petrocephalus sullivani. Next base: position 7,012,853 of record JAODKM010000032.1, on the reverse strand, counting down.
TACGGTTGCACTGCAGATGGTGTCGCTTGTCAGGAGTTCACCCCAGAGAACCTGCCTGCATCAGCCCGTGGAGATAAAGTCTCATGTTCACGTTCCCCTAACAGATTTATGCACCGTGTTCCTTGTGACAAACGGTTACCTTGTGGTCACCTATGTGACCGAGCATGTGGTGAGCCCTGCACTTCAAATTGCCTCAAGAAGGTAACGGTAGACTTGAAGTGTGGACACCAGAGGTCACTGCCATGCCACTTGAAACTGGAGAGGGAGATTAGAGGAGAATTGATCCTGTGCACCTCCCGGTGTGAGGTGCAGGTGATCTGCTTGCACCAGTGTAGTGGGAGATGTGGGGAAGATTGTGTTCCTTGTTCGAAGCGTTGTGCAAACCGATGTTACCACCAGAGGTGTGCGAAGTTGTGCTTGGAGGTCTGCCAGCCGTGCTTAAGCAAGTGCGGCTGGCGCTGCCGACATTATAGCTGCACGAGGTTGTGTCACGAGCCCTGCGACAGGCCGGCGTGTCAGATGCCCTGCCGCAAGCTACTGAAGTGTCAGCATCTGTGCATCGGCATGTGCGGCGAGCCGTGTCCCAGGAAGTGCGGCGTCTGCGACGCCGATGAGGTGCGGGAGCTGGTTTTCGGCAATGAGGCGGACCCGGGAGCCCGATTCGTGCAGCTGGTCGATTGCGGTCACCTGTTTGAAGTGGCAGCATTTGACTCGTGGATGGCGCTCCCAGAAGAGGGTGGGGTTATTACCCTTAAGTCTTGTCCCAAATGCCACACTCCCATTCGCAGGAATCTAAGATACAACTGTATCATCAAAAGCAAGCTACGAGACCTGGAAATGGTGAAGCGGAAGGCCACAGCAATGTTCTCGGCTCAAATTCTGAACACGGTGAAGAGGATGGAGAAGATAGGGATCACATCCATTTTCATCCAGGCCCTGTTGCCCAAGCTGAAATCTGTTGACTTGGATGTTGGGAAATGTTGGCTTATCAGCAAGCAAATTGGCCTGGTGTTCCAGTTAGCGGAAATAGAACACAAAATGCAGCAGAGCATGCCAGACTATCTGGCCAAAGTCAAGTGTCAGCTTGACATGCTTAGTGAGCAGATCTGCCAGATAGAGGAGAAACTGGTGTCTGTTTATGAAAAAGAAGTGAAAAGGATGCTCTACCTGGCAGAAGCTCAGATGCTGTCCGGAAGGTATGAAAAAGAACAGAGTTCAGCATATTTTCCTCCGACGGCCTCAAAAGACGCTGAGGAGCTGGATGTCATCATCAGCAGACTGAGCATGATGTCGCTAAAGGAAGAACAGGTTGAGGAATTGGGAAAAGATCTCGGTGACATCGCAGGCAAACTCAACGTTCCTTTGAGTGGGAATTTATTAGAGGAAACCAATGAAATAGCCGTCAAATTTGTCTTTCTAAAGCTGAGTAATTGGAATAAATGCAGTCACGGTCACGTATACTATAATCAGAATGCAGACAATGTGGCTGAAGTTGGAAGATGCGATGAGTGTTTCAAAATGTGAGCGATAAACGTGGAGATCATTGGCAGTGTTGGAGAGACAATATTGATGTCCTGAAGGGATCTGTAAATATTTTATAATTAAAACTAACTTTTTGCAATATCGAGCAAAGGAAATTAATCCAATGATTTGGACCGCTGATTATATCGCGAGATTTATTTGCTTATTTGACATCCTTATCCAGGACAACCATTATTTAATGTGTAGCTTTTGCAAGTATACATGCACCACAAAATTTAACGACTAGCTACTTCAATGTATACGGCTTAGTTATCGTTATTATTGGAACCGTCTGCCCATACACCTTCTATATCCACATATCCTGTACAGGGACTGTTATCATGCTGCATGATATTATTCAAATATTTTTTATTTCAGCTAATATTTTTTGTTTATATTTTTTTTTATTATATAAAATTCAAATTGGTCTAGTAACAAATTGAGTCAGTCTTAAAGTCTTGCTTTTCAATAAACATAATTTAAATCAAAACCTGGTGCTGTGTCTTTATTGCCATGGACTGATACGGGTTGTTTATGAAAATGCCGTTTAGCTTGATGGTATGTTTGTAAATAACCAAAGGAAAAGTAGAACTGTACTGCAGTGGCTCTCACCTCTGGCATGGGTCTACAAGTATTAAGTAACAGATTAACAACAAAACTACCACATAATCTAAACAACATATGATTCACATGTTCAGAGGTTATGGTTTTCAGGAATCTGAAGGGCTCTATTCACTGTTCAGCCACAGATGATGAGGGAAGTGTCACCTGCAAAATTCAGGTGACATGATTTTCAACAGTTGAGTCACTGGAGATACAGTAAAGCAGAGGAGGGAGTGCATAGCTCTCTGGGCTAAAGGATAGGGGTGTGTGATGTGTGTTTGCCCAGCCTTACATGCTGTCTCCCGCTTGTCAGGAAGACAGTGATCCAATAACTACCGTCAGCCCCAGTAAACTGGGAGAGCTTTGTTCGCAAGAGTCCTCTAATCATCGTTTTAAACACAGAGCTGAGCTCTGCAAACAGTATGAATTGTGTTTTTTTCACATTTAGATTACTCATAAATCAAATAAGAGTAAATAGTCAAGTTCTGCAATGAGCTGGCACCCTATCCTGGGTTACTGCGCCCATTACCTCCAGGATAGGCTCCAGATCTCTGTGACCCTATATAGGATAAATAAATAGTAAAATGATGTATGCTATTCTGTAAGGCTCTCCGTATTTCTGTTGGGAAAATACACCGTCAGAAGTTTCGCGACCGTCCAGCAGCTGGAAATTCGGCGTGGCGTGTGGCCTCCCGGCCGGAAGGTGGCACCGGACCGTGGCGCCGCCGCGGCTCGCCGCGCGCCGATGGTCCCTCTTGGCTCGCGCCGTTCGCTCATGTTTATGTGGCCAGTTCTCGGTTGTGGGCAGTGCCGTGTCCTCGGAGTCATGGCCGTACGGGTGTCTTAGGGCTCCGCGGCCGTTCCGCGTAACGGACAGCCTGCCAGCCAGCCAGCTCGGCGGCGGAGTGCTCGCTTTGTGCCAGCCGGAGGGGCCGAGCGCGGCGCCAGCATGCCTCGCAGATAACGGGCCGGACGCGTGCGGCAGACGCGGCGGAGGAGGCGGCGGCTCCGTGGGGCTCGCGCGGCCGGCGCTCGGTGGGTGAAGTCGGCCGTGGGCCGCGGGCTCCGTCGCCGGCGAGCCGCTGACTGGCGGCCTGTTTATCCCCGGCTTCCAGAACGCGAGCCGCGCCGACGGTGACCGGCTTAAGCCGCTGGTTAGGCGGCACCCTGCGCGTGGCCGGCCCGTCTGGGGGGTGGCTAAAGGCGGAGCTCGCTTTTATATTGTTGTTGTTATTATTATTATTATTATTGTTGTTATTGGGGTTGTTGTGGCGGCGGTGGTGGTGTTTTAGCGGCATTATATCGGTAGTTAGCGCCGTTAGCTGCGACCCAAACATGCTTATTGTTAGGCGCGAGCCCAGGCGCGTGGTTGCTCCTCCTCCTGTTTGTTTATGTTGTTTGTTTGTGTGCGTGTCTGTGTGTTTTATTATTTATTCGTATTATTTATTCGCCGCTGTAAGAGCATTTCCTCGGGGGATCGGTGAGGTTTGTTTACATATCGCCCTGTTCGCCAGTGTATGTTAAGCTGGTGGTTATGGTGCTGGGGAAGTGCTGACTCGCCGCTGGGAAGCAGGGCGATCTGCGGGCGGCGGTAGGCCGCCACAAACACGCAGCTCTCAGCCCTGGCAGATGGGTGTCAGCCGGGAGGAGAGGCCTCTGTGAGCCCGTGTTTCGGAGCTGACCCTGTGCGTGTCTGTGTTCCGCCAGGTGTGTTGCGCGTCTCCTTCGGGGTAAAACATGCACCCCACGTTTAGTGCCGCTGCCTTATTTATGTAAATGTGAAAGGGCGTCAGGATCTCTAAATGTCCGTGAAGAACATCAGAATTTCTGTACCGACTCCACCTTAGTAGGCAGCTGGAGATCATTGTGAAATGTATTCGCATTAAGTGAGGTGTGCATTGGAATTGGGGGAATTAAGGGAAAGGGGCGAGTTTTTAAAGTGTAGGTGCTGGCGGTGTTAGTCTGATGCCAGGGGTCTCCAACTCCGCTCCTGGAGAGCTGCTGCCCGGGAGGTTTTCTATCCTACATGCCTTCTAATGAGCCACACTTCTCAGGTAAGTCCCAGGAACAGGTGTGGCTCATCGGAAGCCAGGTGCGACAGAAAACCTCCTGGGCAGCAGCTCTCCAGGACCGGGGTTGGAGACCCCTGGTCTAATGTAAGCCGAACCCCTGGCGCTGAAAAGACGGCGCTGCTAAGCGCTGGAAACGAGACTGCGTGTCTGACCTAGAAACGCCAAGGAGGGGGTTTCCGAAGTCTGTGGGAAAGCGCCTGTGTAGCTGCATCATTTGTAATGTTTTTTTTTTCCTGTGCATGAAAAAGTTTCCAGCAGAATTCATCCTGCTTGTCAGTTTTTCTTTTTTGCTGTTTTTAAATCAGCTGTCTTCCTTTGTAACTGGTTAGTGTAAAATTATTTTTTTATATGAGAGTCTTTGAAAATTTGGAAGCTCTCTGCTTCTGCCTTCTGGTGAAGGGCAGATACTTGTGACTTGCTGGTTTATATTTTGTAGGGGGGTGTTCTGGTACCTGCTGTACAGGTAGTTGTTTTCCGACAGAAAATCAGCTGTGTAGGTGAGTGAAACTGGCAGAGAGATGTCGTGTGAATGCCTACTGCACATTTATGTGATTTGAGCATTTTGAAACATTGCTGATGAGAATAATGGCAAGCAAGATAAGTAATTTAGCGTAGTCGTAAGTATTCTGTATTGAGTGTTGTTTCTTCTTGTTTGAAATGGTAGTGGAACGAAATACAGGAAACCAGCTTATGGGTGTTTTTGAAGTTTACCACTGAGCGATTCATCTTTTTTTAAACATTTTATGCCACGTAATGTTACCACGAGGCAGGGAGTTTAGCTGTATTAAATTGTATAGGCTATTATTTCTAAAGGTTTTTGTGACTACCTGAGTTTTTAACTGTTTCAATAGCAGTTATTGCTTCTATTGTAATATTTTCCGCACCACACCATAGGCTTGCATCTAAATAGAACACTGGAATGAATCTCTGTCATATCTTGGCTGCTGTCCTTACGTAGACTACTGCCTGTAATTTGTCTCTCTCTCAGTGCCTTTGCCTGTGTTCTCCCAGATTTTCTGTCTGTCAGCTAAAGACCCCTTATGATAACTGAATGTAAGCGTGTCTGAGCCATTCCATTGTGCATTGTTTCCACGCCTTATTTCTTCTTCTCCTTTTAGGAATTGTTCTCTTTGTGAGAGCAATTCGTGTCTGTCGATAAGTGCAGTATTGTAAGTAAGTCAGTTCGGCATTTTTCCTTCCCTGTAGCAACATCTGACATTTCGTTGTGAACTTAATTGAAACGTGACCCTTTTTATACATGTTGGGTTCGGGCATGTATAAATCTAGGAATGCACTAGCAATCCAGGTAGTAGTTGTAGTAATAATGATGATGATAATAATTAAAATAGTAATGATAATCAATTTAATTTAAATTTTGCTTACTGCGTTTATTTCTGGTGACCTTCAGGCTCAAGACGGAGAAAAAACGTGTGAAAATCTTTATAGATTTTAACCGCATTTGCACACATGCTTCTGTAGTAGACAGTCAGTAGTGTCTATTAGCCCCAGTGGACATTTAGGGTGTCTGCTTTGAGTGATATGACCTCAAAAGAATTTCTGCAGTGAAATGTTTTACAAAACAAGGAGATCTCTAGATATTGCGGAAGTCCCCACCAATCTGTCAGAGAAATGTCTTGAAGGTAGTATGGGTTTAGCTTTGATGTCAGGAAAGAACATATCATTTAGATAAAACCAGATTACTTTTCTTTATATAAGGATTTTAGATTTTGCTGTAAGATCAGGTACGTCTAAACTTTTTTACTAGTTACCAGCAGGTAAGCACATTCACTGAAGGAAAATGCAATAAAATGACCTAAAACAAAATCAGATTAATAGTTTTTCTGTCCAGAAAACCATTTATTTTTATGAAAAATAACGGATATTTCTTACACTCTTGCCAGCCTGTGCCTTATTTATTTCAAAAACGCACAGAAATTATCTAATGAAATGCAGTGATTTTTCAGAATTCCACCGATTAAAATATAGGGTAATTTTCTGACCGAAATCTAAAAAAAAAAACGGCTAAAATGGGTATCAAAATAAATATTGGAAAACATTTTTCAAGAGATTTGTGGTAAAGTCTCACTCTCAGTGGGGGAAATGAAAGTGAAGTCCCCGCTTGTCTGGTCTCGGAATAAAACATTCTTGCACGTATTTTCTATGCACGGATCACTCTTAATGCTTGTTGATTCATGCTACTGGTTTCCTGTATTTTGTTAGTTTATAGCGACTGCCTTTCCAGTACGGCAACTCGTACAAAGTTCTGAAACATTTTCAACCTGATGGTGAACACTCAGGTTTATGCATTTATTTTTTTGAAGCATCTTACATGAACAGATACCCACCACAGTGGGTAATAAGCTGTGTCCGTTTTTGTTTACAACTAGTGCGCTTGAGAACTCCTAATGGGTGTGAATGTCAGCCACACCTGCCAGCCTCCAGTTTCCCTTTTGGCATGAATAGCTTCTGTTGAATATGCAAATTTAGGTTTGGGTTTCAAGTCAAATAATTGCTGTATTGCTAACAGTCGTCATGCTGTTTTGAAGAAATTAGCCTGAAGTTAGCCTGCATATAGCTGCGGGCAGAGTGCAAGGAACTCTGGTATCTTGCCTGCAAGTTAAGTGAAAATTAAATGGAACTCTTCAGTTAGTTTTGTCCTTCAACAGCTTATCAGTCTTTTTTTTTTTTTTTTTTTTTTTTTTGTAGTGCGGGGGCCGGTTTATTGTTGCTGATTTAAATTTAAAGGGAGGTGTAATCAGAGAGTAAGGGGTGTTCTGAAAGGCTGATTTATGTTGAACAAACCCTTCCCAAGTCCTCGTGCTGCTGCTTGGCTACGTGTTTTACCTCTCTGGTCTCCCCAGGCACTGCTATTGGTATTGGAGTGAGTCATTTAGTTTTAAGTTAATTTTTGGTGATGGCATGCCAAATGTGTTTGTGGTAATGGGAATGCAGGTGTTGTTCTAAGTCTAATTTTATTTAACTTTGTTGCTAGTATTATGCCATAATTATGCTATGCTGTGGAAAGTTGCTCGTGTATCTTGCCCATGTTTGCTAAAAGTGGATAACACGCAGAACTTTTTATGCTAGTGTAGTGAATAGGTCTCACTACCTTTTTGTGATATTCCACGTATTTTGACTTTCTGGAGAATAAACTGGAAATGGACACAGACTCAAAATTTGCATATCGTGGTGTGGGCATTACATGCCTTCTGTTGTGTAGGTTTCAGTCAGATGCCTGCATAAGCATAAGTTTGTACAGGTGACAAATGCGTTAATATACATTATGTACAGTCAAGTATGTGTGGCCTGCCTCCACAGAGTGCAGTGTGAGAGTAATTGCTGCATGTCAACATCCTGAGGGAGGTCAGGCGCACCCATCAAGGCCTTTCACTTTTGCGTGACGTGTCCTGGTGAAAGTCGTGGAAACGTCAAACCTGGAAGTTCTGTCCTGCCATGATGTTCTCTGGTGTATACCACACGTATATGCTGGGTTAATGCGTCAGATGCAATTTCTGCATGTCAGGACAGGATTGTCATTTGAAGAGGCGTTTTCAGGTCCATCTTCACTAGGGTTGTGGGGGACGCTGCTGGAATTAGAAACACTTCTTAATTGCTGCCATTTTATTCAAAGCTCCGCTTTAGATCGTGCATTCCATGTAATGATTTCTGTTTGGGGGGGGGGGGGGCGGGCAATTTTTTTCATTTTTTGGGTTTTTTGGGAGGGCAGAGGGTTTTTTTGTATTAAATTTTTAGTGGGTTTTTTTTTCCGATCTTGTTTTTTTTTAT
>JAODKM010000032.1:6985644-6998116 GCA_026780845.1 Petrocephalus sullivani | reverse complement strand
GTTAAAGTACCGGACCGATAGGCAGCACCGGAAAGAGTAGTAGTACCGTTAAAATCTTAACGATACCCATCCCTAGCCATGCGTATGTGTGATCCGCTAACCATTTCACCCTTTGACAGTCCTCTTACTGAAAACGAGTTCTTGGACCCTCCCCCTTCCCATCACTGGCATTCATCAGCACTGCTTATGAGATCCACCCCCTCAAGCCAAAGGAAATTAGTTGGTGTCCAGGCATCTCTTATTTTCTTTTTTTTCTCCCCCAATACCCTGCATTACCAGGAAATTATTATAGAAGCAATCAGGTTTGATCCCCAAAAGATCAATTTTGCTTTTATAACTGCCTCTTTTAAAGCATAACAAGTTTAATAGATATTTATATGCCCTACTAGTTTGACTGTAATTTAAGTACACGCATAGCTATTAAAAAGGAAATAATTGTGGTCTTATTCATCCTTCAAAATATAAATACAAGTAATTTCAGCTGTAGGTTTTTTTTCCCTTTCTTTCTTTATAGTCATCTCTCTTCCTGCTTCTGCAGACATGCCGAGCTTGACAGCACAGTACAGGCCACGTTACTGAGTCGGCCCCCGCTTATCGATACTGTGGCTTTGCAGCACAGTTTCTCTGCCTTTAAAAAAACACTTTCGAGCAGCGGGCCCCCATGCATAAGTCGGGGTCTGCGGGCCCCCATGCATAAGTCGGGGTCTGGACGCCCTCGAGCTTCGCTCTGTTCTTTCGCAGTTTTAAGCTGCCATAACTGAAACCACAGGTATTTCAGCCCAAGCCAAAACTCATTACGCGTGATGACTACTGATGCAGAGAGCCTTTTCCAGCACTGGGAAAGTAGTTATTGTTCATTAAAATGAAAGTGCCTGTTGTGTGTGTCCTTGGATCTTGTGTGATTTGGCTTCAGGGGGTTTGCTAAGTCTTTAATGGGCCAGTAATACGTCCTCTGTGAAGATCCAGCTGAATGCATGGAAATGGTGATCCTAATACTGACAGGAAGCTCTAATTAGCTCAAAATAACTTTGCTTTGTTAAGCCAAGGCCCCAATGTTACGACTTCACTGCCAATGTGAGCCATAATTGTTATGTCTCATATATGTTACATTGGAAAAAACAGCTGAAGTTTCCATTTTGGCATCAGTTAACGTGAACTATGATTAAATCACATAAAGTCCCTTATGGTAGCTCTATGTGAATAAAATGAGAAATGAGAATGAGATCAGAATCAGACCCTCAGTTTTGTTTGGTGGTGATGGGGCAGGCCAGTGTTGCAAGAAAGGGGGTGTTTGGTTACTATGAGGTGGATTTTTCGCGGTTAGAGGGAGCAGGAACTCCTTTGAATGCTAAGAAAGTCACTGTCAGGCTCCTCTGCATCAAGCAGTTCGCAAAGCCAGGCATTCGTCATACGTTCGGGAATGTTCACTGACATCGGCAAACAGGAAATGCCTGAAGAAGGCAGGCAAAGGGAAGCCCAGTGTATCGTCACTTAAAAAAAAAAAAAATGCAAGTAGCTTTCTCAGCATTGTTTTAAGTCGAATTGTTTGGTTGTAAATGACAAAATTTACCATGTCTGTATGGATAACTAAGGCTTTTAATAGCTACTTACAGGAACAGGAGTTATTTATTAATTTTTTAAATAGTTTTTGCACAATGTATTTTGCAGGCAAATATTTTGTGCAGGGTTGGCTTCGTGAAGGTGCCAGTTTGCCCACGTAAGTTTATTCTGCAGTTACTACTTTCACGAGGAGTGTGATGAAGGCAGAGTATGAATCAGTCCAGGCAGATCTGGACAAGGAAGGCGGCAGTGAGCATCAAAATCTGCCTTGGCCCAGCGGCCGTGTCCGTGCGCGGGCGGCCCACCGGCACAGCCGCCTCTCCCGCTGTTGCCACGGCGCCGCTGCAGTGGGTGTTCAACTCCCACTGCCATTCTATTCCACAGACATCGATCTGGCCCAGCTGGTATGGTGTCCAGGATGACAGCTCAGTCGGCGAGCCTTCTGCATCCCTGCCGCCCGCGCCTTCGTACACTCATCTGGACGTTCCTCCTCCGTACGAAGCCGTCTTGGGAAGTAAGGGAGCGTTCCCCACTCTGCTCTTACTTAGGCACGTCAGTCTGTCGCGGGCACATTCCGCACCCATCTGTCAGACGGACACCTTCCTCATTATTCTTTCTGTCTGCCCAGCTCATCCTCCGTCACACGCCTCACTCGCAGGCTGGAAATCGCCCGCTGCTTTTTCATCCTACGTGATGCATGACTACTGCAGCCAGTTTATCATTTGGTGGGAGAATCACACTCTCGACCTACGATAAATTAGGCCTTTATAAATACCTACTTTCAAAGATTTTAGAGATGTCGTATAAAAACTTGATGGTACAGTTTTGTCCATCTTATGAACAATATATACTGTATTGTGGAAATACCCCTGGGGAAGAATTAGCATCAGTACCATAAAAAAGATTACGAATTGACTGGAACTTTGCCTTGCTCAGCCTCTGGGCATGCAGCGCCTTAATTTTAAAAGACTTATTAAAGTATACAGGTATTTTCTGGTTAATGGATTTGACCAAAGGTTGACCCCTTTTGTAAGACAAATCAATCATTGTCGCTTAGTTATTCTGCAGGTTCTCAAAAAATAAACGAACCCCAGTTCTCCCAGGGGACACGTTCTCCTAAAAATGAGACGTGCTGCCTATCCCCCATCTTGACATTTTCGGTCCCGGAGATGCCTCATATACGCCTGGCGGATCTAACAGTCCAGGGTTACATGAAGGACGTGGATAAACATAGGCAGTCCGGCAGCATCGTGCATGTTCAAGCTGAATCTCACAGCTGCTGACCTCGTAAAATCATGGCATCTCATGCCCAGAAAGAGATTCAGAAAATGGTTATTTTCTGCCTCAAACCTACCACTTGTCCCTTCCGATTAAATAAATGATGTCATTTGCTTGGAGGTTAATATTGGGCTCAGGGCAAGAGCAGAGGGACATCTGCCACGTGGTAGTGATGCACATCCTAATGACCGGTCTGATTTGGTCCCTCATTTAGCTACTCAACAGAATGCATCTTGGATTTCTGCACATTTTATACTATACACTATACGCTACAGTCTATTTTATGACGTACATTGATGAGTAGCTACATGCGCTTATTTAACGAAGAATAGTAGAGGGAAAGGTTATGAATTTCATGCTTAGTTGTAGGTGTTGCACCCATATTGGCTAGGAGCAATGTTGGAAAAGTTACAAGAGTAATCCATTATAGACAAGTTCAAGTCCAGAAAGTACAAATCCAGACCTGGGCTTTTCAATCAACCAGTTGCTTATAAAGAATTAGTCTGAGTACTCAGGAAGAGGAAGAAAAGACCCAGGTCTGGATTCTGGACCTGAACTGTTCTGTAATGGATTACTTTTGTGAGAAAGTTCCCCAACACTGGTTAAGAGAACATATTTTCAGCTTGTTTCTCTGTGTCTAATTGGACAGGTGATGATCTGAAGCCTCCGCCATACAGTGAGTATGCCCAGAGTGACGCCGCGTGTGAATCGCGGGCCATTCTCATGCCTGAGAGCCACGAGCCCGGCGGCATCTGTGACGCGCCCCCTCCCTACTCGCTCAGCGCTAGCGCCAGCGCTGCACCACAAGATGGCGCGGTGCCTCGGGACCTGCAGACGGATGAGGGCCCCCAAGCAGCAGGCTCGCATCACTAGGCTGCTGTCCTTTGCACTGGTGACTGCCTGGCAGATACGTGCCACGTGCATAGGGCCTGGATCCTGTCGCATTCAGACCACGCCAAAAAAGGCGACTGCTAAATTTTGCCGCTAAAAATTTAAGATTGAAAAGAAATAAGCAGAGTTGTTTTCCTGGAACACTGGCCTTTGCCAAAGGAATACTACCATGCTTTGGGGGGAAGGGGGCGATGGAGGGGGAGGGGGTGTATGTCAGATGTCATTTACATTTTTCACAGCAGTGTTTTTACAAAAAAAAATAAACAAACAAAAAAAGACCTCCATGCTTTCATGCCCCCCCCGTGGACGTCATGTAGTTGTCTGGCTTACTGAATTTCTCATTTTTCCCAATTTGTGTATACTGGTTTTTTTTTCCCCCCCTCATCCAGTTATCATTGTGTTTTAGATTATCAAAATATAATGTGGTTCCTTGTATGTTTGCCATAAAGAAACAATCAAAACCGCAGAGGAAATATTACCTTCTAAAACGCAATTTGTGCTGAATCATGCCTATTGACTTGTATGAATAGTGTCTTGATAAGGAGCCCGTAGGTTGTTGTTGGTGCCGTGGACATCAGATGTGCGCACCCTACCTTGCACTGTCCTTCACTGGGAAATAGTGCTGTTTTTGGTACAGTGTAATACCATCTTGTGTACCAAAATGACAATAGTAAACTCCTGTAATCTCTAAAGTGAACTGTTCTGTGGATTGTACATTCTGAATATGAGGGTAATTTGATGTTTCACTGTAGTATTTTGAATAATAATATTCATGTGCTCAGTTATATTAGTGGTATCATTTGGAAGCTGTTCCGTGAAATTAAGCTCGTAAATCTGAGATGTGTTGCGTCTGGGGGAAATGACTCTGGCTTCCGGATGGCTTGTCATGCGTTACATTACATTGCATTGTGCTTGTAGAGCATTTTGGAGAAGTAATAGGTTGGTGTGATATGTTACGTGGACAGTTTTGAAGTTGCTGAAGAGCGTAGTTAAATCTTTAGGCATCTTACAAAAGCATGTGGGTCATTGTTTTTTTTTTTTTTTTATTAAAAAAAAACTTTATAAATTCATTACATGGGTTGGTTACCGTAACACAATGTACAATGTGAATTGGTTGTTTCCGCTAACTCCTGAGGTCATATTTCATGTCAAATTTTCAGTAATGAAATTATAAAATATTTAACCTGAATTCTAACAAAGCCAACTTACTTTATCATTTGTAAACTTGCATTTATTATTTTACTGCATTTGTGTCATTTTCACAATAACTGTTGAACGATGTGTAAAACAGTGTCTTCCAATACCAAATGAGGGGGCTGCCGTTTCCATTTTTTTGTGTTGCCAATAATTCTGCATAGTTACATGCACACCATCTTTCCAGGCTTACAGTAGTATCTAAGCATGCCAATGTAGCAGTAGCATCTCGCTAGACCGTCAGAAAGGCCACAGTTTGGTCAGTCATGTTTCAGCTGTTTGAATTCTGTATGTATGCCCAATGCAGGTTGAATTAAATTCTGCTGGTAACTTGTCTAACCCTTGTCTCGCCCGGCCATTTTATGCAGCCCTACACATAGAAGTACTCCTACACTTATGTTTCCCTTCCTGTTACATTTAAGATGTCATATGTATCTTTTGCAGCCACAATGGCTGTTAAGATGGGGAAGTGGTCAGTGTACGCATACAGTTTGTGAGGGTTAAAAATAGCATCTTTTATATTAATATATTTACTGAATGCCTCGTGCCCATAGCTTCCGGGATAGGCTCCGGACCCCCCGTGACCCTGTTCGGATAAGCGGGTTGGAAAATGGATGGATGGATATTTACTGTCTGTACCATTCAAAACAAAATTCAAAATGTGATGCCTAGTATGCCCGTTTTATAGAGCCTCTACACACATACATAGACTACACCAGTAGTCCCCAATTATTTTTCCAGAAGGCCAGACAGTGAGGTAGGAGAATGTGTGTGATGTTTTGGGGTACAACTAAATTTAAACAACAGCCTATTTATTGGGAGTGGGGGTCAGTTGATACTTTATTTTTTGTAATTAATTTGTAAGTTTCTTTCCCAGTTCGCTAGCTGATAATCCTTGGACTATACTTAATGTAAAATGTCACAGTGAAGAGTTTGCAGTTAGTGATTTGGGATTCCATTGAATTTATCTCTTCAGTGCAGTAACATGTACATTAGTAAACAGAATGGCATTTTACTTGGGTATTTTTGTTAGTAAGTGTAAAAACCTATTTTCTACTTCCAGCCTGATACACAGACATAACTAAACAAACGGGCTAAAATACCTTTGTAACTTTATTTCACAAATCAGTGTTTGTATAACAGATACATTTTTTTTATTGATTGACAGTATGAGTTTTGGAAATTGGCGTCTAGTGTCAATGCGGATTTTTTGAACATCAGTCAGTGGCAATGGAACTGTGGATGGTGAAAAAAATCACAAATCAGACTGGTCGGTATGAGCCCGGTTGGACCTGTTTATATGTTTTTTTTTTTATGTTCACTTTTGAAAACCATATAGGGAAATTTCAGGGGCGGCGTGACGTCAGCAGACTTCACAAATCACGAGTAACAAAATGCCACTCTTTACTAATGTACATGTTACTGCACTGAACAGATAAATTCAATGGAATTAAGAATCTCTAACTGGAAGCCGCCTTTAGCGAGATCTGCACAATGAGCTACGCTGATAAGAAAAACACCAGTCAGCTATTTTTTATATAAATATTTTTTTATTGTACAAATATTAGAATATCAAAAACGTAGAATTTTATACTAGTGTCAACAAAGATATCATAAAGAGACAATTACAAAGCAGGTGGTAAACATACAAGGGGCTGTATAGGCAAACTACGCCCGTCAGCTAACGCCGCTTACAGGCAGGACGCGGGTGACATCATCGCCTCGCCGCATGGAGGCAGCCGGCAGCAGAAGTCACGTGGTCCCATTTCCCGTAAGCTCGGCATGGCACGATGCATATTATTTGCTCGTGAATTTTACACTTGTCTGAACCCGTTCCGGAAATACGAAAGTTTAATGTCATTATATTTCAATGGTGTATTTGATCAATTCCAGTCTAGAGTAATTAAGGGACCCTGGAATCAACCCTGGTGTTAAAGTACGTTTGCCACAGTCACTGGACCGACTGTACCGAGCTACAGTGCCGTGCTTACGACAAAGGAACAAACGGGCCCCAGGCTTACAGTCCTTGATTGCCTATCTGAATCCCCTTTTTCCCACAATAAATATGTACGCCATCTTTGAAGGAATCACGCGGACATCAGCTCGACACATGAAGGCCCACACACTTTTTTTCGCGATATCATAAAAAAAACAACAAATCTAGCGAAAAACGAACGAAACTGCACACGTTTAACCCCCCCGAATTCCAAATGGCACGCGAAAAGCGGGCAGATGAGCTCACATTCCGGTAACGTGCCGTGCTGCCGCGAGGCAGTCATACGAGCGGAGCCCAACACGTCCGGACACGTTTCGGGTTTCAGTTTAAAACGGCGTACCGTTCTCGTGTTACAGCCACAAAATACATCTAATGCTCTGATGCATTATTCAGAAAACATAATGTCATGTAGAAGGGGTGATCAGGGGAAACGGGAGTAAAGTGGGACACTATCTTTACTCTATATGTTTATGCGACTGTCATCTATTAACTTAAGCTCGGCTCTTTGGGCTTTCAATAATACTTTTCTGTTTTACTATTTAACATTTGGATTGTATTTTTAAAGTGAGTGTGGAAGAATGTATACTTGTTGTTTTGTTTTTTGGAAGAATGTTTACCACATCCACCGTGTGACCTTGATCATGTCATAGCTACGCGGCGACCAATAGGCAGCGTTCTTACTACAGTGACCTGTGGCTGCGGTGTTTCGAGTGCAGCCATTGGCTCTGGCGTCGACGGCAACGAACACGGAAGAGACGAGAGGCGCACTCGTGACTCCCCGGGATTCCCCTTCCGAGGCGCTGCGCTGAAATAGCGGCCCGGAAGCGAGCTAAGCACTCGCAGCCCGTCCTGCAGGCACCGCCGGCGGAAGAGTGCTCCGGACAAACAGTCCAGCCATCAGCGAAAATGGCCAAAAGTACGATCTGCTGTCCGAAATATATATTTCTTAAAATTACTTCATTTGCAGCAAGGTATGGAGTTACATTATGTTTTAATGCGCCCCGCATCAGCGTTAATCTAATGCGTTTCTTTTACAGAGGAGATTGTCACGACCGGCTTGGAGCTTCGGACCATCGGAGACCTTGAGGACTTGAAATGCAAGATCGCCAACCTGGTTTTAAGAGGGAATTCTGTGAAGGAGAACCTTAAAGGGAAAGCCAGGATAAGCGTGAAAGCGAAGAATTCTACAAAGCCGTGACATGCCGCCTTAAAATGGCAGGAGTGCTCTCGTACAACGACTCGACTTCGGTCGTGGGGACTGCAAACAAAATGTGATTATCATTATTATTCAAACGACGTACTGTGCTGTCTGGATCAATATGAACTGTGCTGGATGATTTCAAGGCGTACGGGGGGGACTGATGCTTTCTGAAGATTCACCCGTTTCTGTTTCAGTCCAGTCGTAGCTCCAGATAGCTACCTCGAGCAGTTTCACCTTTGTTTGTAACACTGTTTGGGCATTTCTCTTGTCCTTAATGTTGTTGTTGTTGTTGATGTTGCCCTGCGATGGATTGGCGCCCTGTGCAGAATGTACCCCAATGGTGACTGAGAAGTATGATTGTTGCACTTTTGATTAACAATTTCGTAAAAAAGCACAGTTGTTTTGTGCAGTGATTGGGATATTTCTATGTATAATTTATCTTAAATATTACTAAACATTATTATGATATTCTATGTATTATTTTAAATAGATTAATCAGAGAGCGTGGTTGGATGATTGCTGTTCTGCTTTTTTTTTTGACGACTGAAAAACGAGTTAAAATTTACCCTTGTTTCGTGCTGTGGCTGATCATTTGAAAATACACCAAAAAGTTATATTTGTTTAATTGCAGCAGCATTTAAGAAGTTTTGTACTTTTTATAAAAATTATTTATTGGGTATGTGACTAGTTACGCGGTGCCTTTTGATACTGCAATTATTTCTTATTGCTTTTATTCTATGTATCACATTGATAGGAGTGTATTATGTATATTTGGGGCTGCATAGCCAAATATTCGAATATAAGCATATATTCAAAATATTATGGCTGATACTAGTTATATGATCGCACTTATTTAAAAAATAAAAAATAAGATACTGCGAATACTGATTCCTGTCTTTTGTCGATCCGATGACAAACAATACGATCTTGTATACCGTCTATGGGTCCAGACAGCAATCCGGCGGAACCATTATACCTTTACATCGCTTTCAGCACGGACGGAGTTTGCCGACGGACCCAGAGCTACATGTGCTAGCCAGGTAGCCAAGTCTCTTGTATATTGGGAATCGGAGTATTTCCAGTTTTGCCCCGTTGGTTTCTCAATCCTCAAACCCTTACAGCTGTATGGGTTTGAATGACAGCTGGATTGTTATATGCACGACTGCTGTGCCGTGGCGGTTTCTTTTTTGCACAACGGTATCCCTGCGAACGGGCGGTAACTAGCAGCTATGCCACAGCTCGGCGGGGACGCGAGTGTCGCCCCGGAAGGCGCATCGCCGCCGGCCGGCTGCGGCAGCGGACACCGCTGGGGTTTGGCGGTAACGGGCTTCGTCGGAGGGACCCTCGTCGCGCTTTACGCCGTCGCGACGCCGTTTATTACGCCTGCTTTGCGCAAAGTGTGCCTGCCCTTCGTGCCGGCCACGCCGGCCCAGATCAGTAACGTCCTGAAGCTCCTCCGGTGCCGGAGCGGCACGCTGGTGGACATAGGAAGCGGAGACGGGAGAATTGTAAGTAGCTGGATGGTTTACTACCGCCACCTAGTGGTTGGGCCGCGGATTGACAGACTTTGGGGTGAAGTCGAATATTGCACAAGCACCAAAACTATTATTCTATTACTTACGTTCCCTAATTAGGGTCCAAGCGGCACTCCTGCTTATATTGACCGATACATATGATGCAGATAATTTAATCACTACTCCTAAAGCAGGAATAGCAATGTGAAGTGCATTCCAACCAAAACCTGACGTGATTAACTAGTCAGTTGTTATTGTTGACAGGACACGGCACTGCACACACAGCACAACAACGAAATGTGTCCTCTCCATTTAATCCATATGTGACATTGTGACATAGTTGTGGGCAGCTATTATTTAGGCCTGGGGAGCAGTGTGTGGGGGCAGTACCTTGCTCAGAGTACCTCATTGGTACCTTGCTTTCCCTGCAAGTGTTTTGTTGTGTGATAAGACATTTTATGCATTTCAGCCACTAATATGCACAGTATTTTAAATGCTTTCTCATAGGTGATAGCAGCTGCCAAGCAAGGCTTTCAGGCAGTTGGCTTCGAGTTAAACCCCTGGTTGGTTTGGTACTCAAGGTACAGGGCATGGAGGGAGGGGGTCCATCACAACACCACCTTCTACAGATCGGATTTATGGAAGGTATTTTGTCAGCTTTCTATCAACAATCCTGCCAAAGATAGTCCATTTTATGAGGGGGTGCCCCACTTTTTAGTACAGTATTATAATAAAGATATCTAATGCAAATGTTTTTTTAACCTCTGATGTAGGAGTTCATACAAGTCCATTTGCAAAGAGATTTTATGTTTTACATATACCCTGAATATAATAAAAATATACAATTAAAATTATTATTATAAAGGATAATGTTATGTACTGTATGTCACCTCCAGATTTATTTTTAAAATGTGAACTAGAATTATAAATGTATGAACAGGAAGATCCAGACTATATAGGGCTTAAGAGTCTAGCCCTTTCAAAGCATGGTGTGTGTGTCCGAACCTGATTTAACAATACGGAAAGGGGGGACACTCTGAATGTTCACGATGTGTTCCGGACTCCCATTACTGTCCATTTAAGGATTACATAAACACAAACTCAAACACAAGGACACCTCACTACTGTCAGACCGCTGTATCAGAACACGACCAACTCTTGAGTACTCTTGTGTAGATACTGCTTCTATCAGCAGGGGGCGGTATTGCCATAATTTCATTTTTCCAATCCCAAATTGTTAGAATTAGAATTGTTCTATATGTTTCATCAAACTTTAACATCAGAAATTCCGGGGGGGGGGGGGGGCTCAGTGGGTCAGAGCTCTCTGTTTGTGATCGGAATGTCATTGGTTTCATTCCCGTCCTTACCATAATGATGATATGCCCACTGGGCCCTTGAGCAGGGCTCTAACCCCACCCACCCCTAAATACCAAAACCTGTGTTTTAACACCCAAGCATCACTCTCACCTGTCTGTGTATGTCTCAAAGCAGCTTTAGATGTATGCCAATATGAGGATGGGTATGAGAAACAAATCATTCCAGTGTCTTTTTCAAGAAATCACTTGTCACCTAAAGCTATACCAAAGTAGTATTTCCTAAGCATAAGCACAGTGGAAAGGACTGGACTGACTCTCAAATGTCCGCGATTACCATATACATATATTGTACGTATTGGCATAGTACCAGTTGCAAGTCAGTTGTAATTGTAATAAATGTCTTTTCTTCTTTATAGGTAAATTTTTCTCAGTACTCCAATGTTGTGATATTTGGAGTCCCACAGATGGTAAGATTTTTGGCCTATATAAAAGAAATATATATATTTTGGCCTATATATGGTTATATATATACATTTATAAATAAAAAAAAATATATATATATGTTTATATATGTATATAGGCATACAGTAGTACCCCGGTATGCATCATTTGGGCATACGTCAAACTCGACTTTGTCGCTGTAGTAATTCATTTCACACAGTCATTTTTTTGTGTGTGATGTATATACTTCTCTGTAAGCGTCTTTGAGTTAATGAAAAAGCGCTATATAAATAAAGTGTATTATTATTATTATTATTTTTTGCAACTTTAAGTCACTCGCAACGTCACATACATATTACTTGAAAACATACATATTATTTGAAAACGGCAAAATGAAGGAAATTTTCTTTTAAAAAGCTTATTAATTATAGCTAAAATGCATAAAACTGGTATAAAAATAACAAAAAACATCTTAAAAACCTTAAGAAATGTGTATAGAATAGTGCTTTCTTACGACATTATTCTAGAACATTTGACAATGTTACTACCATATGAGATGTTTATGCATTTTTTATATAAAAATATTGCAAAGTGAACACTGACTTTTATGATAAATTAAAGGTACATTTACATCAATGGAAATAACTACGTCTATTTATTAGTCCTTTGCAGGCATTTTTAAGGCTTTATTTTTGGGTTACTTCAAAAATCAGTTTATGACTGGGTTTTCGGAACTAATTCATGAAGTAAGGCGGGGTATGACTGTTTAGACTCAGGACTACAACTCTAGGTGTATGCATGGAATAGAAAGTAAATATCTGTTGACATTTTTTCCGGCTACCATAAATTCTGAAGTGATTTGCTGTCTTGATTTGCTCCTGCAGCCAGTACGTGTTACGCCACAGACTTCCAATGGCATCTATGAGGAAGCATCCACTCTAATGGCGCTTTTCCACTGCATAGTACGGCACGACATGGTTCAGTTCAGCTCACTTTTGGGGGATTTTCCACTGGGAACAGTACCTGGTACCTGGTCCTCTTTTTAGTACCACCTCAGCCGAGGTTCCAAGCGTACCGAACC
>JAODKM010000032.1:6922155-6966745 GCA_026780845.1 Petrocephalus sullivani | reverse complement strand
ATGGATGGATGGATGGATGGATGGATGGAATTAAACTTAGTTTAACTGGAGTCCCTGAAGGGCCCTGGGTTTTTATTACATATGAGAGTAATTTCAGATGTCGTTTGTAGTCCTGATGATTTCTGCTGTGGAGTCGAGCTAAAACTATAACTTGCAGAAGGAGTTTTAATGTCCATTCATTTGTCTTCCATAAGCATTTTCCAGCATGGAGTCACCTGGAGGCCATACCGCCGGGCGGGAGAGCCAGTCTAATAGCTTTAATTTGAAGTTGTAAAAACACTTTTGTGTTCACACCCGGGGACTTGACTGAGTAATATATGTGCATAAATACTGTATTGTTCTCCCGGAGAGAGCTGATGTATAGATTTAGTGTAGACACAGAACATTAATTCTGCCTTGATTCCAAACAAAGTAAAAGGCTGCCGTTGCCATCAGTCTTTCTGAGCACCTGAATTACTCAGAAATGGGGAAGGCAGAACCGAACTGCAAGCAATTCTCCGTCCCACAAGTAAATGAAAGGCATTGGAGGCCGTGGTTCTGCGCTGGGTTCTTTAGGGTTGTGTGCCTCTCCTTTACTGCTCGTTGTGAAAATCATCTTGCAGCAGACATATTCAGTATTTTTAGTGCAATCGCAGTAAGGAAGTAAAGCCCACGTTTTGTAAATCTCTCCACAGGTGAAATATTAGAACTGAGAAGAATCGGAACCGGCTTCTTGGTTTTGCTTCACCTGTGATGATAAAAGTGTGGCAGTAACGGAAAGTGGTTTCTCGTTAAATGTGCGCCCCTCAGGTTCCCCCCGGGTGTCGGGGCCACCCTGCCCACGTCGTTGCCACTCAGCCGAGTCGGCGCCCAATATGTTCGTTCCGGGGGATGCAGCCGTTGGCTGTTCTTTGAAGAACCCCGTGGCTGGCTGCACGCGTCCGACCGTGGGCACCATCCATCACTGCCACGGGTCCAGATTCCATGGGAAGCGCAGGGGAAGGGGTGCAACTGGTTCTTAAGATTTGAGGTTTTTTCTTCTTTTGGAGTTCAGAGGTATGGTGAGAGTAGAGTCTGCGTCTACAGAAACTCTTAATGAGTGCGGCGGGCGGACAGTCCACCAGCGGGACGCTCGCACTGCGAGTGTCCTGAAGCTCGTCACGCTTTTGTGGGGCTCTGCATGGAGGCGGCCGCGTGAGGGTGGCCTGAGCACACGGCCCAGGAGGTCTGCTTCCTTTGCTGGGCATGATGCCTACAGGATGCTTTGGAGATGTCTCCTTAAGATACCATTTTGTCTTCCTCCATTGTTAGATTTTTTTTGTTCTCCTTATATTATTCATTTTCATAAGTTCCCTTCTCGTTTCCGTCTTTTAATCTTTGCCCATATCTTCTTCATATTAATCTTCCTTTCCATTTAACGACTTCCCACATGTAAGGGTTAGTTCCTCATTCTCCAATGAGGCATACAAGCTGTCAGCCCAGACCACCATAATAATAATACACATATGGATTAAGTAACACCATTTTTGGGGGCGAATACTGATAGTGAGCTGTGCTCCGGAGGTGAGAGTGAGTCATTTTACGAAATAAGCATGCTGTAATCCCATGGTCTCCCCTACAGGATGGAATTCTGCCAAAGAATGATGGAGATCATACCGATAAGAGCAAGGTCCCAAATCCTTCTGTGCTTAGTCGGCCTTGATGGATGCACAGAGATATGCATCGGAACGTAATGGGAAGTGAATATTGGGTCAGCAAATACATTGCTGTAAATAAAGTATTGCTTTAAAAAAAAAAATGTGGGATCATGTTCTGTTTTGCTCATCTGAAATGCTGATTACAGGAGTGAGCAAAAGTGTACAAGTTGTTTTCCCCATAAAATAGGTAGTGATTGGTGTTTTTTTTATCTTTACTTAGGATGTATAGCATTGAGCGAGAGAGAGAGAGATTGCAAGGTCAGTTCAGGATGGAGCGGATAATGTTTCCCCGTACAATGGTAGGTGCCTGGTGCAGAAGATTATCAAGAGCGAGATGGACTCAGTCGAGTCGTGTGCTGTGTTTGCAGAGCAGGGCAGGGCACTCTGTGGTATGTGCACCGTTCACCAAACTTCTGAACATCATCAATCCTTAAAAACAGCACTTATGGACTGCCAGGCTAATATAAACAAAAGCAGGAGCCAATTGCAATCAAAATAAACGATGAATCGATAACCGCTGATGTTTCAGAATCAAGGGCCGCTTGTTTTAAATGAGCTGGTGCATTTGCAGTGGTTTTTAATCCTCACGGCAAGGTTTTATACTGATGTATTAAGGATGCGTTGGTACCCATGTGTGAATAACCAAAAACCTTTTATATTCATTAATATTAATCTTTTCTCATTTGTGCGTCTACCACACAAAGCCTAATATAATCAAAAGTGGGGGCCTGCGTTATGCAGGTTAAGAGCGACAGTGGGTGATATTCCATCCAACCATCTATTTTTTCCATCTAGTTCAAGGTCAAATGTGACAAGATCTTGAAACCCGTGGTAGTGAGGATTACCACGCACTGTCAGTCGGCACACGGGTGTTGGGAGATGACAAACTATTGGGAAGACAGGTTAATGCCATTCTGAGATTGACGCCGTTCGCAAAGCCCACGCACCGTGGGCTTTACAGCACGCCCTTCATTAGGGAGACATTTGTGGGCCCAGAGATTCTCCTGTCCCTCAAGAAGCCTGCAGCTCCTCACCCGTGAACAGGCTGACGTCTCGAGACCGTGGGGCAGGCCACCGTTTGTGAGGAGTTGATGGGCCTTGTTGTTCACAAGTAGGTGTATCTGTGAGGACAATATGAACTTTATTACTAGACAAGGACATTGCCGCGCCCCCCCCCCCAAATCAAACTGATGGCAAAATATTTAATATTTTTTATTATTATTGAATCAGTTTGTTCGGTTATTGATTCTATATTTGTGTTAATTTTATATAATATGCTTAATATTCTAAGGCAGGGGTGCCCAATACGTTGATCGCGCTCGACCAGTAGATCGCAAAGGTAGTGCGGGTAGATCGCGCGACATTAAAACTTTGTTAGGTTACTATACCTACTTAGAGCCCTTCTCTTCTAATGCGTCACTGCGCAGAAAATGCACATGTATTGCAAAACTCCAGCGAGCAAAGTCCCAGCTATTCTTCCATTTTATATCTATTAAAAAATGATATAAAAATGAGTGGGGAGCCGGACTGAGTAAGAAACCATAATGAATTGTATTGTGCTGCAAGGCTTCATGCAGTGATGCAAGGTTCGCCAGACTATACTGTGTTTACATGTATATAAAGTATACTAGGTATATATCACATATTTAGCATTATTAATGTAGGTAGATCATTTTGACCTGGGCATTTTGAAAGTAGCTCGCAAGCTGAAAAAGTGTGGGCTCCCCTGGTCTAAGGGATCCCAATGACTTGGCATTTTAAATCCTTTGCTTTCAATAGTGTTTCAGGGTAGTGATATCAACTTTGGTACATCTGTGTCTAATTAATGTAAGTCCATAATTAGCCGCATTGTCTCAGTCATACAAGGAGCCATTTCAGGTCATCTCCCGTAATTGGAAATGGCAGATATGCCCTTTATGTGATGCAGCATATACTGTGTTGATCGAGTTTTCATGGCAAGGCGTACATGAGTCGCCGTGTCTGCTACCACTCCTGGTGTCCACGGTGTCTCTGATTCTCAGTTGTAGTTCAGCTAATAGGTCTCAAGCCCTCTCTGTTCATTCTGAGTAGCAATCAGGACTCATCAAAGTACCGAGATGGAAATGAACTTGGTTTTTCCAGATGTATGCAAATGTTTCTCCCCTCGAACTGCACACTTTAGGGGTCTAGTTCTTGGAAAAGCATCTTTAACTCAGTGACACGTTTTTAAAACCCCTTGGTCATTAGTCTGTGCTTAGATTTTGCACACTTGCTTCAATTATACTGTCATAGTCCAGGCCAAACAGCCATATGTGCAAATGTGCCAGCCAGGTAAAAGTTCTACGATGGAAATGAGCAGGAGGAATAATGGCTTTAGCACTCACAAAGACTTCAGTTATACATCAGCGGAATGCTGACTGGGCCAATTAGGCTTCCTCGCGAGTTATTCCAGCTTTGAAATTAACCTTTGATGTATATTTCCTGTGGGCAAAAGCCACCCTATGGTGTTACCAAAACACAAATCACCTATTTGAGAGTCTGTGGTTTTGGGGGCTATGGCTGTAGGGATAGGCAGCCATTATTTATTTATTTTATGATCCTTGCTGTAATCCAACACTGCAGAGCTTTGTCTGCCACACCTGGAAACCATATGTCTCCATCTCCCCTCTACTGGGGAGCTGGGGCGGCTTTAAATGGGGGGCTTACCATAGGAGGTAGTGGACAGATGGGTAGCTCTCTCTACTTTACTGCCGGTCCAGTAACGAATCACGAATCAAGACATTGTTTGCATGGAGTGCGGCATTCAGCTCACATGGGCAATTTTATTTATTTATTTATTATTATTTTTTTCGCACATTTTTTATTTATTTTTATTACGCGGCAGTAGTTTAACTTGCAGTATTGCCCAAACCAATGGAAAAACTCCTGCCCATTTCCACAGGCGCATACATTTACTGCTGAAGTCCCTGAAATGTTCGCTTGCTTGCCGCCCGCAGCTTGACCCCTACCTGCTCCGCTCTAAGGTGTGTGGCAGGCCGCTTTTTATGAGTTATTGCACCTGTGTTTTTCCCTTTGCTTTTTAATGCTCATTTTGATTAAAACGCTTCTAATTTTATGAGCTCAGCCGAATGTATATTGAAGTCCTTGCTGGTAATTTCCTGTTCGTGGGGAAAAAAAAAGAGATTTAAGTGAAGGCAATGTATTTTAGGATTGTCCTATGGTCAGTCTATAAAAGGATTTGTTTTTTCTTCAACAAATGCGGTGCAATGTACCTATGTAATTAAAAGTGTAAATTCTTGCTGTTAGTGGCCATAACAGTTTTGGTCCACATTAGAATTAAGCAGTATTTATGCAGGGTGTATACTTTTTGGCTCGAGGAGTTTATTACGGCTTTCTTTGATATATTTATGTGAGAATCACTTCTGCAAGTTCCCTGCGTACAAGCTATGAGTGCTTCCATCTCGAATTCCCATTGACAATTAAAACTAACAAGTTTACTGTTACTGTTTCCTAAAGATAAAAGCAGTCTGTTTTGTTATCTGGCATGAAACCCTTGGTAGGCATGCAGCATAGCTGGTTTAAGGGTGAAATATTTTCTCCCAATCTTTCTAAATATCCAGGAAACTGAGTGGTGGCACCATAGAATCAGAACATGATCTTTGGGATAAAGGTGCTGGATGTTCTGTGGATATACAGTGTACTGTGGAAACGTCTTGGGCAGTCAAAGGAAATGTTTAAAGGTATTTATCTGCATAATAAGTGTAGATTTGTTCCAAACAGAAAAACACTATTTGACGTTGGAGCAGATGTAAATTAAGAGTAACACAATAAACACTAACAGGGGTACCTGCCGTTCTCCCAGCCGTCACTGACATCTTGCTGGAGGGCTAGATGAGCACCGCTTCAGCTCCCAAACCTCTCCTCAGGGGCACCTCCGCCACTCCATGCATTCATTAAATGTCACCCCCGGAAATGCCAGTGTACCAGTGGCCAAGTCAAAAAATGGGTGCGTTGGATGGTTGCGGCAAATACTGGGGTGACTTTAGGTAAGTTTTGAAAAATCATAGTTTTACATCAACATAAAGCTAATTTAAACATCATTTTCTCTGATCGCCTAAGTCTTTTGCACATTACTGTATATAGGCTTTTTTTGACAGATCCAGTCAGCTGGTGTGGGGTGTGTTAGACACATAAGTGTAGCTTGAGTAGAAGTGGTGCTCTCCTGTGACCTGATCCTGCTCCTCACGCTGGGCTGTTTTTCCTTCCCTGGCCCAGCCTCTGTCGGCCGGGATCCACGGGGCCCCGCCATGTTTTAGCATGTGGTCCCAGTTAGTTATTTATGGCCGTCCCAGGTGCTCTTTATAGCCGCCGACGCTCTCCGCCCAGGCCTCCCGAAACTGCGGGAGGAGGTACTGGAGGTCAGAGCTATGCTGCAGTTTATATTGCTTCAATCCTCGCACGTCGCCGTTGTAGCTGGCATGTGCACGCCCACACTGCTGCAGTCACATGGGCACATCTTACATATTAACTTACTTTAACGTTAAATATATTAAAATGGAACACTTTATAGCTGTGGAATTCTAGGAAAAGAGTAGGGGATACTGAGGAAATATTGGCGGCTATTTGAGAGTTTATTGGGGCAGTTACTGAGTGCCGTGGAAATTGGTTGGTCGGCATGAGTGGGAGGTCCTTTGGGTGGATGGGGGTGTCACAGCCCTGACAGCGTTATAAAACGGCAAGTCAAGTGGTCTCCAGGCTCCCAGGAAGCCTTCCCCATGGTCTGGTTGAATGGAGATGGCCGTTCCACTCTGGGATGGCTTCTACTTGCGTCTTTATGTGGGCAGGTCTTTCGTTCTGAATGGGACTGCAAGCTGGGCCGGAGGTGTCGGAGGTTTTGGGCTGTTTGGTCAGCCCACTCTCCAGCTGTATCGGAATCTCTAGTGATAACACTTTGACACAGGCTTCAAAACTCACTTTAAGTTATGATGGAAGGCATTTCCGTCCGCGTTTCCAGACTGCGCCTTGAAGAGCAGTGAAGATGTTTTTTCATCTAGCATTTCAAGGCAGATGGAAAAATTTTCTCTTAACAAAACGTGGGTGGTGTGGCTAGAGAGCTTGATGCATTTTAATAGAGCTCACAATCACAGGATTTACTTTTGATACAAGATTAGTGCTTAATATTTGCAAGCTATGTTATTTTAATTTATTTTGACCTTTTATCATTCATTTTTTCCCTAAACTTTCTGTTATAATAACTGGAGATCAACATCACCCTAGCTTAGAGATGCATGATATTTCAATAAACGTATCGACACAGAGCGATTTTGTTAAAAATCAAGATACTGGCATTGGTCAGTCTCGGCCAATTTTTGCAGGCTGATATTCAAACTTCATAAATATTCCAAGTTGTTAGTACCAGAGCTAAAGACACAACTTCTAAAATAATGGTGATGATTGCGCTGGACAATCGGCCAGTATCCCGGAGTGGAAGATGGGGGATTTCGTCGCCCTCTTTATTATTAAATCTGGCCTGCAGATCGATCGTCCACAGGATAACAAAAAAACAATGTAACGACACTCTATACCTCGAAATTGCAAACTCTGCAAGTCCAAAGCTGCCATTCCAGTGTTGTACCCAAATACTTAGAGTTTATCATAGCTTGATCATTTAATTTGTACTGCTCGTTTCACAAAGTTCTCTTAAATACCCTGGAGGTGCCTCTGATACACAGCGGCTGGGAAAATCTGCAGGCGTCCTTCCATTTTTAAGGAGTGTTTTGTATTCTACTTTGAAACTGCCGAGCCTGTGAGATTGTCCATTGGGGTTAATTTGGCACAGACTGCTGAAGGTCCGACGTAGCCTTCAGAGGCACTTTGGATGAGCGTTCGCAGGCCAGGTTTCCATGGTTGACCTTGGGAAACCAATAATGGCCCTCATTACATGTGTTTATGCAGGGCATGTCAAAAATAATTATGGCGCGCATGGCCAGACGATTGCTTTGTGGCTCCGTGGCCATTTCTGTATGTGAATCCTCTAATTAGTCAGTCTGTACGCCCAGCTGTGAGATTTGAACATATATTAACACACAGTCTGAAGACCACATGATGTGCAACCTGGATAAGCTCTACTGATTCTCAAAGATAGCAGAATAATTACCTTAATACCTTATTCAAGTGCCTTTGGGGCACGTCGAGTGAGCTTTTCATTCACAATAATGATTCACGACCTGTGGCCCAATTGAAGCCAGAGATCCATTAGTACTGTACTTTCCGGTCCCAGCCGATTTGAGTTCTTGCACTGCAGAAGAATACTTGCAGTTAACATCCTGCTCTTATGGGCAATGGCGAGAATTGACGCAAGGGAGATTTATTATGCCATTTTAATTTTGAAAACAAGACATAGCAATAGTCGCTGCTATATTGAAAGATGATTTTATAACTAATGTACTAAGGCTTAAACAATTTATGAATTTAGTTCATTACTACAAATAATGTATTGTGTTCAGATTTTTGTGTCTCGTGTGATATATCTTTTTGTTTCGTATGAATGGTTCTGTGAACCAAAAGTATTATTTCCACTGGGAACTCATCAGTTAATATGAATGCAATTATTTTTCCTTGTTAACACCTTAATTTGCACCCCATTTCGTGGAGAAAAACATGGATTTCAAAGAGGCGGCATTAAAATATGATTTATTTACTTGCCTTTTGGGATGTAAGCAAGGTTATTAGACTGGCTTTTTAAAAATGCAAATGATCCACCTCTGGAATATATACTATAAATAATAAAAGATGAAAGGGACTCTGGGTCACAGATGTTTGAGCGCAGCTAGTCTCAGAGGACATACGACATAGATATTTTAAATATGTTAAATATTGATGTGCTTTAATGAGAATTGGCTTGTTTACTAAAAACTACTAAGAACATTTGCAGTCTGTAGCATGTGTTGGGAGGGGGCCAGAGTGACCAGGGAAGGAATGCGTACCCCCCGGTATTTAATTTGGCTCCATTCACATCCCCCCCAAATAAATAGATCTTTGTGTTTAAATTATTAAGTTGCCCCTCCCCACGCAATATCAAAGACTACACTGTTGCCTGTCTCCATTAACGAGGTTCATTAGTGGGACAGAAGTGGTTGTGAAATTCTCATTGCATAAAAATTTGTAAAGTACGTAACCAAAGTGAAATGTGTGAAGTTTGGGTGTGTATGGTGGTCCAGCTGTCCATCCATTTTCCATAACCTGTCTTCCATTGCAAGGTCACGGTGAGGCTAGAAGTTGAGGAGAAAATGTCAGGATATCTTGGCATCTTGGAGCATACCCACACACAGGCACGCACACACACACACACGTCAGACACCCCATGTCTTTGGACTGTAGTGTAATACCCCGAATACCCTAGAGAAACCCACAGGTCACGCGAATTCCCCACACAGCTTTGGTGAGAATTACTCAAGAGAAAAGATCAAATTTTATATAGCTCAATTCCCATTGTAATCTCCCAAAAGTGCTTGACAAAAAGGTTCTCAGACAAACATAACAGACGTTAATTTTATGCCATATTAAAGGTCAGAAAGGTATGAAAAGAGGAAAACCTGCCCCTTTGGCAGTTATAAGAGGCATTAAACCTTAATCGGCTGCCCAGACCTCCGTCAGCACACTACCCCGATACTCTTTCCGAACTGCGAGTGGGATATTTTGTGAGTTACATGCGTGCATCTCTGCAAACGTGCAGTTAGTATATTTAGGGTTGGAAAATGCCGTCTCCTCTCCGTCACAGGATGTTATTTTTGGCACATAATGTTCATACCCTCCAGTAAATATATTATACAAATCACTGACTTTGGTAATGTCCTGAATATTCCCACTGTTCCCATCATGCCCTTCCAAGTTTTGATGTATACACACCCAAATGAAGCCACGGGCAAATACCATGAAAATACCATAATAATACCATATATACACACGCAGGCTGGATAAATCAGCCCTGAAAACCCTCTCCTGGATTATCAATTTCACGGTTTATTGTTATGCGTTTGGTAACGCGAGGACCGCGAGCGGGCGGAATGACAGGAGGGTCACGCTCTCCACTGAAATGTACGCCGCGCACTTTCGCTGAACCTCCGCCTCTCTAGCTGGAGGCAAAGTGTCAATGGAGAGCAATCAGACGAGACTCTGGGAGTGTCTGCGTGGCGTGGCACCTGATCCCTCTACTGGCCGGGACAGCAGTGGCCTTCTCGGGGGCGGGGCAGGCCGTGACTGGCCAGGATGGCAGTGGCTTCCTTGGGGGCGGAGCTGGCCGTGACTGGCCGGGACGGCAGTGGCCTCCTCGGGGGCGGGGCAGGCCGTGACTGGCCGTGACTGGCCGGGACGATAGCGGCCTCCTCGTGGACGGGGCTGGGCGGGTCCCGGCTCGGCCAGGTCCGCCTGGAGGGGGCACGGTTCGGGCACGGTTCGGGCTCTGTGCTGCCCCCTTTTGCAGCAGCTACGGTCTGTAGCCCCAATGCCTGAAATAATTATGGGGGGTCCGGTGAACCCTACTGATAAGTCCCACTGGGTAGATTGTAGATGTTTTTTGGGGGGGGGGGGCGACTACTCGTGTAATTGTATTACCTGGCGACATGCCTGGTCAGGAGCAAACTAATTTCGGGGGGTCATACCTCGAATTTTAATATGTGGTTACAGGTATGTGGCCATTTTTCCGTTGCCGCGTCCCGTCTCACAAATTAACGGTTGCGAGTGGTTATTTATTATCGCCTGCCCGGGGTCCTCTGCTCCCGTTAAACGCACAGCTAATTTGGCGGCGCGGTGGGGGTGTTCTGCACTCTCCCGGCACACTTCTGTGCCCGTCTCTGCGCCCTCGCTTTCCCGGTGACAGTCAGCATCCGTCAGGGCATTTCCGCATCCATTCATACCGCATCAGCATTTTGTATTTATATACCAATGTTTCATATAGTGTTTTTAAAAAAATTATTATCTAAAAAGAGGGATTATATGTTGAATTAAGTGCCGTCTGCTCCACAATAGAAATAGCCCCGATTTTCTGGTTATATAATAGGTGATATATATCATTTATCTGTCGGACTAAACTTGACATTGAATCATTCCATTGGGTGGAAAAAAAACCCTCAGCCATTCTTGACACATAATTCTGCAGGATTAATAGCCTGGCCTGTGACTTTTTATCTTAAAATTGTCTCCTTTCAGGACTGATGTTTGCTGCTGTAGCTTTCACAGAGAAATGTGAATTTTCTCTCCTCTCTCTCTCCTCTCTCTCCTCTCTCTCTCTCTCTCTCTTTCTCTCTCTCTCTCTCTCTCTCTCTCTCTCTCTCTCTCTCATACCCTAAGCATCTGCAGCTGGCCTAACATGAAGATTTTCACAGCTTTGGTCAATGTGTGGTTTGAGTACTAAAACGCAAGGCGCTTTCTGTGAAAGACACTGTTACTGTTTATCCCAGTAATACCAAAGACAAATCAAAGCATAATGGGCACATGCTTTTTTTCGAAAAGCTGGCCAACGTCAGACATGATATCACTCAGTTCCCTCTAAAACTCATCATTCACATTTTCCATAAACAAGTATGGCCTTGATGTAGCAGACCTATCCTGAATTTCATTAATGCGGTTTATATTGTTTATGTTTATATTTTTCCTTAGCGTGGACTACTCAGATGTGCTCTAACTGAAACAGTACGTAGGCTTGTGGTCCTCGGCTCTTAAAGTGAAACTAAGAATATTTAGTCGCTGCTGAATGCATGGGTTTGCAAAGTCAGGTAACAAACCTTCTTTGGTAGCCGGACTGAACTTATAAGCTCCGTTTGTCATTTTCTCCTCCGGCGTGTAGGTGGTAGCTCATTCTGCAGCCTGTCTCTTTGCAGTTGCCTCCCAGTTGGATTTGATGTTGGTCGTCTCTTCTCTTCCAGTGCTTGTCCATGTAGGTGTCGATGCCATCTTTGGTTTCCTTCTCGTGGCCCACGCCACGTTACATCTCATCAACAGACAGCCCACCACTTATGTTCTGCTGTGACAGGGGTCTGCGTGAAGGCCTGCGCCGGACCCAGAAACGTGCACCAGGCTGTCTTAGTGACCTTTCGTTCAGGTCCACGCGTGCCATACAGTACTGCCCTCATTATAACTTTATTTATTGGAGCCATTTCCTAACTCTGGATTTTGGAACCAAGCTCAGTCTCAGAATGCAAGTTTTGTCACTTGGTGAGAGCAAATGTCAGTCTTCAACTAGAAATATCTATACACAGCAAAAAAAAAATCTGTGACTTATATAAGAATGAACCTTAACCATGTTGGGGGGTGAATGTAAGCAGGCGTGTCTTGTTATGAGAAATGGCTACCATATTCATCACTGGCCAGGCTTGTTTAATTACCGTGGCCTTTGAGTTGGGACTGAGAGAGCAGCATTCGCTCTGAATTCCACTTTTTCAAATGCCACCGTGCTGTCAGATGAGCTCTGCTTTGCCACTTTCTGCTGTTCGACAGAATCCAGGTCTCTTACGGGGGCTGAGGACGCTGCTTATTTTGGGCAGCTGCCGTCTGGGTTGTTTACATCAAATCATTTATCTTTTGGACGTGGGGCACGTCCCTGTACCCCTGTTTTGAAGTTACCTGTCTCTAGTGCCCTCCCTAGAGAGCGCGTGAGGATGCGTAACCTGTAGTTTCTGTTTACTATTCTCTTGTGAGTGGGCACCAAGATACGGGTTAAATATGAAAACCTACACAGATATGTTTTTGGATTGTATTTTATTGCCTTGAATAAATGCTGTTCAGTCTGTTTTTTTTAACCAGCAGGATTTATTTTTTTCCCAACATGGATATTTTAGCTTATGTTGTTACTTTGACAAATATGTCTTCTGCCAAGCACAGAATTCACGGGTGGTGTTTTTTTTTTTTTTGAGCTAAATGTGGTTATTTTTATGCCCTGGAGCCATGTGACTGACCTCACGCCCGCCTCGGCTCGGGCACCCTGGGTCTGCTGGAGCAGCAGGGCCTGGGGTGCTGAGTGATGTCCCACATCCACTCCTGAAGCTTCCGGATGTCGGACCGGAGCCTTCTTTCCCCCTCGTGTCACACGTCACGCTAGCCGGTGGTGGCAAGGGTGGGAGGGGGAGTCCCCCCACGATGTCAGCGCTAACTGTCGAGTCTAAAAATAAGGCTGAGTCATGAACCTCTGGAGAGCCAGGTGGGTCTGGATTAAGTCCCTGGTTTGCGTAGACTATGGCTGGGCTCCGTGTACTTCTGCGTGTTCTGGTCTGCGAAGGTTGGCATCCTTGCCGACCTTTTGAATGCCCATGATTTGCATATTCGGCTCTTTGGTCCCCGTTTCACGTCAGAGTCAAGTCGAAGTGTCTGTATTGTCATCTTTTTTATTGTCAAGCTGTATCACACACGGAGCTGAAATTGCCGACAAGATGCAGAGAAAAATTGGATTTATATTATGAATATGAGACAGTCTGACAGCTTAAACCCGACATACTGAGACATGGCCATAACATACAGAGGAATACATTCAAAAATACAGTTTTTAAAATGATTTTTTTTAAATGTGTTTATATACATATACACATAGAGTTGTGCCAATGGGCAATGAGTTATATAGACAGGGTGGTGTAATAATAGATTCTGGTTACTGTATTATGTAATAATGACAATGCTTGGTTATTAGTGGTACCGTGGGGTTTCAGTGCACGAGATCAGTAACAAATTCTAAGTTCCTCTGTTCTTGCCGTTGTCCAGTAAATGGTATCTGCTGTAAAAGTCCTACCTCTAGGAGGTTGTTTAGGCTGATTGTCAATAAGCCCCCCCCCCCCCCGTGCTGGAGCCCTCACTGCGATTGTTCTAACTGACTACCAGGAAGACGGTTTATTGCCTTTAAAGTGATGAAATATTTACTCATTTAATATGCAATCTTTTGGAGTTTTTTAACAATCCATGGGATTTAATACGAAGGAAATTCTGAAACATAAGTTAGTACCGGGTCCTGCTCTTGTGTGTGCGTGTGCGTGTGTGTGTGCGTGTGTGTCTGCGTGCGTGTGCGTGTGTGCGTGTGTGTGTGTGTGTGTGTGTGTGTGTGCGTGTGTGCGTGTGCGTGCGTGTGCGTGTGTGTGCGTGTGTGTGCGTGTGTGCGTGCGTGTGTGTGCGCGCGTGTGTGTGCGTGTGTGTGCGTGTGTGTGTGTGCGTGCGTGCGTGTGTGCGTGCGTGTGTGCGTGTGTGCGTGTGTGTGCGTGTGTGTGCGTGTGTGTGCGTGTGTGTGTGTGTGTCCTGCATTGTACTGGGATCCGATCCAAGGTGTCCCCTGCCTTGTGCCCTATGCTTTCTGGGCCAGGCTCCAGACTCGGTCGTGTGCTGGATAAGCGATTACGGTACCTCGGTAGATGGATAAACTCGTACCTTTTACTGCAAAGCAAAATCAGTTTTCTGTCCTCTCGTTCACAGACTGCTGCTGGAAGCCATACGCCTATGTACCTGGGCGAATTTGTACCGTTTGAAGGTACAGAATCAGACACCAGAGATGTATCCATATAGGCTCCTCCTCCCCCCCCCCCGTCTTCTAGTAAAGGCTTAGAAACGTCAGCCTTGATTTTTAGTGCTAACTGCCGGCCGGCGAGCTTTTCCAGCAGCGGAGCATCGCTCGCGTTGACCTTACACGTCTCCCGTTGTCCTCCTTCTCCTCCTCTTCTTCGATACGGACGCTGTCTGCGTGATGGATTTCTCCGTGCTGACTTCTGCTGCTTCTTCGCCCTCGGGCTATGAGACGGGAGCAAACGGATGAGTTGTAGTGGCCGTTTGATATTTTTATTGGGTGTGTGATACTTCAACCATCACCCTTCCTTTATTTTGTTCTGTTCTAATCTTATATCTCGCCATTGGGTCTGGGGGCTCCCTGTCATGCTAGCGTGTGAGAAGAGACTTTTGAAGCCCTTATTGGGGTTGGGGGTGGGGGGGGGGGGGGGAGTGCAGGTTTCCTTGGAATCCCAGGTGCTTCCTGTTTGTGACATTAGTCACATGACCTGCTTCTGACGGTAAGCCAAGGAGGCCAGACACGTTAGGCACAGAGTTTTCAATTTTCAAATGTCTCTGCAGGTACAATTTTATTAGTATGACTTAAGCATTGTTATGCCTGGCGGGCCGCTCTGTTTTGGCTAGGGCGTGGCATCCAGAAGATTCTCCTGCCTCTCGTCACACATGCGAGTTCTATCTTCCCTAGCTGCGGTCCCTCTCTGCCACGTTTTCCATCCGTGCGTCTCTGGCGCTGCCACTTCCTACGTGCGGTAAAATGGACTATTACTCAGCCTTGTTTAGACAGGGCCATGCTGATCCTGGGAAGTCTCGTAAACGATTAACATTTGTGTTTACGACGAAGTTAGGTTTGGAGTGGGCTGGCTGGTGTGTGGTCCTTGGTTGTATAAAGGCTGCAGTTTTTTTATGTCAGCTTTAGGGTTAACAGTAAAGTTTATCACAGAGGCCCTTTAAATTAAAGTGGTGAGATTTAAAGCTAAAATGGTGTCATTTCAGCTTTAAATCTCAAAAAAGAAAAGGCTAGTAGCCCTCTGAAGGACAGACTGAAGGTCCCCCCCGGGCTGATTAGACACGTAGACGTGTTTCAACTGGACCGGCAGCGCTCAGGCATGCGTGTGACATGCCTGGAATGTGGCACTACTGAGACGGACCCCGCGACGGGGCCGGGGATCCACGCGACCGAGCTCAGCAATAAGCGCCTTCTTCAATGATCTCACCTCCAGGAGGCCATCTGGAGCTGCGTTGGCTACGAGCTCAAATTTGCCTCACCTGGGCATGGTTTTGTAGAGGGAGGGGCATGGTGTGCTGGGGGGGGGTCAGTCTGGGAATCTCCCTGCACCATCGCTGCACCCTGATGCTTAAGCGCCTTAAACCGCTCACTAGGAAATGCGTGCTGCTGACTGTCATGTGCATCTGGCATGTGAGGCCTTGGGTGGGCGTACTTTGGCTCCCCTCTGAAAGAAAGGGGGAGGGACAGTCAATCCCCCCCAATCCAGCAGACTCAATCTTAACAGTCAGCATGTGGAGCCCTAGACTCTCCCCCCCCCCCCCATGCAGATGTTTTGTGCTGGCACTGCTCTGCACAGGACCTCTAGTGTTGTGGAGAGTGGGCAGAACCGGGTTCCTAACGGTGTTCACACCTAAAAGTGTCTGGTAAACCACCCCCAAGTTGTCAGCTTGGGGGGGTGGCAGAAGCTGGTGGGGTTGTACCGTGAATTTGGGATGGCACTTACGGAACCAGGAATAAACCGCACCTCCTCCAACGATGCAAACGACGGCACCCTAGGCAGCTGGCCCGATTGCCGAATGGGTCGACCGGTACTGCGCATTCCCCAGAGGGCAAAGTTTCTGGCCGGCTTATAAGTGAAATGAACGTATAACACTTTCAGTCTTACTGTTTTCACTGGTATCTGTTTTCAAAGGTCGGGGCAAACTATTTGGGAGCATCTATAAATATCAGCCCAGACCCCATTAGCAATGTGCTCACAGGTCAGGGTAAAGCTGTGTTATACGGCACATTTTCTAACAGGTCTGCCCCGGGACCTGAGAATAGCAGTCTGCGATCCTGAAGAAGACGATCCGTTCGGACTCTTGTACTGTACTTGGTTGATTTACACTGTTCTTTCATGTCCTGGCTTATTAGATTGGGCAAATGGTTAATTATTTTGTACAATTTAAAGGATGGAACTTGCGTACTTGGGCCTCTGGGTTTACGCACAAGGAAGTGATTCTGATGTATCGTCCCCTTAAAAGATCTTTATTCAGGGCTTTCTTGTGGGTATGGTGGGATTTATAAAAGAGAATTTTAATAATGGTAATAATGATGATCCTTATCATAAGTGGATATTTATATTTTATGGATATTTCATCAAAATCTCACTGGACAAAAACGGGTTTTTTTTTTTTTGCCTGTTTCGGAATCTAAATCACCGCCAGTCTCCAGGTAACAGTGGCTGTCTAACAGAGCAGGTAATGCATACAGAGTTAAGACAAGAGGATGGTCACATGTAGTGTGGTTGGCATATGCTGTGTGGATATGAGGCCAGTAAATATATAAAAAGTGCAGGAAGGTCCACGAAAGGAATGCTTTTGTAAATATATATGTAGAAAACGATACAATAAGTTCAGTGAGTTATTGACATTGATGAGGTATTGTTTGTTGGGGGGGGTGTTTCTGGGAGCTCCATCAGCACGGAGGGTGTCTCCTGTCTGGTTCACTAAAGAGGACGACGTTCGGCAGCTGAGTGAGAGGACTCTCCTGACAGCTGCTGGTAGCTACTGTCACTTTTCGCTTTGTGAGCAGACCTTCTAAATTCCTCCGTGGTGCCTATGGGAACTGTCCCGGGGGGTGCTGTGTGTAGCTGAGGCAAACCCTGACAGAACCCGCCTCTGCTTCCCAGGTCCCCTGCCAGCGAGCCCGTGAGCGCCACCCCCAGGCCTGAGGAGGAACAGCACCCCCGACGCCCATGGCCCCCGCCGCGGGACGGCCCGTCCCCGTCTGCCTGCTCCTGCTGGGCGTGGTGGTCCTGTGGCTCAGGGGCGCGGCAGGCAGGGAGCCCAGCTGGGAGGCGGACTCGTCCTGTCACCGAGCCGGACACCCCCTCGTGTCACACATAGGTACTCTGCCGTCCTTGCGTTTGTCAGATATCTTTTTTAGGGTTTTTGCCTGTTAATTGTATTCCTTAGCTTGGTCCGGAGAAAAAATCGTATAGATGGATGGATTAAATGTTATGATGCCTGACTTGTTCTGCCATATATTTAAGACATCAGACGTTTCAGTGAATCTGCTTGAAGAAATATAAAATCATCAGTCTATTGCTTTTGCCTAATTGCCTGCAACCTGCGAAGGGCTTTGGAGGACGGCAGGTCTCGGGCTGGTACTGATTTTGTCTCCTGCTGTGGTGTTCTGGTTCTTCTCTGGTTCTTTTGTTGTTTCTCTGTTTTATCTCCGTTAGGTTTTCATACAGCAGAATTTTAAGCTGTACCTTCAGCACTGATGCTTCTATGATTTTGTCTTTTTTAATGCTAAACCTTAAGCTGCAGTAGCTGTTACTTCTGCTAATATTTTTTAAATTGCTCGTTACCTGGTGTGGTTTCAGACCCTCCCATGCCTTGCATTCTAATAGATGCTGTGCATGGGCTTTAGCGGCTGGCATGGCAGCACCGTGGGCACCACGGTCACCTGACCGTTCCGGTTGGGGGATTAGGTCTCATCTCTGCCCTGCGTGTTGGTATGTTTCAGGTCAAACCTGCAGTCAAAAGAAATGCAGATAGTTCGAAGTGCCTTTCTAATCTGCCTGTAGTGTATAGATATCCAAGCCACAGGGTCGTCTCTCTGTGTAGCGGCCTGTGAGCCACAGGGTCGTCTCTCTGTGTAGTGGCCTGTGAGCCACAGGGTCGTCTCTCTGTGTAGCGGCCTGTGAGCCACAGGGTCGGCTCTCTGTGCAGCAGCCTGTAAGCCACAGGGTCGGCTCTCTGTGTAGCGGCCTGTAGGCCACAGGGTCGGCTCTCTGTGCAGCAGCCTATAAGCCACAGGGTCGGCTCTCTGTGTAGCGGCCTGTAGGCCACAGGGTCGTCTCTCTGTGTAGCGGCCTGTAGGCCACAGGGTCGTCTCTCTGTGTAGCGGCCTGTAGGCCACAGGGTCGGCTCTCTGTGTAGCGGCCTGTGAGCCACAGGGTCGTCTCTCTGTGTAGCGGCCTGTAGGCCACAGGGTCGGCTCTCTGTGTAGCGGCCTGTGAGCCAAGGGGTCGGCTCTCTATGTAGCGGCCTGTGAGCCACAGGGTCGTCTCTCTGTGTAGCGGCCTGTAGGCCACAGTGTCGTCTCTCTGTGTAGCGGCCTGTGAGCCACAGGGTCGTCTCTATGTGTAGCGGCCTGTGAGCCACAGGGTCGGCTCTCTGTGTAGCGGCCTGTGAGCCACAGGGTCAGCTCTCTGTGTATGGGCCTGTGAGCCAAGGGGTCGGCTCTCTGTGTATGGGCCTGTGAGCCAAGGGGTCGTCTCTCTGTGTAGCGGCCTGTGAGCCACAGGGTCGGCTCTCTGTGTAGCGGCCTGTGAGCCAAGGGGTCGTCTCCCTGTGTAGCGGCCTGTAGGCCACAGGGTCGTCTCTCTGTGTAGTGGCCTGTGAGCCACAGGGTCGGCTCTCTGTGTAGCGGCCTGTGAGCCAAGGGGTCGGCTCTCTGTGTAGTGGCCTGTGAGCCACAGGGTCGGCTCTCTGTGTA
The DNA here is from genome assembly GCA_026780845.1 of Petrocephalus sullivani. Taxonomy (NCBI): domain Eukaryota; kingdom Metazoa; phylum Chordata; class Actinopteri; order Osteoglossiformes; family Mormyridae; genus Petrocephalus; species Petrocephalus sullivani. The sequence goes on along the minus strand of JAODKM010000032.1, from coordinate 6,947,842 downwards.
GCGGCCTGTGAGCCACAGTGGCTTTCCTGGGCCGTCTTGCCGGATGTGGCCCCCATGTTGTCTGACTCGTGATGTCACCGGCGGTGAGGAAAGGGAGCCACGGTCTCTGGGGGAAGCCCCCCCCCCGCCACCCACGGTGGCCTCTCCTGCCGCTTCATGACAACAGACAACAGTGACTTTTCATTTCAACAGCATGGGACACATTTCAGAATCTCATTTTGACTTTATAGGTGCTCCCAGTTCAGCAAAGACCCGAATTTGGTGCGTCTGCGAAACAGGCCGGCAGCCTGAAAGGACTCATGAGTGCACAGGCGTCATCTGCACTTGCTGAAATACCAGATGTGTGGTTATGTCCGTATTTATCTGGGACTGTGCTGCCTGCCCCGGGAATATTGAATACCTCTCTGAAAGGAGGTTGTGTGTTCCATGACTCTGCTGCCCACTCCGGTTTATTTACTTACATCTACTCATATTTTTATTGGCAACAGTTTCCTGTCATTTGTAGGATAACAGCTTTGATGCCCAGTATTTTCTGAGTGATGGAAAAGACTTGTTTGTTTGTTATGACAAAACGAATCCGGCATGCAGCGGAAAGCCTGTCCATCTGTTCTTTTGTATGACAAAATATTAAACGTTAATGCCTACAAAACTGAAAATGACTTGAATATACTTAGAGATATTGGGATTGGTTGGGACAGGCGTGGACCTCTGAATCCTGGCTATTTACCCCAGCGATTCCATTTAATGTGGTAGTGGAGAGCATTGAATGTTTGGTCTATTTAGATAAAATGTTGAGCTTTAGGGAGAAACCCATTAGATGATGGTATTGCAGTGAGGCGGCCTGTCTGCTCCATCACAGGCAGCTTGCCGAGAATCGGTCCTGCTGACCTCTCGGACAACAGCTTAGCATCTCAGCCAGGGGTGGATGCAGACTCTGCCATGCCGCTCCATCAGCTCAAATTAGGGGGGCTCGTTTAAAGCGAGTGTAACGGCCGCTCTCAGTGCTGCTCGGGAATACCTTCATAGCACCTAGAGGGCAAATAAATCCTGCTATTTCAATGTTTTTTTTCTTTTAGCTTTGCTTACTTCCTGATTTGGCCGTTGTAAGTGCTAGCCACTGCGTATCCCATCAGGGGCATTAATTAGTCCCTTTCACATGCTCGTACATATAAAATGCACATGAATTTTTATGACCTATATTATTTAAAGCAAGTGCCTACCCTACCCCCCCCGCCCTCCCCGCCCGCTCCTGGTATCCCCTGCAGTCTTGTGCAGCTGAGCGATTCAGACAAATGCAAATGTGTTAAATTGATTAGGCAGACTGCAGCTGTCAATGGCGGACAGACAGTGCCCTTGTAAGCTCAGTGTCTATCGAGTGACATTGACTCCAGTGTAAACGGAGGCCGCTTTGGAGCGAGTGTCGCTGTTCCTGCGTAAACGGTGCCGGTTTATTAAGTGTGTGGCCTGCGTCCCAGCCAAGCAGAACCGGGGGGCATAGAGTACGCACAGTTTGCATAAATAACTTGGCCTCAGTGAAGCAGTGATATGTGTGTGTGTGTGTGTGTGTGTGTGTGTGAAGCGAAAACTCAATCTGGAGGCACAAAACCTGAAAAAGTCAGTCGCCCACTCGAGTGGGAACACGTGGGTCCTGGAAGCTTTTGGTGCCTTATGCTCAGGCTGGACTGTATAGATAGCATAAGATATATATTAGAACTTTATTGGTCCCAGAGAGGGGAAATTTCTTTGCCCGTATCATGGAATGAATAAATGCAGCAAAGGATAAATTAGGTAGAAATACATACAAAAAAACATAATTAAAAGTGGATTTAAAAAACACAACACAAGTGAATGAAGTCAACAGGTAAATGGCAGCCTGTCTAGTAGCTCCTGTCCTATCTAAAAAAAATTTTAAAAAAAGCTTCCGGATAATCTCTGCCATTGCGGCTATTTTCTGAGCTTAGGAAAAGTGGGGTACGGCTTCTGGAGGTAGGGGCCATTTGCTCACTTCTGCTCAGAATCCCCGCAGGGTCTTGGGCAGCCAGAGTGCGAGCCCATTTGGGCTTACCGGTTCTCCTCCTCCCAGGCGGTATGTCAGGAATCCGATCCAGGCAGCACCCTTTCTCTGGAGCCAGCGGGATGGTACCAAATGGGTAATATTTGAATACATTTGCCCAGCAGATAAGTTAATTCAGGATGACAATGGGTTTCTAACTTAAAAATGGAATAATGTGAGTGAGCGACCTAGGATCCTAAGAAATAATCCATGAAATGCACTGATAACAGTATTCATAAGCTTTCTGGTTGACTGATTCGTTTTAGTTTAGACAGAAATTAAATTTTAGTATGTAATTGAACATCTCTTCAAGACTTTTTCTTCACTCTGGGCTATTTTTTTGCATGAGTAGCATTTTATTTTCCACTGTAAATGCCTTCCATCGTAGATGTACAGTATAGTATGGTACAGTTCTGTTCATTGTATTGTATGTTTCTCATACTGATTTCACCTGCAGGGTGCTGAGGTTATGATTTGTAGCAGTTTGTGTCTCTTCCTTTCCGGGATGTTTTTTCTGAATGTGTTTTGTAGCTGCGTCTCTTGGCTTTTCTGCCTTCTAACTGGCCTTCTGTTGAATAGTGTCACGAAATATTTGTACATTTTGACCCAGTTCCATTTCCAGCTAATGATGCGTCGTGGAAAGTGGGTGCCGTTGAAATCCAGATTATCCAATGGCACCCATGCCGGTATTCCCCCTCATAGTAGAGTTGAAACTTCAGTCAATGGTTGAGCTTTGAACCCTGGCTTGAGAGAACCTCAGCTGTCAATATCTGAAGGCTTGCCAGTGGTGGTTAGTAGTAGTGGGAGGCTTCGCGGTGGGGGTTGTCCATGGAACCTTCCTGGGAGGCTCCCGCTGCTACATTTATATTTATTTATGTAGCAGGCTCTCTTATCCAGAGCGGCATTCAGTTGAGACAGTAGGGTCAGCCAGTCTCAGGAGATGTTGGGGTTAAGGGCCTTGCTCAAAGGCTCAAAGGTGAAATCACACTGCCAGCCACAGGATTTGAACCAGTGACCTTCTAATCGCGTGCGCAGAGTCCTAATCCACAGAGCCACAATGCACGGAGACCTTCCCTTTCATGGAGTAGGACTCCCCTAGCCAACTGTGACTCAAAAGCCTTCTTAATTAGGAAGAAAAGCGAGCGAAAGAGCGAGCGTAAACAAACTGGTCTGTCAGCTCCAGTTATCAGTAGCTCCGGAAGAGGCAAACAAAGGCAATCTGAGCGAAGTTTTCTTTCTTTTCTTTTTTATTAATCTCTTAAATATACTCGGTTTCCCTCCTTTCGCGTCTTCGGCACTCCCAGCTGTTTGTCTTTGCCAGGCTACTGGCCTTGCTTCTTAAAGAACAAGAGCCTCTCACAATGTCTCTCTGTTGTGGCAAATTTGCCGATTTATGCGTAATTCTTGTACCTGCCATGCTTGCATGGGCTGTCCCCTGCAAACTCTCGCACTTTTCAGGTGGCTCGCTCATCAGGACTGTTTCCTTGTAGTTTTGTCAGTATTTTCTGCTCAGTTTCTCTCTGTTCTGCATTTAAAGCCTGGAATGCACCAAATCCATTTTCGGCCGTTGGAATCTGGACGTGCTAGGGAAATTCTAAGTGCAGATCTGGACTCGGCACAGTAGATTTCATGTAAATCACAAGTTTTACTTCCAGTAGCAACATCTTCTGTGTTATTTGAATAAATATGAAACTCATAATGTTGAAACTCTTCAGGCTGCCGGTTTATGCTGACTGCCTGTGTAGCCTATACTCACGACACGGCCGGGTACGGTTGGTCGCCATCAACGCTATTTTGGCTGAATGAGCATCAGCGTTGAAGTTAGTTTTTCCCGATCATTTGTTGGTCTTGGTCGGCACTAGTTGTTTGATGTCTGTTTGGTGTGTACCCAGCTTACGATGATGATTTGCAAGGCGAATTCTGCAGATAGCTTTTAAGTGCTGGGGTTTCTAGTTCGTCTCCCATTGATGTAAGCTGGTCTGCTCTTTGACCGTTATTAGATGTTTCTTTGTATTTTACAAACGGACAAGTTTTGTTTTGTATTTGTTCCCCATAGAGTATTTATATAGCATTTTATGGTATTTATATAAATGTACTTTGTTCTGTTAATGATGGACAGATACTTTTTTATATAAGTTATAAGCAAATATTTTTCTGACTATGCTTAATGCTGTAATTTTAATTGAATTAAAATTTTATTCAAAAAGTGATGGTGTGGGATGTATACTTTTGTCTGTGAGCTTTAAAAGTTTTGGTGCCCATCTCTCATCCCGAGTTCACCGAGATGAACTCGTTGTTTATGTCGGCTGGAGTCCTCCCTTCCCCCACATAACAATCAGTATAACGTGACGAGGACCAGCTCGCCAAGTGTATATTTAGAATGTCCATCTGGAACCACTTTTCTCAGATGAAGTAGCCCCTGTCGTTCCTCTGTTTTACCTCTCCTGCCATTAGTTATGACATTTGTGATGTCTTGGAAACGTATAAGTTGTCTGTGAAAGCATAATTAAAAAGTTGGTCTCATGTCTCCTTAAAACCTGATGTAAATATTTAACGTGTTGTACTCTTGCTCTTCGGCGGAACCTTGCAAACCGCCCCGTGTGCGAGCAGCGAGGTTGCAGCCGCGTGGTTCTATTTCAGGTGCAGTAGTTTTTGGCGGCTCTCCCGTGCAGCGGTGGGGGCTTGAGGAGCTGCCGGCAGTGGGAACGCCTGGCCCCGGCTTCCGCCGCGCGTCCCGAAATAGGGGCTGATCCCTGGCGTTCAGGTGTTGTCGGGTTCGCGGTGCTCTGAGAATTCAGAGAACAGATGTCACTGGTCTAAACGGCGCACGCGATAAATCTCGCCGCGTTGTAAATATTGATGCATGCCGCTAGTGTCATATTAACTTTGAGCTGCTGTGGGCCGCACTGCGTGGTGATAATTACCTATTATTGCACCGACGCTCCCGCAATCACTCATTTTATCGTCCAGTTTATTAATCAGCCCTGTTAATCAGTCTCAGTTTGGAACTTATATAAGGAATTCCTTCTCTTAAAATCAACTGTAGTGCTTAAACAGTTAACCAAAATGCTGATTGTTGCTGAACCAGTAGTTTACCCCATTTGGTGTAAGCCTGGTTTCTCAAATGGGCCAGAACAGGCCATAAACCAAAATTAGACTTTTTAACATTCAAGTGTCATCGCCTTCTCAGTCAATTTCAAGTGCATTTTTAAAAATGTTTTTTTTTTTTTTTTCTCGTGCCTTGGGAAAAAGATTTGCTGTGAATTGCTATGAAGCTCTCTGGAAACACAATAAATCCCAGAGCTCGCCCCTTATTCGTCTAAAAGCTGAATGCTTATCTAAAGTAGGGGGATTTCCTGATGGGATTTGGAAGATTTATGGAGGGAAGGCTCTGTAACTCCAGTCGGGGATCCTTTGGGGTTCCTTCTGCATTTGTATACTCGAATCCTTTCCTCGACTTGAAAAATGGCCCCATTGCTCGTAAGGCAAAATAAATCCAAAGATTATTTTGCTTTTGGATTGCGAGGTATCTTGTTGTAATCATGAATATTAATATTGTGATTTTCGTGAAATTTTATTGGCCCTAAACTTTTTTTTTATTGAAAGTTCCGCATCAGTAACTCGTGTAAATCGATGCGCTAAATACTTTACCGACTGAACAAATGTTACAATGGATGCCTTCTGGCAAGTGGAGAGAAATCTGTGTCATTAAGCGCTGTCACTCTATTAACAAGGATTAGAAGGCTCCTAAACTATGTACATACTTATCGCACGTGTGTATATGAGATGTTGTGCTTATCCTAACAAAAGTGTATTTGCGAAGAATTTTCAATCATATTTTGAATTGGCAAATGTTAATTTGTATTTCTTTATTTGTGTGTGTGTGTATACTTACTTATGTATGTATGTATGTGTATATATGATATGGGCCAAACGCAAATTGCAGGGAAGCTTTGGCCCATTTGTTGCCCAGGAGAAGTACATTGCAGTGAAGTGCACTGCCAGTGTGTGGTTTAGCGAGTTAGGGCTATTCAGGTCGCCAGTTTGAATCCCGTGGTTTTCGGAATAGTGACACTCCCACTGGGCCCTTTAGTGAGGCCCTTAACCCCCTGAAAATTGCGCCCAGATAAATGACCTGTATATGTGTGCATATGTTTCAAAGAAAGATATGAGATATGAGAAAACTAAAGAATTCGAGTTTACCTGCACCCCAGCTTGTACGAAATGGATAGTTAAAGTATCATTTAAATTTTCATTTCATTTTTTATTTCATTTCAATCTAGTTTCAAGCCTAAAGCCTGTCCCAGGAAGCCCAGAGCATGCAATGACTTGGAAGCAACCTAATATGAATACACAGACAGAAACTGTAAGGTAGTGTTTCCTAATCCAATCATTGGGGACCCACAACTGGTCCACATTTTTGCTCCTTCTCAGCTCCTACCAGGGAGCAAAAGTGTGCCCGAAGACTGGATTTGGAAACCCTGTGGTAAGGTATTGATTTGCTTCAGCGCTATCAGGTTACAGGGAATTCTGGGGCTGTGTGAAGATGCCGTCAGAGGTTGCCCGGTGTGTCGCCACACCGAAGCCCCACATGAGAAATATTTGGCACTGAAAAGTCATTAATATTTCTCTGTTGGGTAAAAATGTCCTTCACAATGCCTGGTCCCTGGCAGGGCCCCAAACAGCTCCAGCGTGGCCCTGGTCCTTTCCGTATGCTATACGTGTTCTGGCTAAAGTCTCCATTTACTCGTTCTGTTTTATTCATTGTGTTTTTTTTGCTTTCCTCCTGATATGCAGAGATCGAGCCATGGATCCACAGGTTCAGGAAAGAGGGAGCTCTGGATTATTCTCAGCTGACGTTTGATCCCGGACAAAAGGAGCTGATTGTGGGAGCCAGGTAAAACACCCCCCCCCCCAAAAAAAATCATTTAGTATGTATGAATTTTTGATTGCTTTGTACAGAAACACTTTAGATGTTCTACATGTGAACAGGCGTGAAACGTCCGTTCTTTGTACAGTGTTGTCAGAGATGGCGAATAGCAAATCGGTTTTATGTGAGCAGGTTTGGGAGATTAAGGCTTGGCTGGAGTCATCCTCTTTCTAGACTGAATATCTGAATATTTCATGCATATTGAAATAAGGTGCTGTCAAGTTTTACTGCCTTTCCAAGTAAATCTGTGACGTTACAAGTTACAGCAGCTAGCTGTGCTGAATATTCTTTGATATATCAATTTAACTGGATACAATTCTATTCAGTTCCATGTTAGGATTACTTTTCCTTAGTTCACTCATGTCGTTAGTATCCTAATGTAAGCCCTAATGTGGAGACATTTTTAAAAAACAACATGATGCAAGTTGTTGTTATACTGTTACGGACAAAAAATATATACTTTTTCTTGAATAGTTTAAGAATTATGAGTGATTAATAGTTATGAAAATAAATGAGGTGGAACAGGTGAATATTAAATTAAAAGGTGGAAATTAAATGAATATTGGAATCGATTTTTCTGCCAGAAAAACGCAGGAAAATTTCTTGCTTACAAATGTGCTGTCAGTTAAGGAAAAACCAAGATTTGTATGAAAAGGTAATGTTGACTGTTGAAACAGAGCTGTTGTAAGTGGCTCTCTGTGCCTGTCGGGGAATAAAGGATAACAGAGGCATGCATAATATCCTGGGGTGACAGTAAGGGTCTTCGAAGGCATAGCCGCAAGCATTCTGTCAAGTCGACACGCAGGAACAACTCTCGCCATGTGCCAGCTGACAGATAATGAATGCTTCTCTCGTAAGAACGACCATTCCTGCCGTTTTGCTGCTGGACCTCACAATGTGGCTCAATTGTTTGAACCAGCCGCATGTGGTCTAGCGGTTCAGGTAAATGCCCTTTCTGTGGGTTTATTTTTGTGTCTGAAGAGCCTTCGCTGCAAAAACGTGCCTAGCTGTGCATCAGGAGGAAAGTACAAATACGTAATCAACATGTTTGTGCCCCCCGGGGGCTTATTTTTCATTTTCTCACTGGTGGCGTCACATAAGGTGCCAGCCGCCACTGGTTTCACATAAGGAATCGGGAGTTTTGAAGCTGGAAGAACTTTTTTTTTTCCCTCAATAAGTGCCTGTTTCCTCTCTCTCACAACCTGATGGCTCACATAGAAACCCTACTTAGCACTGAGCAGCGCCCGTACCATCGCTGAGGATTTCAAGACGAGTCATTTGTTAGATATCAGTTGACTCAATCTATGCAGGATAATCTGTCTCTAAAACGCTGTGTAAGAAGGCAGCTTTGCCGCTTCTACGCTGACAGGACATGCAACACCGAAGTGCTGTAAATGCAGGTATGGCTCGCTATCATCAGTTTTGTTTAAACGCACAGATAAATGATTGAAATATAGAATTCATGGGCCAGTTCATTTTTTGACTAAAGTGCTTCTGAAAGATACTCTTTGTATAAGAGATTTGGCAAAAATGGGGACAAAAAGGAACAGCCAAGTGTAACTTCCTACAGTTTTCTCTTTGTAGGTTAATGTATGCTTACAGTTATGTGTTTATGATGTTACTGAATCATATCATCAGAAACCGTTATCCATAGAAGAGAGAAATCCTGCATTTCGCTCTTGTCTATGGAAAATTTAGAAAAACCACAGATGGTTTTGTGCAGTGTTTAGTGGCATATCTCTCCAGCTTTATAAAATAGAATAGTGAAATTTTATAGTGTACAACGTGCACTGCACATCAGGATTAGGCTGAGCTGATCCTGATGTATTCATCTGGCTTGTTTAGCTTTAAGCTGGAAGGAAATAGCATGTTAACCAGTACTGCTTCCCAACCAAAAACCTCATTTACCCCATCTTGATTTTCATAAGACATGCAGAAAGGTGAGAACAGGTTTGGGGGTCACAGAACGGGGCATCGCTGCAGCTGAGGATAAGGGCCTTAAATCAGACTGCTGGCCGTAGGACTCAAACACGTAACCTGTCCTAACCTGCCCTCCAAAAGGGCCGCACGCCACCCCCCTTAAACAGCTCTGCCTCCCAAAAGGGGGCTCGAACCCTCAGGTTAAAAGTCTGATGCTCTAGCGACTGAGCTTTCTTGCCTCTTTGAGTTGGGTATCAGTGCTGTGTATCAGCGCCATGCCCTAGCTGCCAGCCTCCCCTTATGCTGTCAGAAGCGCGTGACCTGGCTGCCGTTGGAACCTTGACAGCCGTCGTCGCCGCGAGGCGTAGCGGCATGCGTTTGGAACAGCCCGCCCCCCCCCCGCCTTCCGCGGCGGCTGCTCCGCCTCCCCTCCGTCGGGCCGTTTTCCTGGGTGGCCAGGCTCACCGCGTTGCCCCCGAATGGCATGTCCTCGCTTTTCTGGGCCGCTGGGGGGCCTGACAGAGGTGGCCCGAGCAGACAGAATCGACATTTAACATTGAATTTAATCAAGACGAATCGGCATGCGAGGATTGAGTGATAGGGAAAAAACATAGCAGAACTGGAAGGTCAAGAGAGCTTTGGATTTTACTTAAAAAGCTCACAATGCATTTCCGCAGGGAAAACAAGACAAACGGGGGGTGGCATGGGGGGTTTGATAGTGTGACAGTCAGTGCATTTCAATGGGTACAGCACCTTATTGCTGCAGTTATCCATTGTTATCAAAGAGCACTTAAGTGAGCGCCTGACCGCCGCTGGTGTCCCGTTTCATGCTGGACGGGAGATCAATCTGGCTCGATACCGCCTAATGTCCCCAATACCGCCAAGGAGTCACACGTCTCGCCTGGGGGGGGGGGGTTAGGGTTAGGGTTTAAAGGAAAACCTAAACAACAGCAAAATCATCATGATAAACAGGGCCTCTTGTCTTGTGTATCAGCCTGATTATAAGTAATGTACAGACAAAATGTTATTACTTAATACTATTTTTGTGTAAAACTGACATGATCAAACAAAAGCAAATGGGGTATTTGTACTTGGAAGATTGTTAGTTCGGGAACATAAGGAGTCGTTTGTTTTTGCAAATGTTAAATGCAATGTTAAATACGTAAATACGTAAAGATGGGAGGAGTATTTTTATACGCATTCACATGTGGCTACTTTTTTTAATTAAGCACTGATATTGATTTCCTGCACGTTCACCAGGAAGCAGGCTTCCCTGACAGCATCATAGTCACTCATCCGGATAAATACCACCCCCCCCCCCCCCACCCCACCCACTCCGAACCTTCAGCCCCCTGCATCATTGGAATGTCGTACCACTCCCGGCTTCCTTTAAGCCGAGTTCGGTTTTATCGGATAATGTTTACCGATGTCACTGACAAAGGCAGGTTTCCCCGGCACTGGTAGAGCGATGCAAATGTCGCTTTAGAATCGCGCACCTGTATTTAACCACGCTCACTGCACACCGATTAGTGTTAATATAAGATGACAGATAATATCCTCATTCCTTAGGCACTTGAATGCGTCAAACAAATTTAATATGCCTTCGGCTGTCAGCAGAAATTGCTTCTGGTTCTTCTCAGTGCGGATATGATCCGCAGGCCTTCAGAGCATCCCACACGCTCTTGACCTACTGTGTCGCCCCGTGGAGATTCAGGGCATCAAAGGCTCTGGGCACTTTGGTCGGGTGTGTCCAGCTGGGCTTTGCCTGACCACTTCATCCGCGACCCTTCGTGTCCAGCTCTTGGTTTGCTACTAAAGCTGCTAGAATTAGAATTTGAATTAACTGCATTGATCCCGGAGGGCAATTTTAATGCATACAGCAGCGAGCATGTGGCACACAAAGGAACAAGCATTCAGTGCTAAAGATGAGGTGCACGATGGCGCAGACAGTGCAAGCAACGTGCAAAAAAACGGGCAAAAAAGACACAGCCTGGTGCAAATTATACAGTGCACTAATAGAATCCTGTGAACAGGTTAATCTAAAATATTATATGACATGAATATTGGTGGGGGATGGTGGTAAGTGGGCAGTGTGGCCCCTTTGTGTCCTGGCTTTATTAATTATGGTTTGTTTATTTAGCAGATGATTTTATCCAAAGTGATGCACGACTGAAAGTGAGTTTCAGGTCAGATGCTTCCTGAAGCAGGGCCACCTGGGGTCTTGCTCAGGTGCCCAACAGGGAAATCACTCTGAATCTTGGATTTGAAGAGCCGACCTTCTGCTCACAAGCATGGTGTCCTGACCTGTTAAGCCTCACCTCATTACCAACCCCCTCCGACGATAAGAATCCCAGTGATGAAGGTGTGTGGCCTGGCTATTAAGTATGAGCTTCAGGCTGGGGCTGTGAGTGTCCCGTCTCGCCCGCACACGTGCAGCTCCATCTGGGTGTGCGTCTGGGTCTCCCCTGCGCCACTCCCTCGTCTCATCTCACCTTCTCCTCGCTCGCAAGTCCATAAGGCCCCGGATGTAGCACCTCCCGCTGGCGAATAAGCGCGTGGGACTTCCCCCAGTCCCTGCAGGCCGGACAGAAAGTCACTACATTCCCACATGCCTGGGTGTTGGAGTTAATGCTGTTGCCAGGTGTAAAGCCACCGGGGAATATCACCTTATTTTAAACAACAAAGTGAATGTTTCAGTGGTGCTCAGTACTATTGCAAAAAAAATCACAGCTATTTTGCATGTTTCCTGACAATATTCTCCAGAGATAATTATTTATTTGATACTTATATTTCTTCCCCCAGAAATCATCTCTTCAGGCTGCATTTGGAGGACCTTTCCCTGATCCAGGTGTGTGCACCGTCTGCCTGAGCTGGTAAGATACTGACGCAGCGTTTTCTGCGGTGTCACGAGCTGCCTGAAGCGGCAGGCTGCCGCGAGGAGGGTGCTGGAACACCTGTCACACCTCGGCCCCCAGCAAACGTCAGGTGTCTCAAAGCCACAGATGTCACCAAAGCAGCTCGTATGTGGATGGCAGTCTTCTGCCAGGTTTTTTTTTTTTTCACCTTAATATAATCCAGCTGAACTGATGTCAGGTTCATGAAATATTTTTCTGTTCCCATATGTGCTGTATCGGCTTCAGCGCGTAAAAAAGTATTCTTTTGCATTTGTCACTAGTGTGAAATTGCAAAACAGAATTGTAGCAATCCAGAAAAAAAAACATTCTTTTGAAATGAGGTTCGTTTAAAGACTAATTTTTAATCACGCACAAAATATTTATATCGCAAAAATATATAGAAAATGTAAAGAAGTGAAAAGCTCTCAATTATGGATATGTGCACCTTCAGAATCAGCCATTTTATAAGCAAGAACACCGAATGACATCCCTAAATGTGGAGCACGGTGACCTTGTTACTTTAAATGATAGCGAGTGTCTGTTCCTGCATTTCTCTTGGAAGGATTGCTGGCATTAATCACATGATGTAGTGGACAATAAGCCACTATGCAGTATTCGGGCCGCGACGATTGGTCGGAAGTCACGTGCACTCAGCCGGGGGATGGGCTCGCAGTGGAATGTCACACCATCCCTTCTCTGGAATGTCCTTCAGCACTCATTGGTGAGCTTGATGGTAAAACCACAGTCGGTGGCTCTGTGCTCCACGCTGTCCCACAAATGCGCTGTAATATCACTGTCCTGCAGGGGACGGGTCTGACCGCGTCCCATTCGAACCCCTGTGTTTCGATGCGGCCTGGAGCTGCAGCGAGGGAGAAAAAGCGAGAACTTCCCAGCTCCAGAAGGCGGCACATCAGCTGTTCCTTCTCTGGATCCAGCTTATGCCAGGAAGATAAAAGCATTTGTCTGTGTACTGTAAAAATTCTGGGGAAATGTAAACGCAAAGTTTCTGGGTTTTTCTGTTAAATTCGATTTGGCTCTTTCTGGGTTTATGCACGTTTGTGATGGATAATAGTCAGGCTGGCCAGGTAACGCAGGTTACTCGGTCAGCCTCTCTTAATGCACACACACCGTGCCCGCCCGCTTTCCGTGCCTTTTGGCTTTCCGCTCTTCTGAAAGGATGTAATCTTTCTGGTAGCTAAGCGCAATATTGAAGCTGGTAAACGGCGCTCACACTCGTCGAATGCACTTAAAATCGTTTACGCCTGTGCTGGTTTTTAATATTGTATCCAAGACTCGTGTATATCTGTAGAACTTGGTGGGAGTTTTATCCTTGAATTTACTTGTATCTCCGGAGTCCTCGGAGCGCCCCAGAATCGATAGTGGTGCCACTAGAAAGGATGATTTAAAGGCCTGTCGCCGGTGTTTTCCCCAAATTTGTGCATCGGCAAGCCGCTCGCTATCTTTACACGGCGCCACTCATCCCGCGTGGCAAAGAACAGCTGGCGTTGATTAGCGGCGGTGATGCGCCGTGCCAGTGCCTCCGGGCCCCCCCCCGAGGTACCGGGACGTCCTGCGCGCTGCAGCCACTGCACTGCCAGAGTTTTTGTTGGACCGAGTTTAAGGCCTGTCTTCCTGGTGGAAATATCGCAGTTCTCTCTGGTGACACAGATGGCTGTTTTTTTTCCCAACACTACCACTGATCAGGGATAAAAATAAGAAATTAAGTGTGGAGGCTCTGCGGCACCGGTCTGATGTGGGGTTGAATCCCACCTCAGCTGTATGTGTGTGGAGTTCTGCATGCTCTATTCATGCTGTGTGGCATTTTTCAGGTACTCTGATTTCCCACAGTCCAAAATGTGCCATTATCTGAACTGCTGTGTGTGTGTGTGTGTGGCTTTGTAATTCTTACAGTGTGGGGACCCAGTGTCCCCACAATGTGATAAAAACCTGCTACTTTTTACCTTGTGGGGACATTTGCAATCAAAAAACTAAAAATGCCAAAAGTCTCATCTTTCGTTTGGTTATGTATGGTTAAGGTTAGGGCTGGGTAGGGGTTAAGGGTGTCATAGCTGGTATCAGGGTTATGCCCATAGGAATGAATGGAGTGTCCCCATAATGATAGGATTACTCTGTGTGTGTGTGTGTGTGTGTGTGTGTGTGTGTGTGCACCCTGTGTCTCCCTGAATAGGCTCAAGGCTACCCTATATTCTGTAAGTGGCCACGGCAAATGGGAGTATGAATTTTTTCAGCTGCGCTGAGATTGCTCTTATACTGTACCTCATGCCCACACACAATCACAGAGAAGTAAACTTCTACTGTGATTTGTGGTATTATTAGAATGTTTGTCTACATACATACATCCTATCAAGGCAGTGTGTTTCCTGTCAGATAAACCCATGCAATTGTTCATATTCTGTCTAGCAGTAACTCGGCATGAGCTGACAGCATTTAATCTATGAGATCCATGTCTGTTTCCTCGTATTTGAGGGTGCATACCTGAAAAGGGCACTTTGCATTATGGGACCTGCGGTCTGTCACGTAATGTTCTCTCAGCAGTGGGCGACGGCAGCCCGGAGCCGATTGGCTGATGTGATGACATCATGACGGATAATCTTCGTGGCTTCCTGTCAGACAGATGCCATATTGTCTGTCACATGTTGAACATGCTGGGGGGATTCATATTGTTTTGCATTTACAAGGTTGATTCGAGCTTTGTTTTTTCAAGACTGAGTTGTAGATGTAGCAGATTTTCTCCCTCTTTTTTGTTTATAATGCTTGTCCTTGAAAGTTATTTAAACACATTACTTAGAAATGAAACCAAAAGATCAACCGAATTAGACCTTGTTTTTACCCCTTTATTCCAGGAAAACATTTGCGACGTCTGCAATTCCTGCTCTACATCAAACTAATTATATTAGTTTTATTGATCAAACTGCCATTTGAGAGAACAATGCTCAAAACCGGAAAACCAAAAACTCGAATGGGAGTTAAAATGGTTATGGTTTAAACATATCGATTTACATATGGCCTGGCACTTCAGGTTTGGGGGGGGGGGGGAATTTGTGGGAAAAGCATTTCCTCAGGAAATGAATTACCTTGTAGATGATGGGTTTAAGCATTCAGAGACACTCATACACTCATCCTTATACTCTTTCGTGAAGACGTAGACTTCCAAATATACCTTTTATTCCAGAGCAAAAAAATCCAGCAAATAGGAAAATAATGTTTTAATTAATAGGACTGTATTGAATCCTCAGTTCAGCACCTGACCACCATTTCATTATGGGCTGTCATAATTCTATAGGTACGTCTTCTGCCTTCAAATAAAACGCTGAAATTATGGGCACGGGTTTCCCAAAGCCGCCATATCTGCTCTTCTGTTCCCTGTTTCACGTTTGCTTTGTGACAGATGAGTTAATAAACGTTTACAGCTTCAGTATAGCCTAGTTAAACCCGACAAGATTAATAGAGTGGCATGAATATGGCTGCCTGTGACTTGGGCACATGCCTGGGTTTTTTTTTTTCCCCCATGTAACACAGTTTTGCAAAATCTGTGAGCTGAAGCCATCCCTAGCATGGAAACACTTGTTGTGGGGTTATAAACAAAGAATGCCATTTCACACGCTGTGATCTCCGGCCCCCCGGCAAAAACGGCAAAGAGCCTCAGGGCGAACAGCCTCTCATCCGTGATTTTGACGCACCTCTGACGAAGTCTTCAGATTCATAACCCTAGTTAAGGGGCACTCGTGAATATTCATGAGCAGTTTGCCGGGCCAAAGTAAGATATAATCTTGCCTGCGACGAGCGGTATTTCTAACAAAGGAAGTAGCGCGTTCTCTTGCCGACGCCGACACTGCCGAGGACCGGCAGGTAGGAAGCGGTGCAGAATAAGTAAGGGGAGGGTCTGCCTTGGGGGGGTAGTAGCAGAAGGGGTCAAACACCATCGCATAGCACGTCCCGGAAATTAAATAACGCTCAGTCTGGTGGCGACAGCCGTATTTAATCCTGGCATTTAATTAGTGTTAATGCCAAAATCATGATGTGAATACGGGGTGAATTCTGAAGGTGACAATCCCTCCATCCCTCTGTTGTCGTCCCACTCCATCGGTGCCTGGCAACCAGGTGGGCGGGTCTGCCGGGGGAGTCTGTCTGTGGGTAACAGTGCTAACTGTGCCTGGCGGAGCTGATAAGTGCCCATAGTGAGCCCTGAAGGGGTCACGTGATCCGAGTCTCTGCCTGCTTGTTGGAGTGGAGCTATGGGAGGCTAATTGCTGGCGAAAAAAGCCCATTCCAAAGCTGGAGTGTGGGCAGAAGCTAGCCCTGCCATCCCGTCTGATGGGTCTCGGGGTACCGCTCACCATCGGCCAAGCTTGGCTGCATTCTCCCAGAGTATGTGCCCCCCCCCCATGAGTCATTACTTGGCGCACTTGAGCTCACGGGCACTGATGAACCTTTTGAGGATTTGCGTTGGCACCACCTCATGTTATCAATTTGGGTTTAATACATTTTACTCCCAGGGCTCTTTTAAAGCTCCGTTTATAATGACGCGAGTCCGGGATTCCATCAAAAATGGAGAAATCGGTACTTTAGAGTCATATTAAAATAGGTGTTAAGGAGAGGGGAGCCTTCTCCTCTCCACCGGGAGCCAGAAGGCAGCTGCAGGAATGTAATGAGGACCCGCTGCCCGCTTCCAATCCCAGGCCTGAATGAACGGTTAATAACAGGCGGTTGACTTGTGCCATTCAGACGCGGCAACAGCACTAATAACTGGAGAGCAAAGAGCAGCGTCACTCTGCAATAGCGAGATCAAATGATGTACCGCCTCTATTACCCAGTCAAATGAACACAGGAGAAGTTCAAGGTGTTGAAAACCAATTTTGCCCGGAGCCGCGGAGGGCCACTGGGAAGTGGCTTGGGTTCCCCGGAGGGGAAACGCCGGCCCGGCACGGCGCGGACAAATTACTGTGACGTTTTTACCGGCCCTGAGAGATGCGGCGGTAATGAGCGCCGTTCTCCTTCTCGGTCACCCCCTGTCCTCGGAGAGTGGGGTTGCAGTCCGTTTTCGGCCCAGTCTCCGTTTCAGCACCCTACCTGTCGACACTTGCGAATTCACACCCCCGCAGTGGCAGGTGGTCGACCGGCTAGGTCTTACGCTCCCAGCTAATTACCGCCGCGACTTTTAAAGTCAGTGTCGCGTTCGCTGAGGGGCAGTGGCAGTCCCTGTGAAGTTTCATCACATTTCGTCACATTTTGCTTCGTGTTTGTTAGAGGGGGGGGCATTTTTTTTAGGTGCTGTCCCCCAATCCCCGGAACCACACACTGCTCCAACACTTAATTTAGCAAAATTAAGCACAATTGCCATGTCAGGGTGAGAGCAGTTGGGGGTTAAGGGCCTCGCTCAGGGGCCCAGCAGTGAAATCGCTCTGCCGGCCACATGATTAGAACCAAAACACTTCCACCCACTGAATCCACACTGTCCCTCGTTTCCAAGGTAAGATGGGTGAACTAGTCTTTCTAGTGACCCACACACAGCCAGCCAGATCCATTCTCTCCTCCACTTTGTGTTCTGGGCTCTCTGGCAGTTTGACTAATGTTCTCATATTGAGGGTGCCCAGTGCTGCAAACCTAAGTGATATTTTTGTATTGTGAGCAATTTCTTTTTTTTTTTTTTTAATGATAATAAAAACTCAATTTGGCTGTAGAGGGATTTGTAGTCATTAAAGGCGAAATGTGATTCTTGTTTTAAGTATTCATTAATTCCTCTTTTTGGTGTCTTGACATTGGTGTCTTTGAATGGAAAAGGCTCTAATTCCTTATTCCTCTGGTTTCTGTGTGGCCTAAAGAGGACCGATTAGCGCAAAGTGTCGGCCCTGTTCTGCAGTTTGTTTGGTTTCCATCTCACAGTTACAGGCTAGTGGGGAGACAATTAGCATGAGCTAATCAGCGGACGGCAGAGCGCTTCCACTAATTCCCATGGCCCGCTAATTGAATTGCATGGAATAACTCGGTCATTTAAATGCATGGAATGGGGAAAAAAATTAATCGGCAGGACAATGCGCTAAATAACGGCCATGATGGCAGCGTCACAAGGAGCCGATCAGATAAAATCCCTGTTCCCTGGTCTGTGGCAGTGCTTAGCATTCAGCTAATCATTTCCCTCGCCGTCTCCTGTAAATGCAAGTTAATTGCTCGCCCCTCACGCATATAATTAGAAGAATGATTTGCGCCGAAGGGGGATTTTTGTTGAGGGGGACTGAGTAAGGACTGACACTGCTGGCTCGGTGTAGCGACTGAGTCTGGAACTCAGGGACATCTTCTGACTCATGTCTCTTTGTAAAAAGCCCAGCCCAGGTACTCATGGGTCACCCATAATGCAGCGTTACACACAGCATGGCAGCGCGTGGCTCAGTGGGTTAAGCCTTTGTGCCTGTGATTAGAAGGCCTGACCTCGGCACATTGGTGGGTCCTTCAGCAATGCTCTTGGGCCCCAGCTCCCTGGCTGCCGCAAGATGTAGTTGCCCTTCGCGGCCGAACTGTCGTCTTAGGATGTTTATCGGGGGTCTACCACTCTCTGTTGGGTGAAGTGTGCAACTCCGTAGGCTAGGGATCTGTACTTGTTATGAGTTTGAATCCCTTAACCCTTACTCTTGTAAACCCAGGTCTGTCTTAGGATATTTACCGGGCGCCTACCACTCTCTAGGGGGCAGTCTGTAACTTAGTAGGCTAGGGGTCCATACTTTTGTCCGAAGGTTGTGAGTTTGAATCCCTTTGGAACCCATGTAAACCTGGGTTTGTTTTCATAGGATGTTTACCGGGTGCCTACTGCTTTCTTTAGGGTGTGCAGCTCAGTAGGCTTGATATCTGTATTCAGCTTTGCTGCTGAGTACAGATGTCCGCTGAGTCTCAACTCATTTAAAACTTCTAGTGCTTTTTGGTGGCATTATCAGGCCCCCATTCTAGAATGAGATCAGTGTAATTTTTTTGTCTAAGCTGAGTTACTGACTGCAAAGAATAAGGTGAGAGACGGCAAAAATAAACTTTTTAAATATTAGCACACGGGAACACCAGAAAATCATGTCTATTCTTATTATATCTCTATTATTATTGAGTATTAATTGTTAATTGTTCATGGCCAACTCTCCAATAACCAAAACTGTTAATGTGTAGGGGATACTGACTTTATTTTTATCATTTATATGATGCTTCGATTAAAAGTGCTGCATTAGACGGGATTAAAATAAAATATAATTTAGTAATGTACCATTTATTCATGAGAATTACAAAAAAGTTACAGTATTCAAGGCAAATGTTGCCTGAAAGCTGGCATTTGACACGGGTGTACAGCCCAGGACAGAGTACAAAGGGTTATTGTTCTGCGTGAATAGGGAGGTGTGCAGGGATTTGTGTGGATAAATTCCGAAAGCAAAGCTGAAGTCAAACAATGTTGTGATTTTATTTCTTTTAACATTTTTGATTTTTTGAACGCCCCCCCTCTCCTCCTGCCCAGCGCCCCCACTGCCGGGCAGCGAGCAGTTCTTAGGGAGTCGGGAATGCACTGGCAGTGGACAGCGAGGCTGCTTGACATTTCCCAGCTGCCCATGGTTGGGATTTCTGGCATAGCGGAGTCAAAGAGAAATAGTAAAAAAAATAAAAATAAGAAATGCCGCCACCCACTTCACGGGCCGGCATGTTCCCGACCCGTTTCCCTCCTCTGCCGCGCGCCCTTTGTCCTGCATGTGTTTCTGTCAGCCTCCCAGAGTCTTGTCAGCTGAGTTAAATATATTTCCAGCAGCTCAAATCCTTGGAGTAAAATGTTCTCCCTTCGGCAATCCTGGGCAATATTGCCCAGACTTTGCCAGCAGACTTATAAAACTGAATATTTGAGAAGATTGACAATCATTATAATGATTTTATTCCACATAATTCAGAAGACGGGGTTAATTACTGTTTAAGAAGCACTTTCACGTACACCTTTATTTAAAGCGTCTTGCACATACGGAACTGTAGGCTGGCTCAGGTGGATATCCATTGAAGTAATAAAAGAGAAGAATCTGGCTGGAGGGTACAGCCTGCTCTCCTGGGGTTTTCAGGCTGCTAGTGTAAGCTCATTTTCTGACTATCAAACCTAGATGGATCGCTTCTTTAAAATGTTTTTTAAGCCGAGTATAAGAAGTGACCTTCGTTTTGAGAGCTTTGTTGTTTTATTGTGAAGACGGGCTGTATTCTCACATTAATTACACTGGGAGGCCCTCCTGGGCCTTCCGTTATAACCTTTTTGGGCATTCTGTCCTGAATTCTTTACCAAAAAGTGATGTTTGTAAATACAGGTGAGACAACCATGGGGGTGTTCCGCAAAGCAGAATTTCTCAGTTAGCTGGCTTACCTTAAGTCAGAAGTCATGATTGCTCCTTACCTAAACTCTTATAGGATAATCATAACTTCTATTTTAAGTTAACCCAGGTAACTGAAAAATCCAGCTTTGTTGAACACCCCCAGGGCCTTGTTGCATGAAGCAGGATTTCTTGCTTAGCAAGGTAACAACTTGTCGAATTTAAGGTAGTCTAGGCTAACTGTAAGTGAACGAAGATACAGTCCATTTAAATTGGGGTACCTTAAATCTGACAAGTTATCCAGCTAAGCAGGAAATCCTGCTTCATGAAATAGGCTCCAAATGTAGGGTACAAACAGCTTTTGGGTGCATATAAGTCAATAAGAGTATAAAATTTGTACAGTGGGTTACCAAATATAAAAATGTCCCATATTGGGCAGCATGCTTCTCAGGGATCAGGTGGCATTCGGGTGGAGATTAGTCTTCACACTCAGAGTACTTACTCTCAGCTAGAGATGAAACAGTATGGAAATTTAATACCACGATTATAACAACCAAAATTATTATGGCTATCAGTATTATAGTGGTATTGTTAAAATGTGTTGAAAATGTTTAAAAAGTGCAGCTATACAAGCAAATCATTTCACCAAGTTTTATATTGAAGACCACAAATAAAATTAGCAGCCCTGTGCATTTTTTATTTGCATGAACATTAAAATAATAACAAAGCCAATACCTTTTGTAAACATTTGAAAACCATAGCAAATGTGTATTAACATTAAGAATTCCCAGAGCACTGTCGCTGCATTCCGCCATGTTTACTCTGGGGCTGCATCCTTTGAAGGACAAAGGTTACCCTTTGTAGACCGCGTTCTTTGACTGTCAGATGGAATGTGCTGTCAAATGGGACGTTCAGGCCGTCACCAGCTGTTCCCGCCGTTACCTTTGAGTTAGCAAGCAGCGATCTCATCGCCCTGCCAGGACACGCCCACTTTACCACTGCGCAGTGAATCTTGGGATATGTTGAGCTGCGAAGGATCCATGGGGGGGACCCTTTGCAACTTGGCAAAAGTAGGATGCATTCCTAGACTGCATTTGAAGGAGTCTTGTTGGACTGCTGTGATGCACTCGGACGCAGACATTATTTTCCTAGTCAGAGCAGAGAGCCAAGAAAATATTTCTCCTGTGGGTATCGAGAGGTGGAAATGAATTTGCATGTATTTTTCTCACTCGAAAAAGGCATCTACTAAGCAGGTAAACGAAAGCGTTCAGGGCCTTGGAGAGTTTGGTGGAAATGAGCTGTGGGGCTAGGCAGAGCCCTCCGTCTAGCGTCCCTGCCTGGCTATTAGGGGACCTGTGCTACTCAAACGCTCACCGGCACAAACTGGCCTGCTGGTGGTGTTTGGGGGGAACAGGAATTCCATATTCTGCAGAAAAAAGAAGCGGTGGCAGTAAATTATAAGAGAAAACGGGGCCCATTTGTGTACGACTGCACACATCAGAAAGCGATGATTCTGTAAATACGGCCGCGTTTGCGAATGAGCCAGAGCGGTGCATTCAGTGCTGTGTTTGTTACAGCTTGGGTGCTTCTGGATGGCAGAAAAAAAACCTCAAGTATGAGGTCAACAGAAAAAGGAGCTGAAATGATTGGGGTAGGAAAGGAACACTAAGCCCCCCAAGCCCCCACCCCTGTCTTCAGATTCTAACGTTTCCCAGGCCTCCGGCTTTCCGCATCTTCTCCTGTCGACACAGCTGCTATAACCGTTGCTATAGCAAAGGACAGACACATTGTTTAATGCAGTTAAATGTTTAAGGTTAATATGCCTGAAGTTGATGTCATGAGTTGGGTTTTACCTGGGTTTTACTGTAATTCTATACTAGAATACCAGTCAGGTTATTAATCATACTTTATTAGGTCAGTGGGATTAATCATAATCATAATCAATCGTTTTAGTCATTTTACATTTGTTTTTGGCATTTGAGCCATTTTAACTCTAAATCTCGTCACCAGAACACCTTGCAGTCTCCCCACTGTTACAAAACCCTAAAGGCTTGATGGACTTTAATCTGGGGTGGATTAAGAAGAGCAAATTGACTGCTGTGTTCAGCTTTTTCAAGGAAGATGTGCTCAGAATGTGGTTCAAGACTGATACTATGTCCAATGTGTTGGAAGCAAGGTGGCCCATCACTCTCAATTGTATATTTACTGCAAACTAACTACCAGTGCATAGCGAGGATCGATAACTGCCTATATCCACTCTAAATTATTTAGAGCGTGCTGCCCTTGATCATAATTGGTTTGTTTGTCTAGGTCTGCAGGTAATGCTTTGGTCAATAATTCATTAGGCGCATACATTCATATTACGATCCGTATAAATGCCACTGTTATTGTCATGGTCATTTTTGTATTTTTAATAAGGGCTAATTACTTTTTTTTGCTGTAGACATTGTTGTGCGATTAGTCTTACAGTAAATCTTGTGGGATGTTGTGTTTCTGTTCTCCAACAGGGTGCAGAATGGCCGTGCGATGAATTCACCAAGGCAGCGTGTTTCAGTCGGGGGAAGTCTGAGGTGGGTCACTTATGCCGGGGTCTCCGCGTCATTTCTAAGTGCTCAGAATGTATGTGCCACTTGTCTTAATTTAATATACTTTATTTGATGATGCACATGATTTCACACTAAACTGCAAATATATTGATGTTGACCCTTGCATTTGAATTGTTCCTTCCTGTGTTTTTTTTTTCCCATAAACTGTGAATTTGCACAGCACTCACTTTTTCTCCTCATGTTCTCTCCTGACTAGCGAACTGCAGTTTCTGAACACTCCTGACACTGAAGCTTGTTTACCAGGTGTTGCTCTTCTAAAAAAAAAAAAAAACACGAAATAAAAAAAAAATTATGGGATGTTCTCGGTTTGCAGAGCCGGCCTTCAGACTTGGGTGCCTCGAGGCTAGAGGAAGAGCACTGTTGTTATGTTTAAGTTTGTGGCTTAAGGCTGGTGTGTGGGGGGGGCACGTTTTCCACATAGACAAACTGCATTTTATCCAGTGCGGTAGCTTCTGTTGACTTACAAAGCAGGCTGTTTACACGGAGAGTCGCTGGTCTTCGCCCTTTCCTGGCCTACTAGCCTGCATTATGCCAGCAGCCTGTGACTTGCCAAAGCACATTTGCCCCCTTAGAGTCACCAATCGCTTACAGCACAGCCGTTCTGGATATATTATGGGCTCCGTTTCATGTCACACTCCATTTTGAGGTCAAGACTGACGAGCGCGTGGTGTGTTTACGTTCAGCCTTCGTAGCGCTGGGAAGACCGGCTCTGGTTTCTGCTCTGCGTGGCCTGACCCCTTGCTGACCCCACGCGGCTCACGTTCCACAACGGCACAGACCCCGGCTGGCTTCTGGTGCCGTAATAAGCGCAGACATGCGGGCCAGTGCGTGAGCCTCACTCTTGATTTATGGAGTGAGACGTTTCTCCAGAGAATCGATTACTCCCTGCTGCTCTTTTGTGAGTCACCTTTCGTGCGCTTCGTCGACTTCTCACGCTACATCTCAATAGCAGCGTAACGTATCCGTTAAATGTTCTTTGCAATGGGTTAAATTGTTGCATTGCTTTTTTTGTTAACCCATACTTTGCTCCCGGTCTTATAAATACACCCTAAGCTTTGATCAAAGCTGTGAAATGTCAGTGATAAACTGTTGGTTGTTCTACCACCTGTAGCTCGGCGGCGTCTGCCTTGATAGTTAAATGTAATTTGAGCTGCTTAGCGGAGAAGGACCCGTCATGCTGGCTAAATGAGATGAAGTCCCTCGGATTACTTTGTTTGTAGTACAAATTGCATTGAGCAGCTGCTGTATTAAATTGCGGATCTTTAGCATCTGTCGCAGGCTTTTCGTTATCGTCGTAGGATTCTGATTAGCACGCGTCTGTCTGTTTGCAGAGTGAAAATCGTTGGTGGCGCCACATGGAAAATATAAAAATGAAGTAGCCGTTCTGGAAGTCCGGCGACGTGCCACATTCGTCCACATTCCTCTCGTTTTACGCCCGCGGTTTAACAACACCACTGTCAAATCCCATAGCCGTCTCCGTTACTTGTAGTCTGACGTGGCGTAAAGTTCGTAAAGTTCCCGGCGCCTGTGAATCTTTAAGACACTGTGCAGGAGGTGGATCAGATGTGCAAAGCACCCAGGGAGAAATATACTTCGTTAAAATACAGCAGCACTGATTTTTAAATTTTTTTTTATTTGCTCTGTGGTTTTCCTAAAATATAGTGTTGTCTTGTCTGGCGATGGGCTTAAAATATTGCCTGTCTTGAGTTGTCTGGTGGTGAGCTTAAATATTTTGCTAACGGTCTATTATCTTTCAGCACTTGTGTAAACAGAGGAGTCCTGGTCGTGTAGCTAAAACTTTTTCTCCTTCGGCTTTTGTTTTCCCTCCCTGCAGGACGAGTGCCAGAATTACATCCGCGTCCTGCTTGTTAACGGAGGCCGTCTGTTCACCTGTGGGACCAATGCATTTACTCCGATTTGCACCAATCGCACGGTAGGAGATGGCCGCTTGATTTGCCCTGTCTGCTGATCTTCAGATCAGCATCAGGCACATTAGGAGTGTGGAGGGAGGATCTGAGTCACTCCTCCTGCCTTTTATGATGCTGCTGCTTAAGATTCTGCCAGCAAACCCAGTTCCTCTCAGCGGGGACATCAGAGGGGTATGGGTACCCTGTCAGATTCAGGGGCCCTGGCTCTTGACAGGGGTCCTTAAATACGTAAAATCATATGCGGGGCCCAAAGTTATAGGGGGCCCAGAATTTCCAGGCATGTCCCTGGTTCCCCGTCTAAGTTAACGAGCAACATTTTTTTTTTTCTCCCAAGAAAAAATGCGCTTTTTTTTTTCCGAGGGGCGTTAGCTCAGCTTCTGGAAGATGGCAGCCTCTAGCTGAGCACGGTGACAGCCCTTCGTGTTCTGTCCCCGTGTGTTTAAGGTAGCTGGTAAACTCACAGAGACGGTGGGGGGGGGGGTTCATTTGTGATCCCGCTACACATGTCATGCCCAGACCTCACTGCTTACGTCTCTGCACCGCTCAGATCATCCACACCGCCAGAGGCGGCGGCCTCTGCCTGCGCCGTGCCTCGTCTACGGTGTGGGGAACTGGAGAGGTGGCAGGAAGTGAGCCAGCCAGGAGGGCTGAGTAAATAGCGTGGCGGCGTGTGGCTCTTACTGTTATGGGCGATAAAACCGGCTGCTTACGGAAAAGGGCAGCGAGGCAGTAAAGTCGGAGCGTATCGCCTAAGTGCAGCTGCCTGCATCCGGAAGGGAAGCCTCTCACCATCCCATCATTAGCATGTGGTCCGCGCAGGGCCATGTCATCCGCCGGGACTCAATGAAGCCCTTTATTTTAAAGGACACCTAACTCTCGACAGCTGTCGGCAAGCAACGTGCTGTGTTTGTCTAGTTTGGGGGGGGGGGGGGGGGGCGGTTTCATTTTTTTGGGTGACTCAAACCCAAAAGTTAAATTTTTTTGCCCCCCCCCTCTTTTCACAATGTAAACCCGTGCCCCAGCCTT